>OX467718.1:25184734-25517234 GCA_950111635.1 Agelastica alni | reverse complement strand
ATTATTTGTCGTAAATCTTCTAAAGATTCAGATACTCGTAATAGCGATTTTAGTTGACCCGAAAGTTCGGCTCGACTGGCAACACTGAACATCGTAAGCTGTATACTGCATCCTAGAGGTAAATCCGACTATAGTTTACTTTGCAACAAACATGTCACAGAACACAATGAAGTTTCGATGGAAACTATCAAATTTAATTTTGTCTAAAATACAAATTTTTATTTACACCAGCTTTGCAGGCTACAGGCTACAATGAAGTCTTCGCTATCGAATTGTGTACAAAAGAGCTTACTAACAGATCTCTAGTAAACAAAAATATTAGTACCATCTCGGTCATCCAGGCTGCTCTAAAAGCACTAAGCTTCAACAAGATAAATTCTAAATTTGTATTAATTAACATAGAACTCATCAAACATCTGGAGAAATTTGAGATAATTCATGACAGACAATATGGATTTTGCTAACTTTGGTCTACTGGAGATTTGCTGGCTTATGTCACTCAGCACTGGATAGCCTTGGATATATCTAAAGCATTTGACCGCGTTTGGCACCAGGCATTGTTAAGAAAATTATCTGCCTACGGTATCCCAACCAAACTGCGCCAATGGCTCTTGAGCTTCATGCAAGATCGCTCCTTACATGTGGCAGTTGACGGTATTTCTTCTAATGCATTAAAAATCAATGCTGGGGTCCCCCAGGGTTCCATTCTGTCCCCACCCTATTTCTTTTACACATCAACGACCTCTTGAAAACCACCATAAACCCCATTTACAGTTTCGCAGACGACAGCACACTTGTCTCAACTTTCACATCCTATCGATCACTTTCGGTGAATGATACAAATAGACTCAGGCAGGAACAATTTGACTCCATCAATAGAAATATTGAAGCAATCGTCGAGTTGGGAACCAACAATCTTGTTCAGTTCAACGCCAGGAAAACAGAAAGCGCCACATTTTTCAAGAAAGTAAATTCCTTAAATCAATTTATCACAATGTCCGGAAATACCCTTGAATCAAGTCCCTTCATCTCGATTTTGGAAGTCACGGTGTCTAATAATATGTCTTGGCATGATCATGTTGCTAAACATCGCAAAGTCAGCAAGCCAGAGGATAGGTTTTCTGTGGAAAGCTAGAAATTTTTTTACTCCTGACCAACTGTTGACGACAAACAAGGCTCAAATCCGACTTCTACTGGAGTATTGCTCGCACATTTGGGGTTCAGCACCAAGGCATTCTCTTCGTCTTCTAGATTACTTTCAGAAAAAGGGCCATTCGGTTGATAAACAGCTTAACTCTCACAGATACCCTTCACCCACTGGAACATAGAAGAAGAGTTGCAGACCAGATATTATTTTACAGATATTTCCATGGCAGATGCTCCAGAGAAATAAAAACTCTTGTACCACCACTGGCCACATTCGGCCAAAGAACTCGGCACGCTGATAAGTCTCACCCATTTACTCTCAAGATTGACACTAAAAGGACCAATCTCCATCAAGAATCCTTCTTTTACAGGGCTGCTACAGAATGGAAGAAGCTCCCAAAATCAGTTTTTCCAGAGAACTATGACCTGCAACTTTTCAAAAAGCGGTTTCACAATCATCTCCCTTCTATAATCCCTCCCACTTCTAATAGTCGCAGTGCAGGCCGACCGCACCCCTTACGATAGGTCTACCCTTTTTGCGACTATTTTCAGTAAAATAAAAATAAAAAATTTCATCCCTAGAGCGCTTTGGTGCGAACAACAAGGTAACTCAGCTGGGTACTTGCGTACCAGGTGGGTAATTGGGAGGTGGAGGGCAACAAAAAAGCCGACATCCTCACAAAACAGGGAGCCGAATCTGCGTTCACAGGACCAGAACCAGTCTTTGGAGTCACCACCAGTGCTGCCAAAACCATTAATTCGAACAAGGCGGAGAGAAAAAGAATCACGCACTGGTCTAATCTATCAGGGTTGACACATTAGAAGGCGTTTTTACCTAAACCCTCGAGAAACTTAACCAAGCAGTTTTTGAAATGTAGTAAAAATGACCTACAAATTTTGGCGGGACTACTTACAGGATATTTTCGTCTAAGATACCACCTCGGAAGGATAGATTTGAATCAACAAACGAATTGTTGGTTTTGCTGCGTGCAAGACGAAACTGCTGAACACCTACGCCCCACTCACATAATACCTAATCTAACCTACACCAGTTTTACACTAATATGTTTTATTTGAAGCATTTCTTTTTCAGCCATTTTTTATGTTTGCATTTGATACTGTCTTATATGAAGAAAGATGGTAAGTGAAGTGATATTAGAAGAAAAAAATATAATTACTGTAATTTCTTCATTTTCTTGAGTGAAAGTCTTTTCGATGTTGGTTGTGTTTATTGGTAACTAGAAGAGTAAAAAAATTAACTGACTATCCAAAATAATGTTACAAATTATTACTTGAATTTCTTCGTGCTCAAATTGTCTGGTAGGCAATATCGTCTCTTGGGTGATAGTTTTTTCTATGTAGAAATCTGAAGTCATGGGAATCTAGAAGAGTAAACAATAAATCGACTAACCAAAATAACGTTAAAAAATATTACTTGAATTTTTTCGTGTTCAAATTCTCTGGTTGGCAATATCGTCTCTTGAGTGAGAGTTTTGTCTATGTAGAAATCTGAGGTCATGGGAATCTAGAAGAGTAAACAATAAATCGACTATCCAAAATAACGTTAAAAAATATTACTTGAAGTTTTTCGTGTTCAAATTCTCTGGTTGGCAATATCGTCTCTTGAGTGAGAGTTTTTTCTATGTAGAAATCTGAGGTCATGGGAATCTAGAACAGTAAACAATAAATCGACTGCCCAAAATAACGTTAAAAAATATTACTTGAAGTTTTTCATGTTCGAATTCTCTGGTTGGCAATATCGTCACTTGAGTGGGAGTTTTTTCTATGTCGGAAGAAGTGGCAAATGGTACCTGAAAGAAGAAATATATATACAAACGAATGTCTAGAATAATGTTAAGCATTTGTACATTTACTTGCTTTTGTTGGGTTGGTAAAATATCCTCTGGTGAAGGAATTTTTCCAAAGTAAGATTCTTGAGAAAATTTGGAGTCGTAATACATGATATTTCCTATTGGAGGATCTTGCTTCGAGTATATATCAAGTGGTTTTTCTTCTTGAACTTTGTAAGTAGAAGAGGTAAAGGGCTGGTTTTCCTGAACTTTTTCTTTTAAAACTTAATAAATATGTAAAAAAAAGGTAGGGGAACCACGGAAAAAGTTATAGTTGTGAGAGTGCGTTTGGTTTCAATTTTATCGAAGGTCGACGAAAAAGTTTGCAAATTCTGATTTCTGCTGTGCAATACCAAAGTAATTGCACTATACATTATTCTTTGTTTGGATATTAACATTACTTGTTTGTTTAAACATACTTTTGACTAACTAAAAGTATACAGGGTGTATCTGAAAATAGTGCGTTCCTTAAAAGGAGGTATAGAATGAATAATTAGTAACACAATATTCTTATAAACTTTTTTTCTTGAGTCATCCGTTTTACCGAAAATTAAGAACAAAATTTTGATTTAAATGTAGGTTTGGCAACCATGCGTACAAAAGGTACCACCGATGAATTTAATTAGTTATTAACGTGCTACTCGCAAAAATGCACCGGTCGTAATTTTTGTTAAAATGCCTGCGTTTTCGATTCGCGAATATCACGACATATTATTTACATACGAAAAGGCTCATGGTAATTCTAATGCAGCTGTTCGGCTGTATGCAGAACGTTATCCTCAACGACAATGTCCTAATGCCCGCAGTTTTGTAAATATGTCGCGAAGATTATTGGCTACGGGTTCTGTGGTACCTAAAAAAACTAGTTGACAAACACGAAGTGCTCGTATTCTAAACGCAGAAGACGAAATAACGGATATTGTCATAATCCCTAATCTTATTAATTCACAAGGCAAGTGATACCATTTATTTAATTTTTTTCCATCCCGTATAACAGATATTCTACATAGGTATCTACTCAAGTAAATAACTTACTACTTTTTAAAGACAACTTAAAAAGGTTACAAGAAGCACCAGATTTTTTGCTTCGATTCTAAGTGACTCACTAAAATAATATTGCTATAAAATTTATAATTAACCTTAACAACGATCAATAAAGGCGTACTATTATTTCAATATACAGTTAAAAAAAAAACTTTAAAATTAAACACAGAACTAAATTAATTTGACGTTTCAGTTTATCTAACTAAAAACAATATTTAAAAATTGTATTAATCGGAATTTTGCTTAACAAAGTAATGTTAAAAGTACATTTTTAATTAGATATATGACAGAGTGGTGAGGAATGAATTGTGGTCGACATTGTCTATGTATGGGGTGAGCGGTAGTTTAATACGAGCACTGAAATCACTTTACAAGGATTCCACTGCTTGTGTCAGGATAAACGGAGCTTGCACGGACTGGTTTACCATCGAAAAAGGTGTGAGACAGGGATGTGTGGATTCGCCATGGCTGTTTAATTATACATAGAAGATTGTTTAAAAGATTTGAAAGAAAGTGCGTATGGATTGAAAATGAATGATTTCAACGTCAATCCAGTCATATTAGCGTCATCTAAAGAGGAGTTGCAGGCGATGGTTTATGTTATGCATGATGCCCTGAAAATTAAAGGGATGAAAATAAATGTAAGGAAAACAAAAGTAATGGTTTTTGAAAGAGAAGAAAGCATGACAAACTGAGAAATTTCAATTGAGGGAGAAAGAGTGGAACAAGTCAATAAATTTGTGTACTTGGGTTCAAAGTTTATGAGAGATGAAAAGTATCACAGTGACATTGAGCGAAGGGTGTTGGGAGAAAACAAATGAATGAGGTACTGCGTAGCTTTATGAACATCCAGAAAGTGTCAAAAAGGCACGTCTGGCTGTGCATAGAGGTGTGTTGGTTCCTACATTTATGTATGGTAGTGAATGTTGGGTTTGGCAGAAGAAGCATGAAAAGCTGCGGAGATGACTAGTCTGATGACTGATGACTAGTATAGCCGGAGTGACTCGGTTGGATTAAGTAAAAAATAGTGAGATAAGAGAACGCTGTGGTGTAAAAGATGTGGTTACAAAGATAGACAAAGGAATGCTTAGATGGTTTAGACACGTAGAAAGGATGGATGAAGGAAGATTGACGAAACAAATTTATAATGCGAGTGTGAATGGACAAGACGGTATAGGTCGACTTCGGCGAACATATCTCGATCAGATCAACATCAAGGCCAGGTCAAGAGTACTAACAACCGACAAGCATGAATGAGAGCATTGATGAAAGTAGAGGAAGCAAAAGATGCGTGTAAGAACCGAAGGTTGTGGAGGGAGTTGGTCTCTGCCTACCCCTACGGGAAAAAGGCGTGACTATATGCATGTATGTATAAGGGCCAGATTTTATTCTCAACAGACAGTGTATGACTCATGATAGTAAACAAATAGATTATTTTCGTATAGAAAAGCGGCGTTAATTGAATTTTTGTAGACAATAATATTAAGATATAAAAACTAATGTAATTGTTTTTTTTGCAAACTGTTGACTTCAATAAAAAAACTTTTCTACTCCGCAAACTGTATAGGCTTCCGCCTCCTAAGCAAACTCTCGGAACACCTCGTCTAGCGGGTTCGAGAAGGTAGAAGGATTGTTTCGGACTCTCGAGAAAAAGGTCGATTACTTTGGAATTATGATGTACAGGTAAAAGAATGACAGCAGCCGCGAAGAGGATAGTTTTAAGTTTTTATAGGTTATAAAACTTAATTAGTTGTAAAAGTTGTATCTAAGTAATTTGTAAAAGTAAAGTTTATTGTGTTAAAGTATTGGAATAAAAATTATTTTGTTACTGTATCGAGAGTTTAAAATTACCGAACCCAAAAAAGAAGTAATATCGTAACAACTGGTGTCAGAAGTTAGGATTCTTTTTTTTGCGACAAAAAGATTTATAGTGAATATTAGAAATACGCCATACGATAACATGGATGACGTTATAAAAAATTCATGAAAAATCAATTTAAGAAGTTGGAAAAAAGACGACTAGAAGAAAAATTGGAAAAAGAAAAACGACGACAAGAAGAAAAATTGGAAGAAGAAAAACGACGACAAGAGGAAAGAGAAGAACAAAAGAAACTCGTAGCACAACAGAAAGAACAAAGAAAAGTAGATACCCAGAAACTTTTAGAACAGCAAAAAAAGTTCTTCGAACAAGTACCTACTGCAGAAAACAGAAGAACAAATTGTTGAATTAAAGAAAGATTTTAAGAAGGTTGATGGTGAGTGGAGAAAGGAAGTAAACACAGTACGAGGTGTAGTAATGGACATTAAGAATGAGATCGACGCTGTTCTCAAGAGAAAAGTGAACACAATTAAAAAGGACGTACAGAGTCCGATTGCCTTACTTTAAATTCAAGATCGTCGTGACAGGGTTGCCACATAAGGAATTTCAATGAAACCACCAACTTTTGATGGACAATCATCCTGGTCTATGTATCGCAGACAGTTCGAAGCTGCAGCCCCGTCCAATAAGTGGAACGATGAAGAGAAGGCTACTGTACCCATGGTAGCCTTAAGAGAACAAGCTTTGGAATGCTGCAGACAATCCCTGCGGACCAACAAAGCAAATATGGAGACCTGGTGGCTGCACTGGAGTTAAGGTATAGCGATCAACACCGAGAACAGCTATACCGGGCGCAGATGACAACATTGGTGCAGATATCTGGCGAAAGTCTGCAAGAGTTCGAGGCAGATGCGAGGAGGCTGATCTAGTTAGCGTACCCACAGGCAACGGAAGACTTTAGGGATCAACTGGCCGTCCAGCTATTTATTGATGGACTTAGAGATCCAGAGGACTCTTCGACTGACGAACTTTAATAGAAGTGGTGAAGCTTTGGTGCGATTATTGAAAGTGGAGACAGCCATAGTATTTCGAGGCCAAAAATTCGAGCAGTGTCAATCGAAGAACCAGACCATAAAAGCGACGCAGCCAATGGGCCCTTTGGAAAATTTTTGGAGGAAATCAGGTCCATGATAAATGATTTGGGCAACCAACGGAAACGAATCTGTTACCATGTGGAAAAACTGGACACTTCATCAAGGATTGCAGAGTAAGAGTACCACCACGATCAAACTTACCTGCAAGAACACAATCACGTTTTCACTCACCTACGAGGACCAGGTTATCTAACGAATCCTCAGAACGGCACCAGGAAAACTAGGATTAGTCAGCATATCGGCACAATAAAGAAGCTCCCAGGGTCATTCATGTCAACAGAATAAAAAGAACAATGGACAGTCTCACCATCAGAGGAAAACTGAACCGAGAAGACATTGTATGAACCATAGACAACGGTGCATCAGTTCCCTGGTACGCAGCGACATTCTTCGGTCAGAATGTGTAAAACCTGCCTCTTCCAACCGTGTCCTTCAAACAGTCTTGGACTTGATCAGCGGGTGAACAAAGAACCATAAGATTTGGAGGAAAAGAATTCATCTTGACGACCCTAGCTGAAAGAATGGAACCTATTAAGCTGCGAACGGCAAAGTCTGTAAAATTCCAGAACTTTCCGAGAAGATAGTCTGTGCCACATTGGAAAGTGACCCTAGGTGCTGCGTTGGAGTAGTTCAGCTATGCAGATAATCCCAAAAACGTTAACTGATTGCACGAGCCTTAGTTAGGACAGAACAGACTATTTATATAAGAGTTGTTAACGTATACCCCGAGTGAATAACGCTTAAAGAAGGTGACATCATTAGAGCCTGTGAACCTGTGACCACCAAGACGACTACCATGTGCGAAACAGCAAGAGGTGGAAAAGCTGGTTAACAAGATGATGGAAGATAGAGTGATTGAAGAATCAGCAAGCCCTTGGTCTGCGCCGGTTGTGTTGGTCTCTAAAAAAGATGGATCTACAAGGTTTTGTGTGGACCACAGAAAATTAAATGATGTCACGAAGAAGGACAGCAACCATTACCCAGGTTTGACGACACTTTAACAATATTGGTAGGTTCACGTTGATTCTAAACACTGAATTTAAAGAGCGGGCATTGGCAAGTGGGCATACATGAAAATGACAAAGATAAGACTGTTTTTTTAACTGGAAATGGACTATACCATTTTAATGTGATGCCCTTTAGTTTTACGTAATGCCCCAGAAACATTCGAAAGGCTAATGAAATAAACACTATGTGGGCTTACGCGGGAAACTTGCCTAGTATATCTCGACGACGTTTTAGTCATGGGCAAAACCTTTGAGAAACATCTAGAAAACTTGCGAGAAATATTCCGAAGCTTCAGGAATGCCAACCTTAAGCTGATTCTTAAGAAATGTTCCTTGTTCCAGAAAGAAGTGGATTTTCTGGGCCACACAGTATCACCAGCAGGCATCCAAATACATGAAAAGAAGATCAAGGCGATTCGAGAGTGGCCAAGACCACAAGATAAACACGAAGTGAGGAGCTTGTTGGGCTTGTGTACCTATTATCGGCGTTTTGTGGAAGGATTTGCTGATATTGCTGCACCCCAGCACAAGTTGACAGAAGACCGAGAGCATTCAAGAAACTGAAAGCTGCTCTATGTTCCAGTCCAATCTTGGACTTTCTACAACAAAGAGGCCTATACATACTAGACACAGATGCAAGTAACAAAAGACTTGGAGCCGTACTATCATAAGTGCAGGATGATCAAGAGAAGGTACTACAGCAAAATAAAGAGCAAACCTGAAAGGAATTACTGCGTCACCAGAAAAGAGCTGCTAGCGATCATCAAAGCAGTAGACCACTTCCACAAATATCTTTACGGAAGGGAGTTTTTCATAAAGACGAACCATGCAGCCTTGAAGTGGCTACTGAATATGAAGAACTTTGAAGGTCAGATAGCAAGGTAGATTGAAAAGTTGAACCAGTACCACTTCAAGATCAGACATCGGCCAGGACGATTACATAACAACGCAGATGCCTTGCTCAGAAGACCTTGTGCGGATAACTGCAAGCACTCTGTGCGGGTTGAACGTCACGAAGGAATTGCCGATATAAGACAAATGAGACTGACAACCGAAGATGAATGGACAGCAGCCCATCTAAGACAAGATCAAGGGAGTGATCCCAACATTTTGGACTTTCTACGTTGGAAGGAAAGTGGAGCCAAGAGACCTACTTGGAAGAACATAGATTGTAGGTTGTAGGGTGGGTCGTGAAGGCCATGCTGCCTCTCAAGCACTTCGACCTATCAGATCTTTTGTGCATAACCCTTAATCTATTCAAGGCCCGGGACATGAAATAGATTGCTGAAACGAGTTTGAAAGTCGGCCAATGGCAAGAAAACAACTTCCCAACTGGTCGTGCCCAAGACCAGGATTAATAAAGTCTTGGAGGAGATCTATGGAGAAAAATCAGGTGGTCATTTGGGAGTTTATAAAACTTTGGATAAAATAAGACAAAGGTTCTATCGCCCCTCGATTTCTTTTTTTTGGAGACTTCTGAAAAGTAAAATCTATAAAACACAACCAGCTTCGTTGGAAGATTTGCGTCAAAGAATCGTTGACGAGTGCCGTCGTATTACTCCGGAAATAAGAGAATTGTCAGAGCTTTCAAAAGACATCTTATTCGATCCCCAATGCCATTTAAAAATTTTGGGGTAATTCTTACCCTCGTTTGCGGTTAAAAGTGGTGGAGTGAAAAATACCGGAAAAAAGTGTCCCGTTTTAGTCAAAAATTGATGGGTCTGAGCGTTTTTCTAAAATGTTGACGAGGTTCCTGCAAATGGCTCTGTTTCGTTTTTGGTTGGCCACCTTGTATATGCAGACACACATCTAATTTGCTTGGGTTTTTGGTAATTTAATAAAAATCGTTGGCGTTCAACTTATAGGTTAAATTTGTTTTAAAAATAAAGTACAGTTGAATAAATTGACCTTTACCCTGACGTCACTAACAATGAACAGTAGTAAACATATCATACAATATGTACACTTGTCTTTCAAGCTATGACATACGTTCTTTTGTATCTCTAATTATGACCTCCAAATGTTGAAAAGAGATAGCGCCAATAACGATTAATCGGTTGTATTCATAAGAATTTATTTTGACCTCTTATGACAACTGTCATTATTTTGATACATCGAGTTTTGTTCAAAGCGTTTTATCATTTGCATTCAGGTAAATTTTATAAAATCGGATTTTTTCAAAACCTCCAATTTGTTATTTTGATTTTACGGTGAGTACAAAATTCCCGGTTTTGCATTTAATAAATATTTTTAACATAATCTTACTTCTTAGACGGTGGTTAAACTTTCGTGAAACGGGAACATTATTTATGGTAGATTTATAAAGTCGACTAAAGTAAGAATTTCGTTAACAACCAAGAAAGTAAGAAAGATACATGCATGTAAACACTGACGATGATTTCTAAAATACTTAAATTATATTGTATTGTTAATTTCGGATTGATAATAAATGTATGAATAGTGTACGTTAAATACCTTCATTACCAATGATTTGATATTTTCTATTATGCTAGCCAATTGTTTTTGTTAGGCCTACATTATGTAGAATTCAATGCAAACAAAACACAAGCATGTCTTTTCTCTAGAAAAGCCGATCTCACTGTGCCTAACATAACTTTGTCAGGAGTAACCATACCACTGAAGTCATCCATATCGATGCTTGGTATTACTATCAACAATAACCTTTCCTGGGAAAATCACGTGAGGTCCATTGCCAAAAGTGCATCCCAAAAACTTGGTTTTTTGTTTCGTGCCAAGAGCTATTTCACCTCCAGTCAGCTGCTTATGATCTATAAGGCACAGATCCGACCTGTACTGGAGTACTGTTCCCATATTTGGAGTGCAGCACCTAAACATATCCTGAAGCTACTGGATTCTGTCCAAAAAAGGGCAATTCGTCTCGTCGGTGATGCCTCGCTCACAAACTCGCTCACTTGTCTGGAACACCGTAGAAAAGTTGGCGATTTGTCTCTATTTTATAGATATTTTCATGGGCGATGCTCTTCTGAAATATCAACAATCGTTCCTCCTTTGGCAGTCTCTTCGAGATTAACCCGTCAAGTTCAGTCTTCACACCCCTTCGTGGTCACTTTGGAGACCTGCAGAACATCACTTTCCAAAGACTCATTCATCCAACGAATTGCGAGGTTTTGGAACTCATTGCCTAGGGAGGTGTTCCCCGAGGCATACAACCTCCAGAAATTTAAGAAGAACACCAACTCCTACCTTCTTTCCCTTGGTTCCCACGATGTTCTCTGAACATTACAGGATATCCCTTTTCGTGGGAACCAGAACATAAAAAAAAAAAGAAATTATGTGCTGCATTAAGTTAAAATAAATTTATTCAAAGATTCATAAAAATTTCTACTTTCGTTAATGGTTACAGTATAGTTTTTTTGTGTGTTAGTAGCAGACAAAATAATTATTGGTGAATATTATAGGACTATTATCTAAATTTTCGACTATTTTAAAACAGTAATATGGAATTATTTAAATTGACTTCAACCAACAGCAATATTTAGTTATTTATAACGCAAAAAAATACTGGCAAGATAAACTGGAAATATTTATGCACACGACAAAGTAACAGTAGCCATTTTTGACTCATTGATTCATTTAGCGAGGTTTGTAAGTATGACGTCAGGGTAAAGGTCAATTTTTTCTACTGTAGACTGGTCCATGAAGCGACGTAGATTACCCAAGTTGAATTAGTCTGCAGAATCAAGATTTCATCCCAGAGATGAAATTAACAATTTATACAATTTTTTATGCTCTTAAAATAAAAATTCTCTAATTTATCTTTTAATAACATTTGAATCTTTGAGCAACTTTAATGTAACACATTTGTAAGAACAATTACGTAAGCCATTTGATAGCTAAACACGTTGTGGGGCATATGACATAAATTTAATAGTATATTTATTGAAAAATAACTTACCGTTTTCCACTTTCATCATGTCGCCATCTCTGTACCGAATTCCTTTGATAGCAGGATTTGTGTTGCAATCGCAATTCGGTTTTCCACAAGGGCAATCTATCTTAAGTAAGTTACTGCGCCATTTACAATAAATTCCTTCTTTTTTTTTCGTTTCGATAATATTAATAAATTTATATTTGGCTGTTATGCACTCGTCGGTGCACGTCGTGGTCTTTTTACCGTAATCGGGAAATTTTTCACGATAAATGGCCGACATTTTTTGACGACGGTTTTGTTCATCTTTAATATCGGGTCCAACTAAAAAAAATATAATACATAAAAAAAAATTGTGCGAATGTAATTCGAAATAAAATGTGTATACTTCAATTTTTATTTTGCATTATTTTTTCAAGGTAAATAATCTAAAGGAACGAATTACATCATAAAGTTTCATTCAATATTGCAATTTTTTGGAAGTGATTTCGTGAAATGGGACGGAAGTGTGTAACATCTTTCATCTCGCTTTCTTGCAATTTGTAGGTCGGTACCGTCAGCCATCAGTTGTGCACTTAAGTCACAGTGTTGTGTATAAAGTTTGATGTTCTATGCGTAAACTATATAAATAAATATTTACTATTGACAATAAGTCTAAATAAAGTGCACATCATTGATAAAAAATTCAACTAAGTAATACATACATACATACATACATATAGTCACGCCTTTTCCCGTAGTGGTAGGCAGAGACCACTTCCTTCCACTTGCTACGGTTCTTCCACACATCTTTTGCTTCCTCTACTTTTATCAGTGTCTCATGCATGCTCGTCGGTTGTTGGTAGTCTTGACCTGGCCTTTATTCAAAACAATGTTGATCTGATCGAAATATGTTCGCCGAGGTTGACCTCTACCGATTTGTCCATTCACACTCACCTTATAAATTTGTTTCGTCAATCTTCCTTCATCCATCCTTTCTACGTGTCCAAACCATCTAAGTATTCCTTTATCTATCTTTGTAACCACCACGTGCCTTTTTTGACACTTTCTGGCTGTTCATAAAGCTACACGGTGCCCTATACATCTGTTTTCCTGCAAACACTCTTCGCTCAATGTCACTGTCATACTTTCCATCTCTCGTAAAGTTTGAACCCAAGGACACAAATTCATCCACTTGTTTCTCAATCGAAACTTCACAGTTTGTCATGCTTTTTTCTCTTTCAAAAACCATTACTTTCGTTTTGCTTACATTTATTTTCATTCCTTTGATTTTCAGGGCATCATGCATAACATTAACCATCGCCTGCAACTTCTGTTCAGACGGCGCTAATATGACCTGATGATCGGCGTAAAGAAGGCATTTGACGATCAAATTATTCATTTTCAATCCATACGCACTCTCTTTCAAATCTTTTAAACAATCGTCCATGTATAAGTTAAACAGCCATGGCGAAGTTACACATCCCTGACTCACACCTTTTTCGATGTTAAACCAGTCCGTGCAAGCTCCGTTTATTCTGACACAAGTAGTGGAATCCTTGTAAAGTGATTTCAGTGCTCGTATTATCAAACCTCCTTTAAAAAAAACTGAAATTATGGAATATTGGATAGAATTAAAGTGAATTATGTCTGCAATTGTAAATATATTCATAATAATTTATGGGTATTCTAAACTAGGGTGTTTTTTTCGTTAATAACTCATTTTATGGAAAAAGTGGATATTGAACAAACCAACTTTCAGGTGACGTAATGGAAAGAGCAACTTCGCCTGAAACAGTTGCTGGGTGGATCGAGTAACTCGTCAGCTGTCACTGCCGGTCCCAAGCCCTGATAAAGGAGGAGCGTTGAGCTATAGGCAACGACCTACCCCCATAAAACTCTACTGTTACGAAAGCTCAAGCAGATACAACCGGAACTCATTACGACGACCAGGCGAACGGAAAAAGGCTTAGGAGACTCGAGCAGGCCAAGGCCCACACCGGGCTGTAGCGCCAAGATGATGATGATGGAAAGAGCAATAGAGTAATAACCCCCATCTACGCAAGAACAAACCTTGTATAATTGTACCGTGAGTTATACCTAAACGTTTTCTCCGCGTAGATATGGACGTCCACGTATTTAAGCTTTCCACTTCCTTTTTGATTGTTTCGTCGTCAATTTCAGTATTGTAATCTTCGATTGATTCTTCTAATGTGGTACATAACTTACAACGTGCCTTTCCAATTAACTGAAAACAAATTTAAGTAAAAATAAGCATTTTTTAATCTTAAAATAAAATGCATTAACTTGCCATTTACGAGTATAAATCATTAGGGTTTCATGTAGTGCGAAGACAAAAAATATTGCATATTCGGTTGTGTAACCAGATTAAAGTTAAACATTTCATTTACTGTACGTAATGATAGCATTCTTGGGTCAATAATCTGCAAGTGCAAACTGTACAGTAAGCATTAGTTGACCTCGTTAGAAGTGTAGTGATTTATAGAATTATTAAATGTTGGGTTTGGCAGAAGAAGCATGAAAATAGGATTAATGCTGCGGAGATGAGTAGTCTGAGAAGTATAGCCGGAGTGACTCGGTTGGATAAGGTAAAGAATAGTGAGATAAAAGAACGCTGTGGCGTAAAAGAAGATGTGGTTACAAAGATGGATAAAAGAATGCTTAGATGGTTTGGACACGTTGAAAGGATGGATGAAGGAAGATTGACGAAACAATTTTATAAGGCGAGTGTGAATGGACGAAAGTCGGTAAAGGTCGACCTCGGAGAACATATCTTGATCAGATCAACATTATTTTGAGGAAAGGCCAGGTCAAGAGTACTAACAACCGACGAGCATGTATGAGAGCGCTGATTAAAGTAGAGGAAGCAAAAGATGTGTGTAAGCACCGTAGCAAGTATGTTAAACAAAGTTAAGTTCGATACGATAGTACACCTGTTATATAAAAGAGACATACACATCAATATAATCCAAACCATTTACCATGGCACCAAAGTTCAGGCCCGCATTAATGGAAATTTAACAGGTGACATACCCATTCATAGTGGAATCAGGCAAGGATATTCACTAAGCCCTTTGCTCTTCAATATTATTATGGATGAAATAATAAAAAAAAGTACGACTTGGCAACGGGTATCATCTGGGAGATACTGAAATATAAATACTCTGCTACTCTGCAGAAGATGAAAACGATCTGCAGACATTACTTCACACTTTCTACACAACAGCAAAAATATATAACATGATAATCTCAACAGACAAAACAAAATGTATGACTACATCAAAAGAACCATTTAGATGTAAACTTGAAATAAATGGAGAAGTAATCAAACAGGAAACGAAGCTCAAATACCTGGGTATAGAAATTACAAGTTATGGAAACGTAGAAGAGGAAGTACGAGAACAAGTAGCTAAAGCCAGCAAAGTGGCCGAATGTTTAAACGACGTAATATGGCGTAATCAACACCCAAAACAAGAAACAAAAACAAGGATTTACAAAACGGCAATAAGACCCATCATGACTTATACAGCAGAAACAAGACCTTCTTCTTCTTCTGATGCAGATCCATTACTGGATGTTAGCGATCACATTTTCCATTACGTCTCTGTTTCTGGCCGTGTGTATCAGAGATTGTATGTCCTGTATCCCTGTCCACTGCCTAATGTTTCGAAGCCAGGACATCTTTTTACGTCCGATTCCTCTCTTGCCTTCGATTTTACCCTGGATTATCAGTTGTAGGAACTGGTATTTTGCATTTCGCATGATGTGTCCTAGATACGCCGTCTTTCTCTTCTTAATTGTGCTAAAGAGTTCGCGTTCTTTTTTGACTTTTCTGAGGACTTCGGCATTTGTCATTTTCGCCGTCCATGGTATTTTCAGGATTCGACGGTACAGCCACATCTCGAAAGCTTTCAACCTGTTGATGTCATTAGTTTTAAGTGTCCAGCCTTCCACGCCATATAGCAACACCGACCATATATAGCATTTTACAAATCTTAGTCTTAATTTGAGATCGAAGTCGGAACATGTGAATATGTTCTTCAATTTTAAGAATGCTTGTCGAGCTTGTTCTATTCTACATTTTACTTCTTTGTCCGATACCCACTCCTCGTAAAGCCAGGTGCCCAGGTATTTAAATTTGCTTACTCTTTCAATAGGTTTCGCATTAAATGTTAGGTTGGCATTTTGGAACGCTTCCGGCGTTCTGGAGAAGATCATGAATTTAGTCTTCTGGGTATTGTTGTTTAATCCCATTTGTTTACTACGCTCTCCAACTGTAGAGACTAGTTCCTGTAGATCGTACATGTTGTCGCAAGTAATGACAGCGTCATCAGCATATCGGACGTTGTTAATCCATACACCATTGACTTTGATTCCTTTTTCTTTGTCTTCCATTGCCTCCCGAAATATGGCTTCCGAATATATGTTAAACAAGAGTGGCGATAACACGCATCCCTGTCGGACTCCTCTTCTTATTTGTACGGGGTTGGAAACAGAAGACTCTAGTTTTAATTGTGCAGTTTGATGCCAATACAAGTTTTTAATACATCGTATGTCTTTTTGATCTATGTCAAGTTTTCTGAGTAGTTGCATTAATTTATGATGTTGGACTCGGTCGAAGGCTTTTTCATAGTCTAGAAAACACAGGCAGACGTCTTTTTTCTGGTCGTAACAGTTTTGGACCAGCACTTGTGTTGCAACTATCGCCTCTCTCGTACCTAATCCCTTTCTAAATCCAAACTGCGAGTCACATATCCACCTCACATTTCCTGTATATTCTCTGGTGTAATACTTTTAGGAATATTTTTAAAGTGTGGCTCATTAAACTGATAAGTCTGTGATCCTCACATCTTCTTGCATTAATCTTCTTAGGCAATGGAATGAAGATAGAACTTAACCATTGCTCAGGGTAGCGGCCAGTATCGTAAATAATGTTAAATATTTTATGGAGTGCTATAATTCCCCTCTCGTCTAGGAGTGAATTTCTGAGGGAATTTCATCCGGGCCTGGTGCCTTGTTGTTTTTTGATGCATGTATTGCTTTTTCAATCTCTTCTTTGGTGATAGATGGACCAGATAGGTGGCAATTATCATTTTCTCTCATTGGACGTTCATCATTGAAGAGCTCCTCTATATAATTTTCCCAAAGGTTACTTTTGTTTTGTTCTCCCGTCTGTATCTGATTGTCCCGATTAACTAATACAGTTGTTCTCCTTTTTCTATACATTCCTGCAGTCTCCTTCAGTTTTTTGTGTAGGTTGTGATCATCGTGCTGTAGTTGTAGTTCTTCTATTTCTTTACATTGTTGTTTAAGCCATTCATTCTTCGCTATTCTTATTTTTGATTTTATTTGCCTGTGAATACTTTTATATGTGCTGTCATCTGGGTCGTTCCTGTGTTTTCTCCGTTCATCCATTAGTAACAATATGTCTTGTGTCATCCATTTTTGCTTTTTGTTATTTGGTTGATAGCCCAAGTTGCTCTTCATGATATCTGTTATCGTATTCGTAATCATATCCCATGTTGGTGTTAAATCTTCTCCAATGTTTGCCGTCATTAGTTGCATTTGTGTATTTATATCGCTGCTGATCTTAGATTTTATTTCCCTTTATTTTATTTTATCTAATGCTATCCTTTTTTGCGTGATCGATTTGTTTCTACACGAAAGAGAAATCTTTACAGTGGCCACCAAAAGTACGTGGTCTGATGGTACGTCCGCTCCAGGGTATGTGCAGGCTCTTTTGACAGTTGTGCTAAATCTTCCATTAATCAGAACAAAATCTATTTGATTCCTTATTACATTCTGCGGACTGTCTGCTGGAGATTTCCATGTATAGAGGCGACGGGGATGAAGTTTGAACCATGTGTTAGTTATTCTCATCTCCTCTTCTTGACAAAATTGTAAGAGTCGGTCGCCCCTCTCGACCCTCAAGACCAGATACATCCAAAACAACACAACTTCTAGAAACAACGGAGATGAAGATACTAAGTAGAATTACAGGAAAGACTTTGATGGATAGAGAAAGGAGTGAGAACATTAGACAAATGTGCAAAACGGAGAGTATCAATGATTGAGTATCGAAGAGAAAACAAGAATGGAATCAACACATAAATCGTATGAGATAAGTCGCCAAACGGAAGAAGTATAGGTCGGCAAAGAAAGAGGTGAAGTGACAATAGATCGTGGCTAATAAAATCGAATAAAAAATAGGCCATAGGCCTACCATGAAAGAGAGAAGAAAAAGAAGTTCGATACGAACCTTCAAGCTGATCACGAATAGATAGGTATTTCATTACTATCCTATTTTAAAACCTTCATTACCTTAAATTCGGGAATTACACTCACAAGTCAAGTTTAATTGAACGATTTTAGTTGATCAACAAAAATTAAACGTAAGAAACCGTTTCAATAGTGATGATCTACTTTTTAGTGAATCAAACAAAGGATTTGTGGCGATTTGTTTTTAAGTTGAAACGTCTGAACCTTAAATGACTTCGTATGACGTTTAAAAACTAACTCAGCGTTTCGGAATGAAAGCACCCTACGCTTTTAGAACAGTAACATTAATTTATTCGTCAGTGATTTTATTTCTATGTTAAGAAGTATTTTTTACTTTTCACTTTGATTAACTCTAAAAGCGTGTTTTTTAGTTTTTTAAACTATAATTTATTTTTCGCTTATTAATTCGATTTGTTTTACTCACTAAAAAAATTATGGATTAAATGGTAAAAGCACAAAAATAATCGAACCCGGACCACCCGCGAGCATTCTAACACTGAACCACCGATGCGATGAACTGTTTTAATATTTGTTCTGCGCACATGCGTAGTTCACGCACTAGTTCTATCTCTCTTACTCTCGTGCAAAGGATCCCTGAAGAAATTTATGAATCCTGGCGAAAGTAATCGGCTATTTTGATCCAATTATTGCATTGTCGTCGGTCTTTGACGAGTGTGCAAAGTTTAAATTAAATCTGATACAGGTGAAACTAATATAAGCGTGTTAAAATCCTCAAGTGAATGTGTGTATGTTCCAAAACAGCTGGACCAATGTTGATGAAATTTTTAGGTAATCTTCGGATTAGCCCAGCGGGTGATCCTGTAAAGTTTGGTAGCGATCAAATCAACGAAAGGGTGGGAATGGGATGAAATATAAAATTTATCATAAATGGCCGATATTAGTGTCGAATTCATAGTACGATTTTAATGAAATTTTGTAAATGTGTACTGATTGCTCCAACTCGAAAGATAGGATAGTTTTTATCCCGATAAGCCCCTACGAAATGGGTGAGAAGGGGATACAACGTAAAAACTATTAAAAACGGCTGATATTAGTGCCGAATTCATAGTTTTCGGGGTCACTTAGTTTTATAGTGATATTCCCAAAGCGGATAAGCCAGCATTCGGGCAGGACAACGTCTGTCGAGTCCTCTAATACCTTATAAACGCTATGATTAATTTTTAAAATTAAAGTAAATACTTTGTCAAAATAACAGGCTCACCTTCACTTCACCTATATTAAGTTTTTGCAGACCTTCAATAGCATGCATCCACGTATTTTTATACTCTGCATGAAGTGTATCAGTTGTATCTTTAATAATGTCTTCAATATTTTCTTTAACCGGTTGTCCTTCCGATAAATCCGATATTTTGTCTTTACTTCTATTTTGATTTCTCTTATTGTCTATGATGGTGCATTTAATGGGCAGCAAATTCTTTTCCATGATCTTCTTCCAAAACGATATGCATTTTTCAGTTTGGTTGTTATTATCATTTTCTTCAAAAACGAACGTCTAAAATAGATATTTAAAGTTTATAAAATGTCATTTAAATACTCTGCTCAACAATTAAAGTGGATAATATAAAAATTTCCGAAATTCCAATGTAAATATTTAAAATAAAAAACATTAGTCACGTCGAATGAAAGTTTATTTGGGGAAATAACAAAAGCAACCTAAAAACTTATCTTCGATAAAGCAAAACGGGTGTTTAAGAAAAAGTGACAAATTAAAGAATATAACAACTTGCAAAGTTCATTACTGACGGTACTTCCAACTGTATAAGAATACTATTTATCAAATTATTGATAAACTGCTGCACATCAATAGTGTAAGATCATTACTTATAAATAGGTATTTCGAACCACGGTACACGGTGCGGCGGCCGAGGAGCAGCGGGGTGGGGAGCGGTGCGATATAACCTTGACGCGAACGTCCCCTAGCGAGCGGCAGCCGCGCTCATAAGCGCGAACGCCGTCTTGCTCTCCAGTTGTCCTTCCATGCCTGACCTATAAGGTTGCGATTGCTTTGAAATTCATAGATTTTCTTGTAAAATACTTGGAATATTTGTGGTTATGTTATTATTACAATTCTTTTAGTAAGTAGGTATGGTTTAGGCAATAGTTTAAATTAAAAGTTAATAATATTTTTAGTATACAGCGTGGAACAGCCAAATGGAATAAATTCGATAACGAATAAATGAGAGCGTGTTGGGAAAAACGCTTGGACACGTCGATTTGTATTTTTAGATGCGCATTTTTTTCAAAAAAAAATAATTATGTAGGGTGTGTCATGTGACAGTGGCCAATACCAACTTTCTTATTTTAAATACAACCACCTGTATATTATTTATTTTTTGGACTCTTTAGAAAATTCTAGACATAATTCATGTACAATGTCCCATACCTATCTTCAACTGTTTCGGAAATATTAAGTGTTTTCAGATGTATTACAAAAATTAACATTAAAAAAGAAAATTATTTTATTTCACAAATAATGTAAAACAAAAAAACATTAATTTCAATGTAATAGATGTTCAAAATGTTCGCCGCGAACGTCTTGGCAACATGTTAATCTGGTATAGAAATGTCTTCTAACGTTACTCAACATCTCAGGCGTGACTGATCTAATCGCAAGCGTGATTCGTCTTCTTAAGTCATGTAAGTTGAGTGGTTTAGTTTTGTATACAATACTTTTGACATATCCCCACAAAAAGAAGTCTAATGGCGTCAGATCAGGAGATCGTGCTGGCCATTCTATTGATCCGCGCCTCCCTATGTACCGATTTGGAAAATTTTGGTTCAGGCACTGCCAGACATTGATTTGGTAATGGGGCGGTGCTCCATCTTGCTGAAACCATAGTATATTGGCAGGAACTTGTGAGTTTACTGGATCAGGATATAAGGTTGTCTAAGTTGGCACGACATTATTTTGAAGCAGTTCTAAATATTTATCTTCATTCAAGTTGCCATCAATGAAGAAGGAACCTAAGATATGATTTCCAACAATTCCTGCCCAAACATTAACTTTTTCAGGATAATGCATATGCTCCTCTCTCATCATGCAGACAGACAAGTTGCTAAGGCTATGAGTTTTATACGAAAATAAACAAAACTGTTTTTGTATTTTTTTATTTCATATCAGTAAAAAGGAACGCATTAATGGTTTTTGCTTATTTTCTCAATATTAAGAGCTAAATGGGAAATAAGTATTGAGTGTAATGTAGCGAATTTGTGAAATAAAATAATTTTCTTTTTTTAAAGTTAATTTTTGTAACACATCTGAAAACACTTAATATTTCCGAAACAGTTAAAGATAGGTATGGGACATTGTACATGAATTATGTCTAGAATTTTCTGAAGAATCCAAAAAATAAATAATATACAGGGGGTTGTATTTAAAATAAGAAAGTTGGTATCGGCCACTGTCACATGACACACCCAATATAATAATTTTTTTGGAAAAAAATGCAAATCTAACAATACAAATCGACGTTTACACGCGTTTTTCCCAACACGCTCTCATTTATTCGTTATCGAATTTATTCCATTTGGCTGTTCCACACTGTATAAAATTACAATACAATTCAAGCATAATTTAATTTACGAACTAGAACGAGTCAAGACCAAGTTTCAGGTATTAAGTACAACAGGGAACAATTCCCTATTTGCTTAGCATATGCTATTACTATCCACAAATCACAAGGCCTTAGCCTTGACAGCGCTCTTCTCGACATAGGCTCCTCTATATTTAGTAAAGGGCAGGCTTACGTTGGACTCTTCGGAGTTAAAACCTTAGATGAAGTATATATTATCAATTTAGATCTAAGTCAAATCAAAGCACATGACAGCTCTTTTGTAGAGTAGGTACAACCGCCTGCGCACGTTATACCGCTCCGACTTGGCCAAATTAAGTATAAACAGAAGACGCAATTCACTAGAACATTTCAAAGGTACAAGAAAATATAGAAAATAACACAAAAAAGACACAATTATACCCCGTAAACGTAGGAAAATACAGTAGGATAACAAAAACTATTTGGTATTAATTTTGTTATGAACAAGTACCTACTAATAATTTCTGTACAAAGTAATGATATCCCATCAAAAACATAAATGTGAAATGAGAGCCGCCAAGTTAAATATTATGATATATGATATGATATGATTATGATATATTGTTGACTTCAACGACAAAAGAAGTGAGATCTAAATGGGTGCCAAGTTCAATGGTCAGTCCTGAAATTTATTTGCAACATAAAATATTTTACAACTTAAAATATTATTTCTTCTAATAACTTAGGATAATATATTGAAGCCTAAGGTCTGACTTTGCTTATGCCTTATGTTCGATGGCTAGTTTCTACCAGCAAGCCAAATTTTCGGAAGAATAAAATTAGAACTTACAGCTTTAGATCTTGCGAAGGCTATAATATAATTCGTATATTCGAACTAGCCAAGTCAGACCGTAGGCTTCATTATATGATCCTAGGTTATTGGAAGAAATGATATTTTAAGTTGTAAAATATTTTATGTTGTTATAAATAAATTTCAGGACTGACCATTGAACTTGGCACCCATTTAGATCTCACAACCAAGGCGTATACCATAATATTGGACTCGGCTCTCATTTCACATTTATGTTTTTGATGGGATATCATTACTTTTTTACAGAAATTATTAACAGGTACTTGTTCACAACAAAATTAATACCAAACAGTTTTTGTTATCCTACTGTATTTTCCTACGTTTACAGGCTATAATTGTGTCTTTTTTGTAATATTTTCTATACTTATATAAATGTGCGGAGACAGTTCCTAGCACCTTTGGAGATTGCTGTGCTATGTTCAGGGAACGAACATTTAAATTTTGGAAATATTACGTTATTTATCGTGAATTAAAAATTTTGCATAACGAATATAGAGATATTCTAGATTTAGACGGTATATTCTTTAAATGAATTATTAAAAATGACCCTAAAGGTACTATTTAACTGCTTGTTAGTTTATCAATATGAAGTATAAATGATCGTTTCTTTAAACTGTATTTTAAACGCTTGTGCATTAAGTGAAAAGAAAGAAACTGAGCATGATCAAGTCTGTGCAACTGTGCAATGCAAATTATACTGTCTCTTCATTTTTTTGTTGTTGTTGCAGTTATGGAGAGGTTACGAGTCTGAAAGCTCGAGGTCTACTGTGAGACTCCACTGACTGTGTCAGGTCTACTCACTTAAATCCCACCCCTATTTAGGTCCGTCTGGCTAGTATAGCCTCTCTAAACTAGCCGTTCGGAACCGGCATTAAACTGTAGGTCCCTTCTATTCATGCAACACTGATTGTGCGTGCACATGAATAGTTGCAGAGAGGTCGCCGACGCCCCCAGGGGGTATGGCACAACAAGAAGGCTATAGGAAAAAAATCACGGAGTGGGCGACATCTATTATTGATCGTATGAACTTCTCGAGGTGTAAACAACAAACTAATCTCCATTTCTTTATATGTCAGGATAAACGGAGCTTGCACAGACTGGTTTAACATCGAAAAGGGTGTAAGACAGGGATGTGTGGCTTCGCCATGGCTGTTTAACTTATACATAGACAATTGTTTAAAATATTTGAAAGAGAGTGCGTATGGATTGAAAATGAATGATTTGATGGTCAAATGCCTTCTTTTTGCGGATGAAAAAGTCATATTAGCGTCATCTGAAGAGTTACAGGCGATGATTAATGTCATGCATGATACCCTGAAAATCAAAGGGATGAAAATAAATGTAAGCAAAACGAAAGTAATGGTTTTTAAAAGAGAAGAAAGCATGACAAACTGTGGAGTTTCGATTGAGGAAAAAAGAGTGGAACAAGTAAATGAATTTGTGTACTTGGGTTCAAAGTTTACGAGAGATGGAAAGTATGACGGTGACATTGAGCGAAGGGTGTTGGCAGGAAGACAAATGAATGGGGCACTGCATAGCTTTATGAATTGCCAGAAAGTGTCAAAAAAGGCACGTCTGGCTGTGTGTAGAGATGTGTTGGTTCCTACACTTATGCATGGTAGTGAATGTTGGGTTTGGCAGAAGAAGCATGAAAATAGGATTAATGCTACGGAGATGAGTAGTCTGAGAAGTATAGCCGGAGTGACTCGGTTGGATAAGGTAAAGAATAGTGAGATAAGAGAACGCTGTGGTGTAAAAGAAGATGTGGTTACAAAGATAGATAAAGGAATGGTTTGGACACGTTGAAAGGATTGATGAAGGAAGATTGACGAAACAAATTTATAAAGCGAGTGTAAATGGACAAGTCGGTAGAGGTCGACCTCGGAGAACATATCTTGATCAGATCAACATTGTTTTGAGGAAAGGCCAGGTCAAGAGTACCAACAACCGACGAGCATGTATGAGAGCATTTATGAAAGTAAAGGAAGCAAAAGATGTGTGTAAGAACCGTAGCAAGTAGAAGGAAGTGGTCTCTGCCTACCCCCATGGGAAAAAGGCGTGACTTTATGTATATACGTATGTTTATATAAGTGAAAAATGATCTTTATATATTATTTTGAGCAATTTAAGCATTGAAAGTGTTATATTTGAACGATATTTAGTAAAGAATTAGTGTCAATAAACCACAAAATCCGCTAATCCAAAGCATTAAAAAAGGTGATGTGGAGATAAAATCGCGAAAAATATGCTCTGTTCCACAATGCTTTCCGTAGGTTCGATTATATCTTTGCATAAATTTCCTTCAAATCCTAAGGCAGCTCAGAAACGGAAGATGAAAAACCAATCTCAAAGTTTATGTTTGTTTGCTTTAAGCACTTTGTGAAAGATGATTTTTTCAGTGGTAAGTTTTGTTGTCCAATGGTCTATCATTTTATTTGTGATTATTTATAGTGACTTAAACAACACAGAGAAAGCGTTTGAAAGATAGATCTGTTCCTAGCCAGAACCGTCCAATATTGAAGTTTCAACATTCCATAATTAATTGGATTATAATATATAATCCTTAATTGGTCAAACACGTTCACCCACATAAAACAATATATCCGAAATTAATATTTCAACTTTCATAGGCATTGCAACAAGAATTCCAGGGACAACAGAACGAAAAAACTTCGAGAACAAACCAAAATTGGTACCTGGTCTTTACTGGCATTTAACAAGAATCCAGCGGCAATAAAACTGAAACGTTGAAAACAAACCTTAAAACCAGCTTCAATCCAGTAGTTTAACACAAAAAATGAATTCAAATCTCTGAGATTACTAACATTTTCTTCAATAAAAACTTTGGTTTTACTAGTGATCAAATGACAGAATATTTGTTGTTCACACCTCGATCCGATATTTTGTCATCGACAGCGCTATCTCGCGTTACGTGATTTTTCCTATTGCCTCCGGTGACACTTAGGCCTGTTGGCCCATTGTTTCTTGCCTATGTGTTTTTTTTATCTTTGTACAATGGAGACCCAACCAGCAGACCACCTGGCAAGGATCCGAAAACAGCATAACACTCACTGCGCCGCCGCGAAGCACCGGACCGAAAAAGACAGGCAATCCCGGGACCTACAACCACGCTGCACCTAATCCAGTACCTTCGTACATTGTACAAGTTCTGTAGTGGGTGGGAACAATGTAGTCGTCCAAGAACCACCCATTTCCCCCAGCGCCCCGCAGCAGTACAGCAAGCGTTCTACTGCCCCCGGATCGCCGCCGCAACACCCTCAGGCCAGGCCTCCATTAAACAATTCCTTAGTGATTCTTAGCTGATTTATGTTTATCGGTAACAGTTTAGCCGTCCCTTTATGTCACGGTCCCTTGTTGTATTATTTCCCGTGTTTGTTTCCTATTATGCTTTTATGTTTTTACGAACCTCTTCTTGCAAGTTCGTCTACTTTCTCATAACCTACAACTTCCTGGCGTCCTGGAACCCGTATCAGTTTCAACTTGATTACGGTCTACCAGCGTTCTCAGTTCTACTTGCAGTCAACGAGTATGGAAAAAGGGGTGGTCCGGCCCTGAGGTGCCCCCTGCACAGGACTAAGGCTGTCTACTACAGGATTTTGCCCGGTTTCCTGTAGGCTCCGTTAGCGACGGTACTCCCCTACCTCCATGCATCCATCAGCACGGGTTGCATAACACTTTAAATTGGGAGTATTTTAGTCGACTTTTACGACATACCTGGGATCTATTCTATTTTCTCCGTATCCCAAGGGGATACTGTCTTCTCATGTCAGCGAATCTTTGCAACGTCGCCGAGAGTAAACTTCGGCGATTCTCTGGCGATCGACTATGCATACCGGCGTAAGTGATGGAATAATAAATAATTACAAACCTTATGTAAAGATTCTCCCGAAAAATGGTCGGTGTTCGTTTCACTCAGCGTTTTGGAATTTCTATAAGATTCATTATCTTTTGTTTTTTGAGTATTAATCGCGTTTGTATCATCTGTATTCATAAAACAAATTATATCACCTTTTCTCACGCATTTTTTGAGAACTTGTGATTCTTCTTGTAAGGAAGCCAAACTTTCAAACATTTTATTAAATTCGTTATCGTTTTGGTGAAAGATCTCCATCTTTGAGCTAAAAAAAATAACACAAATAAAGTGGGTACGTCGGAATTTTGAAGGATAAAATAAAAATGTTCACCACGAACTGCAATCAGTTTGAAAGAATTTTTCCAAAACTTACTTTGACTCTGTCCTCTCTTTGAAAGTTAAATAAAAACAAATATCTATGGATTTTAATCCAAAATAATTGTTCACATTCACATTATTTGTCATTTAATTTCGCAAATAAAGATGGCGTTGTAATGATGGGTAATGTGTCGTTTTTAGTTATTTTTTTAATATCATCGATAATATCTGGCAAACGAATTGTTTCTTTAATAATTGATTACCAACCTTTTACAGTGTTTGAAAAATTATTTCGCTAGCCGTGACTTTTTTAACACAATAACCTCTGTTTTACAAAACTGAGAAGATGATATGGGATGTGCAAACGGGATTTAGAAGAGGAAGATGTATGGATCAGGTCTTTTCATTACGAGTTATAGTCGAAAAATTCTTAGCTAAAAGTCAGGTCTATTGCGCTTTTATAGACTTGGAAAAGGCCTATGACAGAGCGGTGATGAGTGAATTGTGGTCGACATTGTCTATGTATGGGGTGAGCGGTAGTTTAATACGAGCACTAAAATCACTTCACGAGAATTCCACTGCTTTTGTCAGGATAAACGGAGCTCGCACAGACTGGTTTAACATCGAAAAAGGTGTAAGACAGGTATGTGTGGCTTCGCCATGGCTGTTTAACTTATTCATAGACGATGGTTTAAAAGAATTAAAATAGAGTGCGTATGGATTGAAAATGAATGATTTGATTGTCAAATGCCTTCTTTACGCCGATGATCAAGTCATATTAGCGTCACCTGAAGAGGAGTTCCGGGCGATGGTTAATGTTATGCATGATGCCCTAAAAATCAAAGGGATTAAAATAAATGAAAGCAAACGAAAGTAATGGTTTTTGAAAAAGAAGAAAGCATGACAAATTGTGAAGTTTTGATTAAGGGAGTGGAACAAGTAAATGAATTTGTGTACTTGGGTTCAAAGTTTACTAGAGATGGAAAGTATGACAGTGAAATTGAGCAAAGGGTTTTGGCAGGAAAAAAAATGAATGGAGCACTTCATAGCTTTGTGAACAGCCAGAAAGTGCCGAAAAAGGCACGTCTGGTTGTGCACAGAGGTGTGTTGGTTCCTACACTTATGTATGGCAGTGAATGTTGGGTTTGGCAGAAGAAGCATGAAAATAGGATTAATGTTGCGGAGATGAGTAGTCTGAGAAGTATAGCCGGAGTGACTCGGTTGGATAAAGTAAAAAATAGTTAGATAAGAGAACGCTGTGGTGTAAAAAGAGATGTGGTTACAAAGATAGATAAAGGAATGCTTAGATAATTTGGACGCATAGAAAGGATGGATGGTTGAAGATTGACGAAACAAATTTATAATGCAAGTGTGAATGGAAGAAAGTCGGTAGAGGTCGACCTCGGCGAACATCGATCTCGATCATATCAACATTGTTTTGAAGAAAGGCCCGATCAAGAGTACCACAACCGACGAGCATGTATAAGAGCACTGATGAAAGTAGAGAAATCAAAAGATGTGCGTAAGAACCGTAGCAAGTGGAAGGAAGTGGTCTCTGCCTACCCCTACGGGAAAAAGGCGTGACTATATGTATGTATGTATATTTTACAAAACTACATCTTAAACTAAATTGATAACGGTTTTACATTTTTAACACATTTTTTTTAAACTATTCATAATAGTAACAATGACGCCTAATAAACTTCTAATATTTAGAGATTGTGTTTTATAAAAAAATATTTATACTTTATTACTTTTTGTTATACTTACCTTTAATATTTTTGAATATATAAGATAATTATTATTAACTACAATAAAAAAATAATTCAATCAAACAATAATGTTTACATTGACTTTTCTAGTAATATTATTTTTGTGACAACTTCTGGCTTTTACTGAATAAAGCGTATTAAATTTTACAGTAATGTAATGCGAACGACATTTCATGACTTTCGATCATGACATCATGTCAAACAGCATATATCGGAACATTCCCGGCAAAATCTTTATCTAAAATAGGGAATCCATGCCACGTAACTATAACATATTTTACAGGGTGGCCAACCGAACACGAAACAGAGCCATTTGCAGGAACCTCGTCATTTTGGAAAAACGCTCAGACCCGTCGATTTTTGATTAATGAGGGATACTCTTTTCCGGTATTTTTGACTCCACTACTTTCAACCCCAAGCGACGGTAAGAATTACCCCAAAATTTTTAAATGGCATTGGAGGTCGAATAAGATGTTTTTTGAAAGCTCTGACAATTTTCTTTACAATAAACTTTAAATTTTACATTTCCTCCCAATACTTCGAACAAAATTACATGTTAAAATTCCAATTATTTTAGTTGCTTACTTACTACTTACTTGATTAAATGTTCAAACTGATGACCGCCCGATTCCATACAATAAAAAAAATTTTGTTCAAAACTTTCACGCACATTCCGAAGAATTTCCGGAGTAATTCGACGGTACTCGTCAACGATTCTTTGACGCAAATCTTCCAACGACGCTGGTTGTGTTTTATTGATTTTACTTTTCAGATGTCCCCACAAAAATAAATCGGGGGGCGATAAATCTGGCGATCGTGGAGGCCATTCAATGCTGCCTCTTCTCTTAATCCAATGCCGTGAAAAACGTTGGTCTAAATACTGACGAACAATCGCCGCATAATGCCAGTCAAATTGTCTGGTAGAAAAAAAGGACCCACCAGTCGGTCACCTCAAATGCCAACCCATACATTTAATTTCTCCGGTTGCTGTGTATGCACCTCGTAAAAAACTCTTGAGTTTGAATCGAACCAATAGCGGAAATTGTGGCAATTTAACGTCCCGTGCAAGAAAAAACTAGGTACTTAGGTACTAAATAGCTTTTGAAAGACATCTTATTCGACCCCCAATGCCATTTAAAAATTTTGGGGTAATTCTTACCTTCGATTGGGGTTGAAAGTAGTGGAGCCAAAAATCGGCGGGTCTGAGCGTTTTTCTAAAATAATAACGATGTTCCTGCAAATGGCTCTGTTACGTTTTCAGTTGGCCACCCTGTATAGTAGCATAACATGGAAAAAATTCTCTAAACTTGCGTTTATTTGTAAGTTTGTTGGTACAGGTTTTGAAGAGTTGATAGTAAACAAAAGGGCTCAAATATGGTTAAAAACAACCAACATTTTACGATACCATTAGTGTTTTTCGATGAAGTTTGACCTACTGAGTCTAATGAACTTACTCCTAACTTTAGGAAACGTTTCTTTGAAAAGTTATGCCATTTTTAATTTTACATTTGAAGCCCGTGGAGACTTTTTATTTTGTGACAAAAAATGTCAGGACAAATGTCAATTGAAAAATTTATAGGGAAAAATCACGTAATGGCGTCCACAATATGCCGCGATTTGCTGTTGGCAATACCAATTGGCAAAGCCAGCGACTGTAAAAATGTCTACATGTGAGTTGGCATTCATTTAGTTTAGTCGCACAGTGTACAGATCTGGATGTAGTTTCAGAAACTTTTTTCGAATGACAAGTAGTGATTTTCAAGTTCTTTTAAATTTGAATCACAACTGAAGCCCGAGAGGCTAGTGGTTAGCACGTCCCCACTCTCCGTTTTCATTGGCTTCCTTTGAAGGAGATCGACACGAGAGATTTTTATTGACACACGTCTGACTTATTGGCACGTGCCAACGGTCGCGTCTACATCAATTCGGCTTTGCCAACTGGCCTCAAACAGCGGCATAGTGTGGACGCGCCTTAATGCGAGATGGCGGTGTCAATGACAAAATGTCGGATCGAGGTGTGAACAACAAATATTCTGTCATATGATCACTTGTAAAACCAAAGTTCTTATTGAAGAGAATTTTAGTTGGTAGATTATTTTTTGTGTTAAACTATTGGATTGAATCTGGGTTTAAGGTTTGTTTTTGACATTTCAGTTTTATTATCGCTGGATTCTTGTTAAATGCCAGTAAAGACCAGGTGTATCCAGGTATTAATTTTGGTTTATTTTTGAAGTTTTTCAATTCTGTTTTCTCTGGAATTTTTGTTCCAATGCCTATGAAAGTCGAAATATTAAATTCGGACTTATTGTATTATGTGGGTGAACGTGTTCGACCAATTAAGAAAGGTGAAAAGGATTTTAACATCATGTTATGTGGAACTGACAGTCTGAATGAAAAAATCATCAAAATCATATGTCAACACTGGAAGGTTCAAGCTAGGAACAGATCCATCTTTCAAACGCTTTTTCTGTGTTGTTGAAGTCACTATGAATAATCAAAAATAAAATGATAGATCATTGGACAACAATATTAAACTTACTACTGAAAAAACTATCTTTCACAATGTGCTTTCTGCAAACAAACATAAACTATGAGATTGGTTTTTCTATCTTTAAGATCATCTTCCATTTCTGAGCAGCCTTGGGATTTAAAGGAAATTTATGCAAAGATATAATTGAATTTCCATATGTAGAGCATTGTGGAACAAAAAATATTTTTTGCGATTTTATTTCCTTATCGCCCTTTTTAATCCTTTGCATTTTCAGATTTTGTGGTTTATAGGGGTTACATAGCCAGGCTGCTTTAAAAGCACTGAGCTCCAACAAGATAAATTCTAAACTTGTATGGAATTGCATCGAATCCCTGGAGTGCCTTGGTGCGAACAACAGTGATTTATTTGACATTGCAACCACATCATATGTAGTTAGTGGTTGTATACACATAGACTGAAGGTTTTCCACTATTTCACAAGTAAAATGTTCATTATTACTCTTAACTAATTTTAGAGATATTTCGCTGAAATAATTATTGAATTTATTCGATATATCATTTGGATCACCCTGTATGTCACAGCTGTGCTTCTTTACTTTGCCAGTAATTTCGTTGCAAATACTCCACATACATTTTGTTTTGTTATCAGAACGTTTTTTATGCTCTTATGCTATAATTTTTCTGTTTTGACGATATTAACAATTTATCATACTCGGTTTTTGTTTTCAAGTATTCGTATTTGATATTTTCATTTGTTTTGGATAGACATAATGTATCTAACCTACTTTTGCACTCCTTAATTTGGGAATTAAGAGTTTTATTTTTACGAAAATGTATGTATTTGATTGGAAAACATTTGTTGAAAATATTCATAAAGTTACTAGCTGACCCGGCAAACGTTATTTTGCCATATAAATAATTTCCTAGTAATTTCTAGTGTAGACAAAAAATAGCTTACTTATTGTAAGTATGTATGTATGTTAGAATGTGTATATTGTATGTATGTAAGAATGTGATTGTCGTTGTTCTAATCTTCTGACTTCATTGCGTTCAGCTCGTGTATCTTCTGGCTCTTCTTGATGCAATTGCGCCATTCTGACACGTGCATCAGTATTTTGTTGCTGGATTTGTTCTTCTGTTCTTTCGGATCTGCTATTTCGCAAGTTTCGAGCTTTACTTGTACTGCGGCTCAAATCAGCCCCTTTGCGTTTTCTTGGCATTGCTCACCGGACAAAACATACATAAATAGAATTAATGAAATTATTTAATGATGAAAAATGTTAAAAGTATAATTAGGGCCAGGATTTTTGCCGCAGTTTTGAAATGATTAGTTTTAATTTATGAAATTATAACAAAAATATTTTATGGAATTTTATGGAAAAAATTTTCAAACAAAAGTAAAAAATTAAATTTTATGAAAACATTGCCTCTTATAATTTTTTCATACAACCAATATTTTCATTGACATTTCAAAATAAAGATTCATAATGATTGATTTTTTTGGAAACTATGAAAATCTTAATTGTTCAATTACATTTTTTTAATAAAATTAAATTAAAATTACATTTTTATAAGATCACCAAAATTTTCGATATAAATAAAAAAAAGTATACTTACAACACAAAATCCGTTGTTATTGGAAGCTCGTGTCACGTGTTGAGTACTTTTGAGGTTATAAAATCACTTGATTAACTAATCGTGCAAAATACACTCAAAATTGATAATTTAATTATTATTGATAAAATAGGAATGATTAAAAGTTAATATGAGAGTTACACTGAGATAGCAAAATAATAATTGTCAACGTTACTACTACACTTGATGCATAAACAATAATGATGGCCGACAACTGTGTAGGGAGTGAGAAAGAAAGGAGACCGGCTTCGTTCTCATCCCTACTCCGTGCTGTTTACTGGGTCAGAAGTGACACCTGTAGACATCTGGCGGGGATAACTAATTAAATGACGATTGATCAGTTTTCGACCGGAGAGGAAAAATGATTAAATTAATAAAATGGCTATTAAAAAATAAGGGTTGATCGTAGAAGGGTGGAAATTGAGGATTGTATGTATTTTTGTATGTTGTATCATAAAAAAATAGAAATTAAAAATTTTGTCTAAAAAATAAAAAAAAAATTTAGGGGTGGACTACCCCTAACATTTAGGGGGATGAAAAATAGATGTTGGCCGATTCTCATAGATACCGGATAAGCACAAAAAATTTCATCAAAATCGGTCTAGCCGTTTCGGAGGAGTATGGTAACTAACATTGTGACACGAGAATTTTATATATTAGAAGATTGATAAACATCACCCATTGTTTGTTTATTTGTTCATGTTGTATTTCATAGACCTCTGCCCAATCCTCATTGTTTAGTTTGTCAACAATTTTTTTTACGGCTTCCTCAGTGAAACATCTCTTGTGGGTACCTATCACTGAGTTTCGCAGATTTAGTTTACATGTAATCATTTGGGCTGTATGATCTGAAGCGTGAGTCTCGATTACTTTTGTAATGTAACTACCCCTATAATTTGTAAAGATATTGTCAGTGCATCTTTTGGAACTATTTCTTATGCGTGCATATTCATCAATAACTTTATACATATCAAAGGAGTTAGCTAGAGCTAATAGTTTTGATTTTTCATTATTATTTTCCTTGAGCTTGATGTTGTAATCACCTGCTATAAAAGCTAAATTATTATCACTTGTGACTTTCGTTAACAGTCGTTGTAAATATCTAAGTGAATTATGTCATGACAATTATATTCGTCAAACAGAACAAGACTTAACTTCAAATATCAAATATTTCTGGAAATTTGTTAATAGTAAACGTAAAACTAACAATTTGCCTGGTACCATGATTCTCAATGATATATCCTATAACAATGGTGTTAGTATTGTTAATGCTTTCGCCGTACAGTTTGAAAGTGTATACAACCCTCTTGATGATTCTACACCTCCAACCTTTTCATATGAAAAAACTATTGAATAGTCTAATTGTCATATTACGCTGGAAATAGTATTAAATCATCTAATTCCTTTAGAACCTAATAAAGGGCCTGGTCCTGATGGAATTCCCCCTTACTCTTACTTAAATGTAGGTTTACACTAGTTCGCCCTCTACTTACACTTTTCTCGTTATCTATAAAATCGGATTTATATCCTACTGTATGGAAAACTAGCTTAATTACTCCTATTTTCAAATCTGGTAACAAGGCAAACATTAGTAACTACAGACCTATTAGCATATTGTGCTCTTCTTCTTCTTAGTCTAACGTCGAGAACGACGTGTAGTGATCACAAGTTAATGTCAGGTGTTATTACTCAGAACTCTTCTTACAGTCTCTCGCCATCTCCCACGGTCAGCAGCAATTCTAACGGCTTCCACTAGTGGACGCTCGGTTACTTTTGATACAATGTCTGTCCATCTAGATGGGGAGCGTCCGCGATTCCTTTTGCCAAGGGGTTTGCCCTGGACAATCAGTCTCTCAATGTTGTCGTGACGAGTTATATGTCCGAAGAAGTTCAGTATTCGCGCTGATGTCAAGCTACTGAGATGGTTTGATGGTACAAACTCGTTCAGCTCTGACACATTGGTGCGATGTGCCATCCACGGTATTCTTAGAATTCTTCGCCATACCCACATTTCAAAGGCGTCGACTCGACGCCTGCCGGCTGCCTTCATAACCCATGTCTCGGAAGCGTACCAGAAAATTGAGAACACTAGAGCATGGACCAGTGATTTTTTGGTATTAATGGATATAGATAGATCTTTCCAAATTTTATGTAATTAGCTCATTGCTGTTCGGTCAAGTTGAATACAGATCTCCACCTCGCAGCTGCCGGAGGAGTGGATAAGGGCACACAGATGAACAAACTGATCTACCACTTCACAATTGGCAATGTAATGTGGTCTGTTTGCTGTCTTATCCGACCTATCAACTATCAATACTTTAGATTTGGCATAGTTGATTTTTAGACCATACTCTTTTGATGTTCTTTCGAGTCGTTGTATCAATTCTGTAAGTTCTTCTGCTGAGTTAGCGATCAGAAGAGTGTCGTCAGCATATCTAAGATTTGAATTTTTTTTCCCATTTATGAAAAAGCCTCCTTCCTACTCATCTATTATCTCTCTCATTAAACATTCCGTATATATATTAAACAAGAGAGGTGATACACCCTTGTCTAACTTCCTTTTTGATATCTGCTGTTCTGGAAATATGATTGTCAATTTTTACGACCGCTCTACTTTGTTCATACAACTTTTTTATGAGATTTACCAGATGAGTAGTTACTCCTGCAACGCAAAAGATCTCCCACAACTTTGACCATTTTACATTGTCGAACGCTTTTTTGTAGTCGACAAAACACATTTACATGGGTGCATAGTATTCCCTGGCCTTCTCCATAAGTATTCGGACGTTTAGTATTTGTTCTCGTGTACCTCGCCCTTTGACAAATCCTGACTGTTCAGGTGCTATTTGAAAATCGAGGAAGTGGACCAACCGAGATCGAAGAACATACAGCATTATTTTGCTCGCATGTGAGATCAGGGAAACCAGACGATAATTGTTACAGTCCATCGTTGATCCCTTCTTATGAATGGGTATTATAGTGGATACAGACCATTCGTTTGGCCACACTCCGTTGTTCCAAATTTGCTGGCATAATAGATGTAGGAATTTAATGTTCCTCTCCTCAAGTGCCTTCCAGACCTCCGCAGGGATCAAATCTATTCCGGTGGACTTTTCTTTCTTAAGTGCTCTGATTGCTGCAACTACTTTACTCAAAAGGATATTCGGCTATTTCTAAAATCATGGAAAGTTTTGTGATTTCATGAAACCTACTTTGAAAAATATTTTAATTGATGAGCAACATGGATTCATGTCTGGGAGGTCCACATCAACGAATTTATTGCTTTTCACGCAATATGTGTCCAATGTTCTGAAAAATAAGCAGCAAGTAGATGTTGCCGATTTTTCTAAAGCGTTTGACACAGTTGACCATTTAATATTATGCAAGAAACTTTAAGCTATTGGACTCAGAAATAATATCTTAGATTGGTTCGTGAGTTACCTTTCTCTCTAGGGTGGGCTGCATACGGTAGACTAAGAGATGTCTTTAGAAGCAGCATACTAATAAGCGTAAAATCAAAAGTCTTCAATCAATGCGTATTACCAGTAATGGACTACAGTGCCGAAACGCTTACACTGACAAGGAACACCCTACATAGATTGGAGGTTTCTCAGAGAAAAATGGAGAGAGCTATGCTTGGAATTCGAACCCAAGATCGCGTAAAAAATACGTACATCCGACAAAGAAAAAAAGTCCAAGACATAATACAGAGAATTACGAAACTAAAATGGAAGTGGGCAGGACATGTTGCGAGATTCAAAGACGACAGATGGTCTCTAAGAATAATAAATTGGAGACCCCGCGCAGACAAAAGAAGCAAAGGAAGACCGCCAACACGTTGGAGTGACGATATAAAAAGAGTAAACAGACACTGGATTCGAACAGCTCAAGATAGAGCCCAGTGGAGCAGTTTAATGGAGGCCTATGTTCAGCAGTGGACTCAACACCAGGCTGGAAAAGTACACTAAAATAACCTCAAAATCAAAAAAATGCATACCTAGATAATATCTTGACAAATTTTGACAGGGACTATAGCACTAAGATTACAAACTCTACCATTTCTGATCATACTGCACAAAAAATCAGCTTTATAACAAACAAAACAACTTTACTACCCCAAAAATATGTAAGAATCTTCTCTAATGACAATAAAAACATATTTATTGAAAAATTAAAAGACCAAGATATGAAAATTGCACAAAGATCTAGCGAGAACAATGTAAATAAATAATTTATTTATTTATAAATTTATTGATACTTTTTTGAAAATATTTTATAAGTGCTTTCCATTAATGCTGGTACAAGAGAAATTCACAAATCCTGCACAATATGATACAGAAATAGAAGTAAATAGAGAAAAACTTAATACAATGCCACTCATATCAAAAACCCACCCAAATTTCAAAGCCATCTATAATTAAATGAAATACCATCAGTTATTAGCAAAATAAAGGGGGAAGTGCATGTGAAATATACATAATGAAATATTATGTAAGACTAAACAAAAATACTCCAAATCTGAAGAAAACCCAACAAAGAATGAATTTAAATAAAGTTTATATTCCAATTATAATTTACGCAAGTTTTTTTGCAGTATAATTTTACTTAATCATATAATAAATACCTTTGAGAAATGTTCAACAGAGGTGAGGGAAGTAAAAATTTGTGAAATATTAATTAGATTTGACTCAGGATTGTTATTAATTTAAATCTTACATGCATCATTTAATACGATAAAAAAGGTTTCTTTATACATACATACTGTTGCGATTTATGAGCCCGACCCTGTCGATTGTTGCCTTGAGCGGAAAAATGTATGATTTATAGCCTCGGTCCTATTGAAGGTATCTAGAAAAGTCCAGTAATTTCGAGTAAATGTTGGAATTACGAAAGAAAATTTGCGCTCCTTCTAGTAATAATTTGAAGGAATATAAAAAGTCAAGCTTTTGAAGTAATTATAAAGTGTTATAAAAAGATTTAATACAGTTGTAAATATCTAAGTGATTTGTGAAGTAAAATTTATTATGTAGAAATATTAGAATAAAATTGTTTAGCCAGTACTGAGTGTTTAGAATCATCGAACCCAAATAGTAAATATCGTAACATTGGTGTCAGAAGTTAGGATGTTTGTGACAAAAGAAATACGTCAGGGCTTACAAACATTATGAGGAACCCATGATTTATCTAGTTTGTATATTTTAAAACCGAAATATTCAGCATAAGTCTCCTTAACAAAGTCTGTGATATTTCTTTTTTGTTATATAAACATCGCATATATAACAAAATAAATCACTACTATAATTACACTTTCTTCGTGACGAACTTATGTTTTAAAAGACAAGACAAGTATGTTAGAATGGTCATTCAGCGATTGAAACAAAATATTAACACATGACAACTTATCCAGATTCACATGTAAGTACTTCAATATTATCAAATAACTGAGATCTCAGCTGTTCTGCGGAGCAAGAGGTCTGAGAGTGGGGATGATGTTTGTATGCGCGAAAAAGTTGCGCAGAAGCCTAATCATGACTGGGAAAATAAATTTTATTACTAACAAACCGATAATTGTTCAAAATATAAGATATGTAAAAATCATAAAAACAAGAGCACATTCAGTACTTTCATGAATATATTCGTAATTTGGGCATTTGAAAACATGAAAATTTGCAAAGATATCCAGGGCAACACAAAAAAAATATTCTCCAGCTCAACTTTTCATGGGTAGAAGACTCAAAGATAATTTACCAGTTCTGAATGAAAATTTGCTACCGAACATTGTTGATCCACAATAAGTCCAGAATATACTATTGAAAAACCAAAACAGGTCAAAACATTACCATGACAAACACTAAGGTTCTGTATAAATTAGAAAAAGGCGATAAAGTGTTGGCAATGAAAAAAAGACGGTGGATTCCTGGGGTAATTCTAGAAGAACATCCAGCGCCGCGGTCATACATAGTGAAAACAAAAGATGGTAGGAAATTGAGAAGGAACAGAATTGATATCAGACCGACTAGCAACGATTATGAAATGGAAGGATATACATCAGATAGCGATAAAATAAATTATCTTGACAACTCTGAAGATGGAAAATCAGATGGAACGACTTCCATAACAAGTGAGAATACTGACAGTCCTGGAATACGTAAAGGTAGAAAGGAGGAGGAAGACAAAAGTGAAGATTCCAATGAAAAACTACAAAAAGGTCCAGTTCGGCTAAGAAGAGAAAGAAGAACCCCAATAAAATATAAAGATTATGTTCGTTGATTTTTTTTGATTTTATGTGAAGAGATGTTATATTATTTGAATCATGTTATCACCATGCAATATTTGACAAGGGATTTTTGATGAATGTCACGAAGACAGAATAAAAAGTCATCCTGAAATCTGAATAATAATTTATTAGTTTATTTATTAATAGTATAGAATATTACAGCTACCAGCTCCTAATTCCCTCAGTCGGTTTCTAACTCTTGATACAACCTTAACAAATCCATGGCTTCTCGAGCTTGTCTTTTCTCGCATAATAATCTTCCGGAAGTCTTTTTCAATTTTTCCAAAAAGAGTTTGTCCGGAAAGGTGAGATCACCCATTGAATCTGGATCCATTTCACTCAGCAATTCCAATTCATCATCGTCAAGCAATGAAAAGTGGCGGAGGTTGCCTGTTAGTCTGTCCACCTATAAATAAAATAAAGCAATAACAAATAAATTTTTGTTTCATGAATTTAACATTAAAGAAATATATATAAGACCCTAATCTGTGTAGTATATGGAAATAGTTACCATCTATCATGTGCTGCAAAAAATAAGCTAAAATTCATAAAAATATGTGATAGCAGAATAAACTACTGTGCCCTTAACAATACTAGTGAAGTAGAAAAACTAAGGATAGAAAACAATATGCTGAAACAAATTTTGAAAGAAAAGGAAGATTTGCTACTCGCAATCTACTACGAGAATAAATCAGCTCATTACAATCGGAACTTAACAAAGATACTCAAAGAAAACTCTCAAAACAATTGAGGACTTTCAAAAGAACAAAATAAAAAGGGTTATACAGTGGGTAAACGATATTAAAAATGAAGAGAATGGCATGAAATATGTAAATGACCAAAGAAGAAATAAAAAAGGAGACCAGCTAATAATTTTGGAGAAAATGACTGTGACAGATTTTGGGGTAGAAAGAAAAATTTGGTATCTGTATAAAATTAAAAGGAGCGTTACCACTGAAAAAATAAAAGAATATTTAAAAAAATTAGACAGCTTTAAAGAAACAGAAATAGTAGTGAAAGAATTACCAACTAATGAGAATCTAAATAAATGCTTTATGTTTGGCATAAACGTATGATTCAAAGAAGATATTTATAAGCAGTCAACATGGCCCAGGAGCATGGTATTCAAGCGATATGATTTTAATAAATATAACCAGTACTGGAGAAGTCAGAATTTTAAACTTCGCAAAAATCGTAGGGATCAAAGAATATTAGTTTAATTCACCAAAATGTCCAATCAATAGGAAATAGTGTAGATGAACTGAATATATTACTAGAAGAGCACTGTGACTGTCACTTTCTAGCAGTAACAGAACATTGGAAATCTGAATGACAATTAAAAATATATGAAATGAGAAATTTTGAGCTGGCTTCTTTCTACTGCCCCAGTGAAAACGAACACGGAGGAGCAGCTGTCTATGTGAAAAAGGGGATAAACTACAGAGTGCTGAAGAACATAAATAGTTTGTGTAAGCGAAAAGTATTTATGTGTGCTGGAATTAAATGTTCAATAGAAAGTAATAAATATATAATTGTGAGTATTTATAGAACGCCCCATAATGAAAATTTGGATGAGTTGTACAACAAACTAGAAGAACTACTTGAAAAAGTATCACTGGAAAATATTCCAGTTTTTATTGCGGGTGACTTTAATATAGAATTGAAGGATACTGAACACAATATCACAAGAATGAACTTTTTACTTAATTCGTATTTATTTTATTTCACTATTCATGAGTACACTAAAATAACCTCAAAATCAAAAAAATGCATACCTAGATAATATCTTGACAAATTTTGACAGGGACTATAGCACTAAGATTACAAACTTTACCATTTCTGATCATACTGCACAAAAAATCAGCTTTATAACAAACAAAACAACTTTACCAACCCAAAAATATGTAAGAATCTTCTCTAATGACAATAAAAACATATCGAAAACTTAAAAGACCAAGATATGAAAATTGTACATAGTTCTAGCGAGAACAATGTAAATGAATAATTTATTTATTTATAAATTTATTGATACTTTTTTGAAAAAACAAAAACTGCACAATATGATACAGAAATAGAAATTTATCTGTAATATGCATGAATTAAACAATTATGTTTTCCTAAAAAATATCTTTGAAACATTTTAAAAAGCACCCATTTTCACAATTTTTGCCTTTTTAATTAAATTAAAAAAAGGTCGACCTTGGAGAACATATCTCGATCAGATCAACATTGTTTTGAAGAAAGGCCAGGTCAAGAGTACCAACAACCGAAGAGCATGTATGAGAGCACTGATGAAAGTAGAGGAAGCAAAAGATGTGTGTAAGAACCGTAGCAAGTGGAAGGAAGTGGTTTCTGCCTACCCGTATGGGAAAAAGGCGTGACTTTATGTATGTATGTATAAAAAAAGTAAACAGCTTTAAAAAGTGTATATATATATATATATATATATATATATATATATATATACACTGACGGTTCAAAAAAAGATCTAGAAACAGGTTGTGCGTTATATGAATCAAATACCAAATATTTAGAAAAATTCAAGTTACCAGAAAAAACATCAATATATATTATACATGGCAGAATTAAGTGCAGTATTAAACACACTCAAGTATTGTATATTCAATAAAAATAGCAAAACCATATTATCTTCACAGACAGTAAAAGTGCTGTAGAATGTATAAAAAACACCACAAAAAACCCATCTCATATAGAAATAGAATAGAATAGATAGCAGACAAACTGGCAAAATCGGCTCCCAGTACAGGAAGAGATTTAACCACGACTGGTATTCGATACACAGACCTAACAACCAACTTTAAGAAAATATTAATAAAAAGATTTCAAGAAAATATAATGCATCGACAACCCCGGATTAAATTACTCACTTTGCCAAGGACAAATTAGATGGTTTAAAACCATAACTAACAGGCATTTTATTGTAACAGTTCAGGTTTGGTATATCGGACACTCAACTCTGTAGATGTGGCGAGATAGGAGATCTCCAACACATGATTTTGCAGTGTATTATCCACAGGGACAGTATTGATAAATTATATACAGATTTAATCGGTAAAAATGTAAATTTACTAATATGTCTTAAACAAGATAATATTCTCTAACAATATTGATATATATTCTTGTATATACAAACATGTAATACGTTGTAAATTTAAACTGTAAACTACTATCCTAATACATGTGAGCAATTTTGACAATTAAAAAAAAACAAAAAAAATACACAGTTCCACACACATATATACTAACCACACAAAACAGCCACTGTATCCCTTTGAACAAAATCGGTAAAAGTAAGCAGCTTAAATTTAATAAAAAATTATTGAAAAAGAAAAGTCTGGCTAATTGGTTACTGCCAAAGCAAAAAAAATGCTACTCATATCAAAAACTCACCCAAATTTTAAAGCCATCTATATTTAAATGAAAAAGGAATTACTATCAGTTATTGGCAAAAAAAAGGGGAGATTTCTACCCATCAAAAATTAATCAGTTGGATAATAAAATGAAGTGTATGTGAAATATACATAATCAAATAGTATGCAAAACTAGACAAAAAGTCTCACAATTCGAAGAAAACCCAACAATTAATGTCATTCCTGAACTAATTGAAAAATTGGAAAAGTCTGAATTCACATGTAGCGTTTCAAATAATTCTCAGTCAATGTTTCTTTGACCTACAACTGAAGATGAGTTAACTAGATTGGGACAAAAAATAAAAAACAACCATACATGTGGAGATGACGAAATACAAAGTCTTATGAAACTAAGCATAGACTCAATTGAGGGCATTATGTGCTATATCATAAATAACCTCAGTCCACTACTGTTTAATATCTTTATCAATGACATTGGTGACATAATTAAGCTTAATTTTTTACTGTATGCTGATGATCCAAAAAATTTCTCTCCTATCATTAATATGACTGAATGTGAGAAACTATCGAAAAATCTTAATCAAATAAGCCAATGGTGCAGTCGTAATAATTTAGCGTTAAATCCTACCAAATGTTGCGTAATGTCATATACATTGAGATCTGATCCAATTATATTTTACTATAAGATAGACAATTATTCTCTAGACAGACCATGTAATTTTAAGGATCTTGGAGTTACTTTTGACCGAGAGCTATCTTTCCAAAACCACATAGACAATATAACTACGTCAGCAAACCGTATGTATGGATTTATAATTAGAGTAGGCCGCGACTTTAACCATTTAACACTTAAAACTCTCTACTATGCTTTTGTGAGATCAAAGTTAGAATATGCATCGGTTATCTGGAACCCATATTATCAAGTGCATATTTATAAATTGGAGGCAATCCAAAGATGCTTTCTCAAATACCTAAGTTTTAAAGTAGATCGGACTTATCCACTAATTGGCAAGGCACACGAGAGTTTACTGTCAAGACATAGCTTTTTCACTCTGGATAGAAGACGAGAATGTTCTAGTGTCATTATGCTACACAAAATAATTAACAATGAAATTAAATGTTAATGCTTACTACATCAGATAAACTTTAAAATTCCCCGTCAGACATCTCGATACACCGACTCATTCTACACTACCACACCACGAACAAATATACTTAAAAACTCTCCTGTTCATACTATGTGTAGCAACTATAACCTTATAAGTGACCAGCTTGATATATTCTATTGTAATGTGAGGCAAATTAAGAGCTATTATTATCAGCAGTAATATTGTTGTGTTAGTCTTAAGCTTTCTACTAATGTTAGTCTGATTTTGTAAATTGTGTATTACTCTTAAGCTTTTTTATTGTTAGTACTATTGTGCAAATGTTTACTTTGTTCCTGTTCTGTAATTGGAAATCTTTTTTTCTGTAGAACAGTGTAAATAAATAAATAAATAATTCATTTAAACATGAGTTTTTTCCATGACAACTCATAATAGCTTTAGTGACACCCATTCATAAAAAAAGTGATTTTGAATTATTTGAAAACTACCAACCTATAAGTGTTCTACCCTCTTTCTCAAAACTCTTTGAGATGGCCATGTGCAACAGACTCATGGATTTCACGAGTCACTGTAATCTCTTGAATTCTGTTCAGCATGGCTATATCAAAGGTAGGTCAGTGGAAACAGCAACTATACAATTCACAGAAATAATTGTTGATTCATTCGAAAAAAAAATGAAATAATACTAGAAATATTTCTAGATCTATCCAAAGCATGACTGCCTAAATCATGAATATCTATTGACCAAACTGGAAAGATGGAATTTGAGGAAATGTATTAGATTGGACAGCAAAAAACAAAAATAATAAAGCATGGATAACATTCAAGTCTGATACAAGTATAAATAATATAGGTATTCCACAAGGAAGTATAACTTGTCCTATTCTATTCATAATCTTCATGAATGATATTCTGGAAATTTTGAATACTGAAAATAATATCTGCCAGATAACTAATTATGCTGATGACACCAATCTGTTAGTTTCAAGCACAAACTACCCAAATTTACTTGAAAAGGCAAATTACCTAATGAGTACAAAAGAACGCTGGTTCACGAAAAACAATTTGATTTTAAATATAGACAAAACTAGCATCATACTATTCAATACATCACAACAAAGAATTAAAATTCCACCAACAATGGAATTACTGAAGAAAAAAATGGATGTACAAAAGTCAACCAAATTTTTGGGTATGTATTCATATAAATGGATGTGGTGGCATACACATAATATAAATATAGTGCAGAAATTGAACCAAATATGCTACCCAATCAGAATTATAAGTAAATATCCCAACGAAATTTCAATGAAAATCATGTACTCAAATTTTGAATCATCAGCAAAATTTGAAATATTTTGGGGAAGCCATAATAATATAGCATCCAAAAAAGAGTAATGAGATTTATAGTTAAACTTAAGTATGGTCAATCCTGTCGAGGTTTGTCTAAAGCGAAAAGCATCCTGACAATATATGCACTTCTATATTTATGAATGCTTAGTCTACTTATTTAAAAATAAAAGTAAATTGTCAGTATCTGGTGGAAACCACCCATATCAACCTCATAGCACAATCAGAAGTTACCCTTACATAGATTGACACATACTGAGAAACACCCATCATATGCAGCTTTTAGTTTTTTTAAGAGATTACCTGATTGTATCAAAACCTGTGAAAGTCTCAACAAATTTTAAAAGCTTGTTAGAGGCTTTCTGATAAATTTAAAACCATATTCAATTCATGAATACTTTAATGTATAAATTACTTTCCATGTACAAATTACCATGACGTTGTTTAGTTTTTTCTTTTGTCTCTTTCTGTACTGTAAATGTAAAACATTCTCCAAAATTTATTATATTATTATTATTAAATACATCTACACTTCTAAGCTTTTCTGATTACATTGCTGACACATTTTGCTTACACACATAATACAGAAAAAAAAAATCATGAACTATCCACTTACCAAAGCCACCAGCTCTGTGCCTCCCTTACCATCCACATGATCCATACTCAAGCGACAGGAAGGAATTGGTGGTCTCCAACTTTCTTCATGTGCAAGTATCATTAAGCTTTCATTTGGATCTAAAGTACCAAAATATTCCTCATCGTCGATCATAGTTCCGTCTGTTTCCAAGACTACGGTAATTCTTTCAATTTCGTCGATTTTCAGTTTTTGGCGCACTTTTGAGGTTAAGTCTTGCAAAGACACTGCCACTACCCCTTTTCTTGTGTCTCGAGACCGATTAGTAATTTTGAAAGGTTTTCCATTTAAGTACTCTTTATGTTCCATTATTGTGTTGGTTTTATTCACATTAATGAGAGAGGACGCTCCTTCTTCTTTAACTGATTTGTTTAGACTGAAAATTTGAAAGGTTACCGACCTGAGGAACTATTTTATTTATGACCAAAGAATACACCAGCAACTAGCAAAAAATAATAATGAAAAGCCGGCAAAATCCTTTTGATGTTGTGGGGACCAAAATTTATGACCTTGACGTTGAGAATTGTGGATGAGTACACTGAGAAATTTTTTCAAATATTGGTGATATTATAACAATTTTCATAGTTACTCGCAGAAAAAGCGTTTTATTTTCTATCTAAATATTAACAGAATTTTTTTTAATTTAAATACATTCTGTTTTGGACGTATAAGATTATTTTCCTGGAAATAAGGGTAGGTATTTCTGTAAATTCAGGTAAAGGCTCATTACGATGACTAACAAGCGTCATTTGCGATACTTTTTTTATCGCAACAGCAATCTCGCTCTAATATCAATTTTTTAAATAAACCAAAGCTTTTTAATTATTTAAAGATCATAGATATATCTGAAGCTACATGCTATATTAAATCCTTCAAAGAACAAAATCCATTAGAGTACAAGTTATAAATAAAACTGGAGGGATGTTGGTTCAGAAAAATGTCAAATAGAAATGATTTCACATTTTTATTGAAGGGAAACGTAAACAAATTTTTTGTTTGCACATATATTTTTTTAAAATTTAATATTTCTCCGATTTATATTTATTTATATATTTAAATTTAAATACATTCCGTTTTGGAAGTAGGAGATATAAGATCATTAATTTTACACCAGTTATTAAAATAATGTAAGCAGATGTAATTTACACCTTCAAGCAATAAAATCACCAAGTGTTTCATTTTTTTAGTACATTGTGACTCAAAAACTAGAACACTGTTAATTAATAATAATATATAAAAAATAATTTTTAATGTCTGACAATAAAATAAGTACTGTCATTAATTTACTTATTAAAAAACAGGAAGGAGGATATGGTAGGTATTAAAATAAAAATCATTATATCTCTATCTCTCTTTATTTATCTGTATCTAGGTAATGTTGCATCACAAACACAGAACAAACAGACAAACAGCTATACAGCGATATTATAATAAATTCATAACGATTGGAAATGGCTTCTAAAGGAAAAGTTGTTTGTGCCTATCGCGCATGTCCTCATTGCAGTGGTCACACAAATAAAGCACACTTCAATTTTGTATTCTCCTTTAATGTCTACACAGACACCAGCCATTTTGAGCTCCAAAAGTCCCAGAAAGAAAAAGTTAAGTGCTAACATCAAGGCTTTGAAGAAGGGAAAAGAAAGGTCACCTCTGAAACAACAGAAGTCAAGTCTTCAGGAGTTTAATACTTTATATGATAAGTTTTTGAGAAAACCTCTAGCAGATATTGTTAAAGCTTAGGCAGTATTGGGAGATATAAAAAATTCTTAGGCAGAAGATAGTAGACTATAAGCAATTTGCTTTGACACTCTATTTTTTAAGACTTCGAGCTTACAAATTCATGAGTCAGCTGTTATGTCTTCCTACACAAAGGAGCTTACTGAGAGAATGACAGCAAAACTTGTTTACAAACCTGGTTTGGATAATGATACAATATTTACAGCCCTGGAAATAAAAGTTAAAACAATGTTGCCCCAAGACAAGCATTGTACACTATGTGTTGAAGAAATGTCTCTGAAATCTAACTTTTTTTACCACACTGGATGTGATGAAATTGTTAGACTAAACTGAAGGTGAAGAAATAGTACATTGTTTACCGGGTAGGAAAAGCCTAACATTCCTGGACGACTGTGAAGATTGCTAAGTCGAGGAACAAGCCGAGACTTAGCAACACAGAGATAATAAAAAGTAAAACAAACTTTTGAATTTGTTGAACTCATCTAGTTTGCACAACCAAAACAAATTCAAAAAGTTTTTGAGGTGGCTGAATTTCAGATAAGTTTTATGAATGAAATGATGACATTCTTGAAAATTTTGAAAATCTTGAACAAAAAAGAGGGGATTTTATCATTTTGAAATTTAAATTTATAAAATGTTGGATCTAGGAGTCTCTGGGAGAAGCTATCCGATACAGATTTCAAATATTTACGAACCAGAAGAATAAATAGATTGTGTTGACAAAATGTTTGTAAGTGTTAGGCAGCAAGGTGGCAACTGTGTGAATCCAACACCTATACAATTTGAGAGGGCATTCAGGAAACTTTTTTGTCAACGTTATTTTAATGAATTGAATTGTAGGGATGACCTTAATGAACTTTTGATGAACTTGAGAGCATTAGGTGTCACCGTTTCTGAGAGTGATGATGACAATAGAACTGAGGCAATATCACTTCCAGATTATGATTACAGAAAAGAAGTAGTCACCACCCAATTTGCATTTAATTATGTTTGTGTCTATTCGATGAAAAAAAAATTGACCATTCATAGATGTAAAATATGAATTGATTATTCTAAAGAATGTAAGGAATTGGACTTAAGTAAATTATTCACCTATTATAAAGCATATGATGCCGATAAAAGTATTTATGGTGGCTTAAGAGTTCCAAGTGAGACTGTTGTCAATTATGTTTACAAATTAGAAACAGTTTTTTTTATCCATGTTTAATGAAATTTGTTCTAAACAAGAAATGTACTTACTTCTATACTTTTAAGCATATAGAATACATTCATCCATGTAAGGTCAGGTGGGGTAAGTGCGATTTTGGGGAAAGTGCATCCAACGACCCTGAAAAATTAATTTCTAAAGTTTAGGGTGCGCCATCTATGAATTTTAATTGAAACCTCATCGTTAGGAATCGACAAAACGCGGAAACAGTGCGTGTCACTTCGGCAAAACCTGTTGGAACGCCAACGTGAATTTTAATATCCTTGTGTCAATTGGATTATTTCGTTCTGATAATTGATTTCCATGTTGTCGTTGGGTAAGTGTAAAAGTGTTGATATGTAATAGTGTTCGCTTTTGGTATAATTCAATGGGGGCATGTTGGTTTTTTAGAGGTTAAGCTAAGAACAGAAATTCGCTTAGGTGTGCACTTCCCCCGGCAAAATTTGATATTGGGGAAAGTGCGCATTTGTCGTAAGGGGAAAGTGCACATGGAGTGTGCTCTTACCCCATTACATTTTCTTTATTTTATTTTTTAGTTTTTTTACAAAATGCCACGAGTTTACGTGAGAGCTTCACAGCGAGGACAATCGTATACCCAAGAAACCTTGAGACGTGCCGTGGAAGAAATTCGTAATGGTTTAATAAGACCAAAACGAGCTGCAGCGTTATACATAATTCCATTATCAACCATTCGAGATCACCTAAAAGGAAGACGTGGAACGAAAAGCTCATCATTTGGTAGACCGCCTGCACATCCAGAAGAACATGAACGAAAATTGGCGAATTGTTTGAAACAAATGGAGACGTGGGGATTTTGCTTGAGCCGGTTGGAGTTGCTTGATACTGTAAAACAATATGTTGACAAAAATAATTTAAAAACACCATTTAAATTCAACAAGCCTGGAGAAGACTGGTTTATTAACTTTAAAAAGCGGCATTCACTATCGATAAAAAACCCTCAGAGTATCGAATATGCACGGAAAAATATGACAGATCCTTTCATTATATATCCCTACTTCAACTTGCTTAAACAAACGCTTCAAGATCTCGAGTTAATGAATCAGCCAGATAAAATCTGGAATCTGGACGAGTCAAGTTTGTCTTGATCGCAGCAAAACTAAAGTAGTGGGTGGAATTGGAAAGACTGCTTCAAGAACTGTGAGCAGTCCAGGAATGGAGAATACAACCATATTGGCAGCTGTAAATGCCGCAGGAAAAATAGCACCGCCATTGATATTATTCAAAGCAAAAAATCTTTGGAATTCTTGGATTCCCGAAAATGAAATTTTTCCCGGTACCGCTCATGACGCTACCAAAAACGGATGGATGGAAGCTGATGTTTTTTACAATTATTTAGCAAAAACACTTATTCCAACAATGGGCACGGAAAGACCTCAACTACTGATATACGATGGCCACAGCACACATGTGACTGAGAAAGTGATCGAACTTGCCATTCAAGAAAATATTACAATCCTAAAATTGCCTCCCCATACGTCCCATTTATTACAACCGCTAGATCTATCAGTGTTTAAACCTTTGAAAGATAAATGGGACGCAAAATTAGTTACATGGCAGAGACACAATATAGGTGTTAAGGTACCAAAGGCTACATTTTCCACCATGGTCCAAAGCTCATGGCTAGAACTCCTTACGGAAACAATCTCAAATGGTTTTAAAAAGGCAGGTATTTTCCCGTACAATCCGAACGTGATATCTGAAAAAGTGTTTGATCCCGAAAGCCTTAAACGTTGGAAAAAAACGCAGGAGGAAACACCTCAAGAAACAACTCAAGAAACCCCTCCTCAAGTAGAAAATATTGATCCTGTAGCGAGTACTTCTGCAGAGCCAAATCTTCCAAACGGCAAAGTTTATCAACCACCAAACGTTTTATTTGAGCAGCTTTTGTTGGAAACTATCAAACAATCCAAAAAAGACCCGATCACTAAACGTAAGTTTATCGCCCCCGGTTCAGAAATCATTACCTCCAAACAGGCTAAAGCAAAAATGGAAGAGGTGACAAAGAAGTCATGTAAAAAGAAAATCGAGGTGCACCTGAAACAAGCGAATCTGATGACGCCTCCATAGATTATATTGATTCCGAGGACGATATGGATGCGGAAATCTTTTCTGATGCTTCTGACGAGGAGCAAGACTGTTTCTTAGCAATAGGTAAATGGGTGCTAGTACAATACAATACTAAAAAGACACTAAGACATTATATTGGACAAATCATTGAAAAAGCTGGGGAAGAATGGACGATAAAATTTCTCAGGTCATATAAGGGGGCATTTATATGGCCTCAAGGAGAAGACATTGACACAATCGCAGAGGAGAACATCGTTAGAATTCTGCCTCAACCCACAACTGATCGACGTGGAAGATTTATTTTTTCAATAAAGTTCAGTGGAATTAAAAATTGGATGTAACTGCGTGCCAAAAGGAAATTATTCGGTTTTATATAAGTACTATTTCTCATTAGAGGTTAATATTTTCTTATGTTAGTTCAGGAAGATCATTTGTGTTGATTTGTTCAAAAGTTGTTTAAAGCCAAATAAAAATTTCTGGCATAAAATTTAACATCTTTTGATTTTTCACTTTACTGACATCTTATCCAAAAGAGCTTGTAACTCCCTTAAAAATTAACCAAATCCAATCTTACTTATATGAAAATTTTCGTAAAAAATGGAATAAAACGCACTTACTCACAAAATCCTATAATAAGAATGCAGTCATTAATCGCACAAAAGTATGCACTCACCCCAATTCAATGGGGTAAGAGCATACCTCAACATTGTTTTAAAAAAACTCAAATATTTTAACCAAATTGAAATATTTTGCTTCCCAAATACTCTGATATATTTGCAAAGGTATCAGGTACTTATAAAATCATAGTGAGAATTTGATCTTAATTTTTACTGATTTTGGAGATAACCAAAAACTTCAATTTATCGAAAATGGGGGTGCACTTACCCCACCTAACCTTACTAAATATCCCTATTTTTACGTTTATTTATTTATACACGGAAGAGATCCCTGTACAATAAAACTATAGTAATTGACACATTTGTTTTTGACATTGTGAAATAGATGTATGTATAATATCACAATTATGGTTGCTGTACAGACGCATACATCTAGTTAGTGGATTAAAATAACCATAATTAGTTCTATGATGGGGTATCGTGAAGAAGACAACATTACGTGTCAACCTTGCTGGTACATGAATGGAAAACGATGATACTAGTTCATTACAATTTGTTATAGATTCCAGCCTGTTGATATGAACTGGGTAATGTGGAGACCAAACCACTGAGGCATATTCAAGTGTAGACCTAACATACGCTAAATATAAAGTTTTCAATGCTGCCACACTCAGATCTTTAGAGTTCCTAGTGATAAAACCAAGTAATTGTAGTGATTTGAAAATAATTCAATTAATATGAGGCACAAAGGAAAGATTACTATCAAAAAGTACACCCAAATCACGAATTTCATGGACTCTGTAGCGGACTATTATCTAAAGTATAGGTAATGGTTGATTTTAAGCTTAGAAAAAGTTAAAATGTAGCATTTTTTTAGATTAAGTAACATACCGTCATTCTCACATAAATCGCATATAGAAGTAATATCCCCCTGTAGTTTGAAGCAGTCCTCCAAACTGGTAACCCACTTATATCTTTAAAATCATCAGCAAAAGAAAGGTAATCAAAGTAATTAATCCAAGTATATAAGTCATTAATAAATAAATTAAATAAAAGAGGACCTAAGTGAGATCCTTGAGGGACACCTGATGTAACTTTAATGCTCTTTGACCTTAAGTTTTTAATACGTACAACTTGATGTCTATGATATAAGTAATATCTAACCACTTGATCAAATATGGGGGAAAACCCAATGCCTAAATCAATAGACTATGATTAAACAAATCAATTGTTTTAGTAAAATCTAAGTTAATTGCATTAATTTGAGATGCTGATTCAAGAGCGGTAGTGATATCCGAATGAAATATAACTAAATTGGTGGAAGTTGATTTTCCCTCTACAAAGCTATGTTGCCGGCTGTTGATCAAATTTTTGCAACACCAACGTAAATAATGTTCGATCAGCTTTTCAAATAGTTTTGGTATGGTAGACAGAATGGAAATTATTTATTAGAATAAGAATTTTCTACTGTTTAAAATTATTATAAATGAAATAAAATGGTAATTTTACAGTGTTCTTTTTTCTTACTTTTATTTTTAATTTTTTTATCACTATTGCAATATTTGAGGAGGTAAAATATTTTTAATAATAAATAATTTAACGAAATATTCTAGAGGGAATAAATCACACGGATGATAAAATTATATTTTTTGCATCTCCCTTATCAAAGAATGTGAAATATGCTTTTCTGTCAAAATATTCTCAAATGAAGTAGTAAATACAATTTCTAATTTATAAATTTACTCTACAAACAAACTGGTATGGGACTGCAAAGAAGAACTGAGGACGCTGGCAGACCTTAATCACGTCAAACTGATATGGGATCCAGGACATTACAGGTAATGAAAAAGCAGACGAACTTGCAAGAAGAGGTTCGAAACTCCCCCAAACCAAGAGCAGATGCTAGGGGGACCGAAGCGTACAGTAAGAGTGTCTGTAAAGACTGAATTGGGGAAAAACACAAAAATTACTGGAAAAGTAGACCAGGAAACAAACAAGGGAAAGAATACATCAAAGAACCGTGTCACAAAAGGACAGCAGAACTGTAAGGAATCAGCTAAGAATCATTACAGGGCTCTTGACCGGTCACGCACCAGTAAAGAAGCATCTAACAAAATGGGACTGTATAAAGGAGACCTGACCTGCAGATTGTGCGGCAAGAATCCGGAAACAGTAATAATGATCACAGAATTAAATTCGAGGACACCCAAGTCTTATGCACCACATCTGCATATTACCCGAGGCTTTATAGAGAAGTGATTGAAATACATAAACATCAGCAGAACTTTAATAAATCTGAATAAACACTTAAAATTAATAGAACATGGGTACCTGTACTTAAAAATACAAGGCTGCTTCCTTACAAAAATAAGAAGAATGAATCTCCAGAACGTGACCAATTTCTGAACAGCCATCAAATATAAAGTATACAAAAGTATACAACCTGCGATCGCGACATACAAATGTCATAGACTGTCAGCCTTAAAAAGCAGACAATTATATCTCCAGAAGATGCCATCCTTTCAAGATGGCGAAACGTCGAGTATTAACTCAGACCTACGACGGCCTATAAACCCGAAAAACCATTCACCAATTTTTTGAATGCATTTTGAAATTGTATTGTTGTCCGATAGAACCAGAGAAACTTTCAAGACAACCTTGATTGATTCTTCTACAACGTAAATATTTAAAATCATTGAGAGTCGACTCCATCTTTAAGGAATTTATTGATATGACACAACATTTTTGCATCTTAATCTGGAAGTAACGTCTTTATCATTTTTATCAAATAATTTTAATATTGAAACAAATTCTATCATTTCATCTAAAAATTTTAATTTAAAATCAGTGCATTCAAAAACAGTTTCATATGGATTTGAATTAATTTTAAGTCCACTGAATTCAGCATATCGAAAAGCTTATCAAACTTTTCGATAAATTCTATGGTTCCTATGGCACTTTGTGGAAGTATTCCTAAACTAACAAACGTATTCATTGCGCTTGAAACAGTATTACTGAATACTTGAGTTGCAAGTTTAACACGCATTTTTTCAAAACTCGTCAGATTTATGAGAGTTTTTAAGTTTAGGAGCACATCTAAAAAATTGTTTTTGTCATGTTCATAAAAACTTTTTATAAATATCCAAGATGTTTTCTTATTATTATAAGAAAAAACATTAATTAAATTGTTTCTAAAAAGCTTTAATTAAGTGACAGGGATCAAATATGTATACAACCTTATTACTGCCTATTTGAACTCTGGACTTAGTAACCCCAAGTAGTTTACTTAGTTTCATAAAATTTGATCCCATGTATTAAACAAATCCAGTTAAGCCACAGTCAAATAATTTATTAACGTTTTTCACAACGGGTACTAATCTTCTCTGACTCAACAAAGAAATAGAAAAGTGGTAATTTCCAATTGGTATAGAGGTCTCTTATCATCATTACCAATGCATGTTTTGCAACCAATTTTTTTTTTTGTCATTGCCAGTGTGTATTACATAAACCAATTATTTCATCAGTTCCAATATCAACATGTAAAAAAGGTTTTAACGACATTTCATCTATTATTAAACTGCAACGTTTATTTTGCGGTAACATAGTCTTAACTTTTATTTTGATGGCTTCAAAAACCTCTTTATTGTTTAAACCAGGTTGAGAAACTAAACTCTTTGTCATATGCTGTCAGGTCCTCTTTGTTGGCAGATTTATTATTTTTCCAAGAAATGCAAAGCTTAGGTCCCAAAAAATACAAAGTAAGAGAAAACTTCTTATATTCGTCAGAATAATGCCTTCCTAATGGTTTTGTATTTTTTAAATTTATTTGTGTTTTTACAATGTCTGTCAATGGTTTTACTTAAAAATGGTAACACATGTCTTTAAACAGTTTTGGGTCATATTTGCACTTTGCATCTTTCTATTGTTTTTTTGCTTTATTCAACTTCCTTACTGTTTTAAGTTTTAACCTTAATTTTGTCTTTCAGGGTGAAGAAAAAGTTCATTTATGTGGCGTTTGAGTTGAAGTGGATGTCAAAGGTACAGGTACAACTGACTTGACAGTTTCAGTACTAACATCAGAAACTACTCTGTGAACTGTGAGGGGTGGAGGTGACTGTGTGATATCTGCAATTACAGAAGGTATTAATATGTAAAACAAAATAATACTGCTATTATCCAGTTATTAAAAAAGTGAAATAAACTTCCAACCAGAAACAAACTTTAGAAACTATTGTATAGGTATATAGGTTTTGTAAAATTCATTGTTAAAAACAATTTTGTATTTCACTTATTTACTTAATAAATATATTTTTCAGGTATTGGCATACCTTGAGTCAGTAAATTGTTCTACTCCTTGTGAAGAAGGTCCTGGTTAAGGTGATGGTAGTGATAGTCTGGTATCTGCAATTTTTACAGAATTTATTTATTCTTGTAATTGTCACATAGTAATATATATATATATGCAAAAATTATAGAAAACTGTAATACTATAAAAGTATTTTAAAGTTCCGACAGCGTAAATAGGTGTGAGATTTGTAACTGCTGTATGTACCTATTTTTTAAATAGGTATATGTGGGTCGATTATATATTAGAAAACTAAATACTCCTCTGGCTATATACCTGCTTATGCATGCTCATCGGTTGGTACTCTTGACCTGGCCTTTCTTCAAAACAATGTTCGCCGAGGTCGACCTCTACCGACTTGTCCATTCACACTCGCCTTATAAATTTGTTTCGTCAATCTTCCTTCATTCATCCTTTCTACGTGTCCAAACCATCTAAGCATTCCTTTATCTATCTTTGTATATATACGATTTGCGAGCCTGTCCCTGTTGATTGTTGCCTTGAGGCGTGTCGACCACAATGAGGGAAAAAATGCATGATTTATAGCCGCGGTGCGATTGAAGGTCTCCAGAAAAGTCAGGTAATTTTGAGGAAACGTCGAAATAACGAAAAAAAATTGCGCTCCTTCTAGTAATAATTAGAAGGAATATAAAAAGGCAGCGGTCGCGAAAGTTTTAGTTTAGTATTGAAGTCAAGTTTTTGAAGTAATTATAAAGTGTTATAAAAATATTGTATACAGTTGTGAATATTGAAGTGATTTGTAAAGTAAAATTTATTGTGTAAAAATATTGGAATAAAAATATTTAGTTATTGTACTGAGTGTTTAGAATCATCGAACCCAAAGAGTAAATATCTTAACAATATAGTTTTTTTATCTGTGTCAATTAATTAAGAGCATTCGAAACAATCTTTTGAATGCAATTACTCCATATATAGTGCAATTATTTTCTTTAAAGACATTAAGCAAGCTTTTGAAATCGACCAAAAATCAAAAACAAGGCAGACTTTATTAAAACAAACACAGGCGCATTTAGATCCTAATCTTTTTCAGAAACTAAATGTAAAAATGACGAGGCAAGTTTTAAGCAGATCAGTCAAAGTCAAATGGAAAAAGGATTTGATGATTTAATAACCTCGCGACTAAAACAAGACCCGTTGGAAAATTTATTCTCAGTATTTCGGCAAAATGTGATTAAAATGTGACATTAATTTTATGAAACCTCCTACAGAAACAAATTGCGAAAATGATGGTGACTATATTCTTTTAAATATGAAAAAAGAAAAACAAGAATCAACAGGTAACAAAAATGATTTTAGTTTGGAAACTACTAAAGCAGAGAGCAGCAGTTCTGGTAACAATGAAAGAAATTCCCTTGAACTTGTACACAAAGAAAATAAAGTGTTAAGCCTGGAAAACTGTTCCAGAAAATATTCATCATTGGCGACTTTAATTTTTGAGAAATTTCTTGGCCAATTACTGTGGCACCTGGTGATGGTGTAAATTCTAAAAACCGGTTCATGGACTTCATCCTAAATTCTAATCTTAATCATCTTGAACCAACATGTTTCAGAATCAATAATATACCTATACCCTAGACTTATTATTTACAAATGACGAACAACTACTGCCAAATACAATTTAATGTTGACCAACCATCTAAGAAAAATATTGCTACAACTTTTGAATGTTGGTTAATTGTCGAAGAAACAACAAGTATTGATTTCGCTCTACAAGTTTTAATAATTTGTACTCCACATAGTTTGTGTTTATCGACATGGGGACTCTCAATTAGCTGATGACATTTTACTCATTGAAAAACTTCAGTACTTATCTACTCTTGAAAATGTTGTCATGATTGGCGACTTTAATTTTCGAGAAAAAAGACAAAGCGTTTTTTATATACAATGTATCCTACATAGTAATGAGATTATGGAAATACAGGAAAACAATTAAATATTCAAGAAAAGTTGGACAACATTTGGAAAAAGTTTATTGAATTTGTCATAAACCACTCAGTATAACTTGAGTAAAGAGAAAGTGGAATAAACATTGACTACTGGAGTATATTTTTACCTTTGATTAAAGTAGCCATGCCCAGAGTAGAAATTTTTTTTTCCTTTTCCTCCAATCTAGCTTAAAATATCATCAACTAAATGAAGCATACATCTTCTGATGACATCTTTTATATCAATGCCTCCAATATGAACAAGCTTGGTCACCTATAAACAAAATTATTCATTTCTTCTTATTATCACTGCTCTGTGAATTGATCAAAGTATTTTTGAAGGAAGTAAAACTTACCATAAAATCTCGTATGTTTTTGTCACTTAGTTTTTTGGTTGTTTTTTAGAATAATCAACATTTTTATCAACAGCTTTATGTGTTATTTGATTGTGCACAGTCCACAGCTTAATCTCTTCCTGAAAACTCAGGTCATTACTTTGGCTTGGTTCTGTTGAGAGACAAGTATTTTCAACCATATTACTTGGTAAGTGACGATTATGCATCAATTCAGTAACAATACTTCGGTTTTCTGGTGGAGCCAAGACCTGAATTATTTCAGTAGAACAACTATCTACTGTTTCTTTAGCGCTCTGCTCATACTCTGACAAATCAGTAATATTGTGCTCTTCAGTAACATTGTCTCGAGAAATCAATAATGTTTGGTCGGTCAATCTTTTTACTTTCCTTAAAAAACATTTCTTTATTGTTGCAGGGCAACACAGGGACTGCAGGTGAATAGGTACTCTGTAATCCTTGTTGATATTTATACCAGACAAATTTTATTCACCAAAAACTGTGGTATATAATAACTCCCAACAGCACTACTTACGATAACAACAACTTTTCATCCACTTGAGGGTTTTCATAAAACTAATATCAAAAGAAATTTCCAAACCAAATAAAACAACTTTTTGTTATGATGCTTTTGACTTTTTACGATTAATTTTTCTGATTGCAATGACAGTTGACAGATCACCTGTCAATAATGTCCATACACCTCTGATCACAGTGCTTTAATGGCCAATCAGCATTCGATATATCAATCACGGCGTACGGCGTATATAATTCAAGCATTTGATTGGTTGAAATTTCACATAACCTGCCATAACTTATCCAGCTGATTAAATGCTTAATTTTGGCAGCGAAGCTTGAATCTTGAAACAAGTTTCTTTTGAACTGGAATGAATGCACGTTATTTGTCAGTATCAATTACCTAAACGAGGAACTTTCCAAGTTGTTTTTTAACAAAATGTTTGAAATTGATAGGAAAAAACATTATCTACAGAGAAATATGTCTTTTGAATATACCCAGAATATTTGAATACTTACACTTCAGCTTGATATGCCATTTGAATATACTAGTAATATATTCAAGGAGAATATCTGATGAATATTCCTGAAAATATATTCCAGGAATATTTTTTATGGACATAAGATGAAACAAATATTCCAGGGATATTGTAATATCTATTGGAAAATAGGATGTAGGCATATTCCAAAAATATTGAGTGCCGTCTGGGAAGGTCAGAAACAGAAAAACATCCTGTCAAAGTCCGAAGCATTGAATCGTAAAAGACAGGCGGCTTGGGCTATATAACAACCAACCTGTACAAATAAGTACAGAGAACGAGAGTTAAGGAATGGATGTAAGACTTTCTAACTGGAACATACACAAAAGCCCTAGACCAGACTAGTTGGTGAAAGACCAGCATGCTAGCAAAAAAATAATAGATACTTAAAAAGTAAGTAGTAACAGAAGTTTATATGTTTAACTCTATAGTTTTAAAGTAATAATGGAGTGCAATTATTTCATTCATTCATTAGGTAACTTAAAAAAATATTGACTTACCTAGATTAATCAAGAAGAAATCTTTTTGACAATTTAAATATGTAATTGTCAGATAAAAAGTATATTTTTTAGATTGCTCAAAATTTTTAAAGTTTTTCAAAATTTTTAGCCATGGGAGAAGGTAAGTGTTACTTAAATATACACAAAATAAAGTTTTTTATTTGCTTAGGACAAAAAAATACAAGGATATACCAATTTTAATAATTAAAAAAATTAAAAAAAGATTTAAGTATTTTTAAACAAATAATTAATTTGAAAACTTGATTTAACTCCCTCGTATAATAAAATTATTTTATTATATATTCATTGCAATAAATATACGCAGTAATTTTTTAAACCATTATAAAAATCTTTCATTAAGATAATCTAACCTTCAATATACGAATCATCGGGGGTGCATTAGAACAACAAATGGCAATACATCTTACATAAATATTGAGAGAGGAGTTCGCCAGGGATGCCTGTTGGCCCCCCTACTTTACTCTACCAACTACTTTAATATTATAAAATGCCAATTTGCATTGAGGGGCCTTTTTGTTGATGATTTGTGGAATGTTTTCAGACAGTCCAGGGAAATAAGGAAATTTAAAATATCTTATATCTCTTTTACTCTTATCAATCGCCAGTCTATGCCTATGTTTAAATTCATTGATTATCCCATTTACCAATGACCTTGGAAGTTTGTTTTCTTTCTTCCTAAACCTGCTATCCACCCCGAAAAATAATTGAGAAGGACATAAACCAGAATAATGTGATAATTATTAATTAATTTAAAAAATAGATCTAAAAAACTTATAAATGCGAGAGGAATAGTAACTTCTCCAGCTAATGCTTCTGCTTACATAAAATTTAATATTTGGCCAATTATAAGATTTTGTCGACTCAATATGTTAAACGTACAAAACGTACATGTTTTAAATTTTCTCTATGGGCTGTCAGGCATGCAGCGAAATTAACTGGTTCTTTAAAAATCAGCTTTATACATTTTTATATTTATTTTCGCTGTCAAAATTTTTTAGAGTTTTCTATAATAGTATTATAGTTATCTATAACTTTAAATTTTTTTTATGATTTACCTCATATCAACCATATTGGTTATTAGCGGTGGTTTTGATAACTAATGAATTAATTGATTTACAGCTTTTTAAGCAAAGAGGTATTTAACAGATTATTATAGATATTATCCACATTGCAATCTTTTCCTATAAGAATTTGAATGTTATCTGGAAAATTGTACTGTTGTCTTTGCAATGTGTATAATGTACATTCTAATAGTAAATGTTTAACAGAGAGTTCGCAGTTACAATGTATACATTTAGGTTTGTCTGATTTGCTTAGTAGGTATTCATGGGTAATTTTAGTGTGTCCTAGTCTAAGTCTAGTTATTACGACCTGTTTGGAACGATTACTGCATAGTCTATTTTAATACTTCCATTCAGAAACTATTTATTTATTCATAATTCCAGCAGGTGTAAACCCAAAAAGGTGTAAAATAAATATATTGAGTGAAAATAGCATTACCTAGGCAAACAATATTCAGTATATTTAAATTATTAATACAAACAGAATATGCAGTCATAACATAATAGAAAATATTAATTTGCTAAACTATTGCGTATTTCACGTTTAAAATTATTAATACTAAGGAAGAAAATATCAACAGATCTTAAATTACTTCTATACATTGTTTTAATAGGACAATGAAAATTATGTTAAAAATTCGGTACGGAAATATGGAAGTTACACCTGACCGTGACGCAACGCGAGGTACATTAAACTCTAGCAGACCTAGTAAAACATAGCTGGGTGCTGCTTGTTAAAAAGTGTAGTTGTCGGGACTAGCGCTTTTTGTGTAATCCTTCATGTATACTTGGTAACAGTTGGAATTGTTGATTTGTCTCTTCGAAGGGCAAACTTAAGTTTGTCAAGACCTGCCCTTATGCTGACGAGAGGCAACATTCCGAAACCGGTCCATAGGTGGTCACTTCGAATGGATAAATTTAATAATTCTTTCTTTTAGTTAACAAGCATCTGCGTATCACCCGAAATGGGATTATGCACGATTATTTATCAGATGTCATTTAATGCTGGTTGCAGGCACATAACCAGGAGTGTTGTTGTTTTCTGATGTATAATCGACCAACATATACACCTACAGTATAGGTTAACATGCAGTGAAATTAACTGGTTCTTTAAAAATCAGTTTTATACATTTTCACAGCAAGGATGTTGAATAACGTTAAAAAAACAGTTTTATGGAGGCGAGCATTTTTAACATCTTCTACATTAAGATTCATGTTTTGTTTTTGTTTTACGTTATTAAAAACTTAACGGTATTACTTAAGTTTTAAATGTGTTGTTGCGAATTTCATCAATTAGATGATTTTATTTTTTTAAAGTTATTTTTTGCAATAAATGTAAAAACAATAACATTTTTGAATATATAATGAAAATAACTTATAAATGATGTACCATAAGCCCCTACTTCCCATTTAAAATTTTGAGGGTAATAACTATCATTTAAAGGTAGTCCAATGTATGAATGAAGGTTTTACGTTACAGGATGTCATTTTGTATTGTAAAATTTACTTGTTTTTGGATTTTTAAATTAAGCAAAATAAAAAAAATAATGCTTTTTCACGCTGTGTGTATTTACATATTTAAATTTGCAATAATTTTTTTTTAATTTTTCAGGTGAACAACCAGTCGCGGTTGCGAAAATAATCAAAGGAAAGAAAAAATTACCGCCAAATAAATTCAGGCGGCAAAGAAAAAAAAGTTGTTGCGGTAAAAAGAAATGTAGCTGCGCCAAGAAAAAGGAAGAGCCACAACCATGCGAACATAATACGAAAATGTTTATACAAAAACAAATTTGTATTTGTGGCAAAGTCGATTGTAAATGTTTCGGATTCACTGCTCAAGAAGTTCCTTTTAGTCCCAAATTTATCGATTTCTACAAATGCGAATATCCAGGCGATGACGTCAATCAAATTTGTGTTTGTGGCAAATTGGATTGTGATTGTCATGGATTTAAACGAAATAAAAAAGATCCTGGTAAAATGTTTCTTCTTCTTCTTCTTTTAGTGCCTATTCTCTATGGATATTGGCTATCACGTTTGTCCAGATAACTTTGTTTACTGCTGATCTGACCTAAAATGTTTACCTAATGATAATAATAATAATAAAAATGTCTTAGATTAAGATAATATCTCAGTTATTTTAGTGCATAGTTTCATTTTGATTTTACTCCATTGGCTACTAATTTACTGTTATTTTGAACTATTCAATACCTCGTCTTTTTATCAAGCTGCGGAAGTTTACATTTACGTTTTGAAGGTCCTAAAACCAAAATCATGATTTTAGAACCTACAAAATTCTAGCCTTAAACTCACCCTTACAAAATTTCTAGCTACACAGTACTCACTACAAACATACATGTATTTGGTATGAAGTTTTCCAGTTTTTAACATGTTTCTCCATGCTTAAAACAATTTTGTTTCTCTAAGAGAAAGTTGGTGCAGAGAAATTCTGTCAGACCGATCAGAAGAGCACTGAGAAATTGAATAGAGCTTTCTGAATTTTGCTTTAATAGGTTTGTTAACTCATTGCATATTTTAAAAAAATAAACAGTATTGCCTTAGCAAAACTAACTTTTCCAAACCAAGGGTTCTTTTCTATTTAATAAAGTTCTAGTTGTCCTAGTGTTATCGGTTCATTAAATTAAATTAGTATTTATAATTTATATGGAGATACTGACCAAATTTTGAATAATGATCTTGTCCGTCGGTCGGGCCAAACGTAATACCTGAAAGCCCCGTAGTGATTCTTAGCTGATTCCTGTTCATTGCTAATGGCAGAACTGTTAGCAATGTCACTACGGGGCTCTAGACCGGTCACGCACCAGTAAAGAAGTACCTCAACAAAATGGGACTATAATGGAGACCCAACCTGCAGATTGTGCGGCAAGGATCCGGAAACAGTAAAACACACACTGGACCGCAAAAGACAGAACATTTTTAGGCAGCCATCCGGCGGCCCAGAACTATATTGCTCCCACCCAGTGCAGAACTTGTACAAGGTACGACAGTACTGGATTGGGTACAATGCTATAAAACAGGCAAGAAACAATGGGCCAACAGGCCTAAGTGTCACCGAAGGCAATAGCCAAACGGAACTACATAGAGTTTTTAGTGAGTAGATCTGACATCAGTCAAGGAGTCTCACAGTTGACCTTGAGCTAACATACTCATAACTTCTCTGTTAAGGATTTTCTCCACCTCTGCAAAAAAAAAATACCTGAAAGTTTCATCGCCCTAGCTCTCCTTCTGAAGTTATCGTGCGAAAAGTACAAAATGCGGAAGATTTGAGGATCACCTTGTACGGCAGCTACCTGAAGGAATGTACCGTTGTGGCCCATCTTCGAACTCAATCTTGTCCTTCGGGCAAAACTTCTACCCCGTAAGTTTTAGTGACCTACCACCTCTCACATACACACAACACATCCAAAATTTAGTGGGGTTGTGTGGGTTTTTTGCTGCTCGTGTATTTTTTTATTAAAAATGTCCAGAGGATGATAAAAGAAATTACTCTGCAAAAACGAAAGAGGTTATTCCTAACATAAATTAAATTTATGGAAAACAAGGTGAAACATGGCTTGCAAATTCCAATTAAAAGTTTCGGTCGCCGAGTATTGGCTGCGACAGGAATATTGAACAAAGTGTTTCACATGCTCGTAATAAGGCTCAAGAAGTAGAGACGGTAAGCCGCCTTGTATTTCATCTCCAAAAACATCTAACGAAAGGTGTGTTGCACTAGAGGATTCATTTAAGGACAGTGACAAAAAATTAAAAAAATCATGAATAATTTTTCCAGTAAACAAAAACAATGGCCGATTCTTAAAGCATTTTTACAAGATGCACGAGAAGATTTTAAGAGTGGAAAGTCAACTTTTAGAAAAGTACTCTTTGAGTTTTGTTTTCAGTGTTAAAAGCACCCGATAATAAAGATAACGGAAAATTAGAAAGATTACATACATAATCACGCCCTTTTTCCTAGGAGTAGGCAGAGACCACTTTCTTCTCTTGCTACGATACTTACACATCTTTCGCTTTTTCTACCTTCATTAGTGCTCTCATTTAATCAGCACCTCGCAGTTTGTCATGCTTTCTTTTTTAAATGCCATTACTTTGGCCTTGCTTACATTTACTTTTATTCTTTTGATTTTCAGGGCAATATGCATAATATTTACCATCACTTCAACCCCTCTTCAGAGGATGCTAAAAGAGGCATTTGACTATTTAATCATTCATTTATACGCATTTTTTTTCAAATCTTTTAAACACTTGTCTATGTATAAGTTAAACAGCCATGTCAAAGCCACACATCCCTTTCTTACACCATTTTCGATGTTAAACCAGTCCGTGTAAGTTTCGTTTATCCTGACACAAGCAGTGAAATCCTCTTAAAGGGATTTTAGTGCTCGTATCAAACTACCGCTCACCCCATACATAGACAATGTCGATCACAATTCATTTCTCACCACTTTGTCATAGGCCTGATCCATACATCTCCTTCCTCTTCTAAATCATGCTTGCACATTCCATAATTTTTCATCAGTTTCATTCGTCTTTTTTTCAATCAATATCTTTGCATACAGTTTGCTGACTATGCTGAGTAAACTAATACCTCGGTAGTTCTTACAGTCCTGATACGAACCTGTAAAGCGAAACGAGGACGTATAAAATATTTGAATAAAATAAAACAGTATCGTAAGGAAGAGAAAGATATCATTTATACTTATGAAACATATTTGCCCAGTTCTTATTCTACGATGGCGACGCACAACTGGATAAATAAACAAACTCAACTTCACCGGTTTCACACAATATCCTGATAATGTAAACCTATAGTTTTTGAATTGTCAAATTAAACTAGAATTTATGAAATTATTATATAGGTAGTATATGTGGTACCAATAATGTAAGTGTGTCTCATTAGTAATTTTTCCTACAGTTAAAACAAATTTATTCTTTTTCTTCTTCGGTTAGCGGTCTTGGCTGACTGTACTACTTTCTTCCAAGTCTCGATCTTCCATCAGGTCTGCATCGAGAGGAATGTTCATTTTCAACAGGTCGTCCCCATCTTTTAAGCTGCTGAGCTTTATTCAGAAGAGAGTTGTTTGCCTTCTTAATAACCGCAAGCAACTTATATCTAGCTTTGTGAGAAAATCCTTTAAAATGTAAAACTTTTTGTCACGTTAGGTTTTTTTATTCCATCCTTCAACTTTTTAATGCCCGTATTTACAAAGTATTGTTCGTACACACAGTATTCTTTTATATTCATTAATCTCCTTTGTGAATTGATCACCATAAATACTTGACTGCTATGTTTTTGAAGTAAATGCTAATTTATTTGTTACAGATAATAATCTAGACTGTTTTAGAAAGAATAGAACAAGAATTATTGCCGCCATGTGTATGTGGTAAACCTTACTGCAACTGCAAAAAACTAAGATCAAAAATAGACCATGTACCTGAAATTGAATATGTACAAACAAATACTTGTGATTTTTACATTGCTCCGGTTAGTTGGAAATAAAATACTGAAACTATTTTTTCTCGATCAGGGTTATCGTTTGTTCAACACTTTCAAATATTTTTAAATTAAGATTCTTTTTTTTACGTTTTTTTTAATCTACCATAAACTGTATTATTTTAATAAAAAAATACATAGCAACGGTAATATAGACGGGCAAACATCCGGACCGTATACTGATTGTAAATAAATAATAGTTTAAGAAAACTAAGACAGCACACTTTATAAGAAAACCGAACTAAAAAATAAAATATAATCTCCCACGCGCTTGGGATAAAATTAGAGTAGTCAACGAAAATAGTATATTACACACCTAGGGCAGTAAAGTAAGAAATGTCTCAGAGCACATAATTTTTGTCATCATACATGTGTTCTGAGACATTTCTTACTTTAATGCCCGTGGTGTGTATACTATTTTTCTCTCTACTGTCAGCGGAAAGCGGCAACTTTCTTTTTGCGTAGCTGGCCAAAAGTGACGCTTTCTGCACAGTAGGGAGAAAAATCATTTGCAACACATTTAGAATAGAAGTAGAGTTATCGAACAAATAAAAATAATTTGACAATCAAAAGCGTGGGGGGCTTTTTATGATGTTTACGTTTTCTTCTTGGAGACTTTACTTTTACCAATATCTGTTTATTATCAAATATATTAATTGATATAGAACCCCCTACGCTTTTGATTGTTAAATTATTTTTATTTGTTCGATAACTCTTGTTTTATTCTAGATGTGTTGCAAATGATTTTTTTGTTGACTACTCTAATTTTATCCCAAGCACGTTGGAGATTATTTTTTAGTTCAGTTTTCTTATAAAGCATGTTATCTTAGTTTTTTGAGCTATTATTTATTTTTCATTTTTTACTTCGGGTTTTTTTCTATATACTGACAGTGATAGTCGTTTCTCAGTTTCCTTCTCCGGACGCTAAAAATCAATATGACCGCAATCTATTATATCTTAATATCCTGATGATCCTGGTCAGGATCTTTAAAAAAATGTATGAAATTATTGTATTGTTATCGGTTCTTTAGAAGTATAGGTGCAAAGTTTCAAGTCGATCCGATGTTTTTAAGTAGGTGAAAATCGTGTCCAAAGATTCCGTTACATAGATAGATACAAGTCAAGCTAATATAAAGCGTGTAAAAATACAGAAATATTTTGTAGTTTAATTATCTATTTCTATTTATTAGGTTAAAAATTATTGTGTTTGTGGAAAACCAGATTGCACATGTTATGCAGATGAAAAGATTGCTGATCCTGATCCTAATATAGAATGCATATATCGAGTTCCAATAATAAAACCTCTGTGTATTTGTGGAAAAATTGATTGCGACTGCAACTTGGATCGGAAAGGTAAGTTATAAAATATGTTTTGTACTTCGAAATTTTTTTGCAAAATTCAATAATATTTCAGGTTAATAATTACACCGGCACACACAAAAAAAGTTGTACTTTTGACCACACCTGCTTTTTTATATGTTTTTCGATGCCCTGAATCCGAAACCGGAGCCCGTTTTGCTCCATCGAGCTTGAGTTCCGTGTAAATTGCGTCAAAAAGAAGTCTTAAAGCTTTAATAGTCTTTAATATTTATTATTTAATATTTATTCCCGAACCTGATGGTCCATCAGGATATTTCTCCATCATAAATTCTTCCGAAGATTGGAAATCTATAGAACTAAATGTGGATACATGCGGTTTTGAAAATATTTTTTTGGTGGTTTCAATCTTATTTTTGATTGATTCGTCTATACAACCTTCTGTGACATTACTACTTTTCCATCCACCATGTTTCTTTAGTTGTAGTAGCAGATGTTCGTCTAAAACAGTGTCCTGTATATAAAGTATGCTCAGGTAATTCCAAATATTTAGCAATTTCACTGGGAAGTTTTCCGATTGTATTCATACCCACAACTTGTTTCGTACATCTACCTTTTTGATAACGTAAAAATAGGCGTTGGAGTATTATTGTTATTTTTACAAAGTTGTCTGATTGCAATGTATTTTTTACAAATTGATAGATAATCAACTGAATTTTCTTCATTTTGACTAACAATCGTAAAAACACGGCTAATTCTCGTTTTCAAATCTGGAATTCGGACTACTAAAATAGAATCTTTATCTTCTATGTCACCGATCTCCATTTTCACCAATTCATCGCGTCTGCAGGCACCAGCAATACCCATAATTAAAATTACCTATAAAAAAATTAACAGTCAATAGCTATCCAAATTGCTATCAATCCAATAATTCATATTTCTAACGAAATAGAAGGGAAAATAACTCGTAAATTAAAAAAAGCGGCCGGAATTGAACCCAAGCGAACAGTTTAAAATGCCTGCGCTTCAGACCGCATAGGCTAATAAGACTGCTCAAGTAATCAAGAGTTTTATGGTATTATTCAACTAAGAAACTCTTCTAACTGCTTATCAAACTACAGAGAGTGTAAGGTATCATTGAAATTTACCTTTTTCAGTAGATTTTCTTCATCGGTAGCTTCTAGTAGAAATTTGTGAATATCTTCAGTGGTAAATGTTTTGGATTTTTTCGCTTTGTATCCAACGGATTGTTTTTGAGAAATGCGATGAGTTTAGTATACTTATTGATTTCGATGTTATTTTTAGCATTCAAGCATGTTCGTATCATCGAATATATGGACCAAAGTGTTGATGACTTTGAAGTCTTTGATTTTTCTCCAAAATAAGCCAGTAACACATTTTCTGAATACTTATTGACCTTCTTCGATTGACACCAGGTTATAAATCTATTGTATTGAAATTCATATTTTTCTCTCGATTTCTCTGATAGGAGATTTAAAGTTACATTTTTTGTACTTTCTGCTACATCATGGGGTGTGTTCGATAATTAACTATCACTATTTTTCATGATAAAAAAATGAGTAAGAGATGCAAGCGTTTTTGGAATATTTCCGCGCTAGAGCGGCAAAGCTGTCACAAAATGACGTTTGTCAGAATACGTCAACTTTGCGTTGAAATTTGAAAGCGTCAAAGGCTACTTTGCTAAGCAGTTGTAGAAAAAAGTAATTATGTACCCTACTATATGTATGTATGTAGCTACCTAGTCGACCGGCTTAAATACATTTTTTTTTTATTCTACCTAATGACTTTGGACATGTACCGAATGTCGCACAATACCCTGTGTCTCAATAATTTAATTAAAGTAAAAAAAACTTTATATTGCTATTGTTACATTAAATATGTAAATTTAATTATGATAATTTTACTATATAAGGGCTTTTTTAAAAGTTTAAAAAAAGTAAAAACCACTATTATTATTGCTATTAAACACAAGGTTGTCACCCGAAGGGTATAAAAGTTTGAGCTTTGGCGATGTTTTTGTACAATTTTTTACAAAAGCCCAATTATTATTTGTAGGGCCAGGTAAAATTGAGAAGCAAATAGAAGTTCCCCGGGCGCCTGCTCGTTGTGTTTGTGGCAAAATATTTTGCGAATGCAACATTGGACGTGCTACACCATTAAAGAAAAAAACATCAATTCCAGGCAAGTAAAATTTCTTTAATTTTTACTTTTGCATTACATGCATTATAAATTATTCGTAAACATCGAACTTTATTTATCATAAACTTAAACTGTCATTGAAAACAATTTTATTTCAATATTGTAACGATTTTGCGATATGCCACTGGAATATGCTACGTAAGCGATCCGGACGGTACCATGAGTCTACGACGAGAATATGGGTAACGTGCACGTGACGTATCAGCTTAACAATGGACGAAGCACTGTCGTCATTTTTTGAGATTTCTTCTATCTTTTAAAAAGTGGCCTCGGCTACAGTTAACAAATCTTACTTTTTAACACATAAATATTATTGTTTATTCTTTAAAAATCCCTAATAACACCATAAACCTAAATAATTGTCAAATAACTCACTCTTAACTTAAAAAAGCTCAGAAAACCAAAATAGTTAACCAAACATACATAACTTTATGAAAGATATGTCATTTGTTGTATAACGTGCACATTACCAATCTCAAATAGTGACGTACTGGGACGCTCGATAGGATGATCTCACCGCTTTAGATTACGAAATCATGTTTTCGAGTTTTTGCTGGACAGTAGTGTCGTATATAAATATTCGACTGCCGATCGCTGCAGTTAGTTTGTATTTGAAGTATGATTACTGTGTTCACTAGTTTACATAAATTGTACAATATAGTTGTGTTGAATATAAATTCTAACCCTGAGTGTGGGCTCATTGCGGAATATTTACAATCACATTTTAAAAATTCTAAGGGTATCTTTAAAATCTAAGGGTAACTTTAAAATCAATTACTTTTAACAAATTAATTTTATGGGATTAATATTAAAATACACCCTCTACTGATCAAGCAACTTGCTACACGCAAAAAGACTCGACTGGAACGCCCACCTGGAAAAAACAATAAACAAAGCCAGGTTTTTTCTCTGGAATCTCAGAAGAGTATGCGGCAAATCTTGGGGAATGAACCCCAAACAGATTTACTGGATTTTTCAAACAATGATAATATCTATGGTCACGTATGGTTCAGAAGTCTGGTGGACCAAAGAGTTACAACAGACAGCTAGAGCAAAGCTTGCTGGCATGCCTGGCCATAACTGGAGCTATGTCCAGCACACCAACGGCAGCGATGGAACACCTCCTAAATCTTCCTCTCCTAGATATTCTTTTAGAGAGGGAGGCCAGGATAGTCTCCTACAGATTCCTGTCTTTAGAAAAGCAAATTAATGGAGAGCAACTCGATGATCACTCCGGGATACTAAGTGAAACAAAATACCACCAAATTCTCGGGATGGTTCCTGACAAGCTAGCCACAAAAATACACGTAGAAAAGTCGTTCAAAGTCCTCTTTCCGAAAAGAGACGAATGGATGAGGGGAGGAATCCTTTTCCCAGAGACTGAATACGTAATGTACACAGATGGCTCAAAAACCCCAGATGGAGTTTGGGCCGGTATTTTTAGCAGGAAACCAAAGATTAAAATATCTGCCAGTCTTGGCAGGTATGCTACAATCTTTCAGGCTGAAGTCTTCGCTATCGAATTGTGTGCAAGAGAGCTGACCAACAGACCTCTAGCAAACAAAAACATAAGTATAATATCAGACAGCCAGGCTGCTTTAAAAGCGCTAAGCTCCAACAAGATAAATTCTAAACTTGTATGGAATTGTATCGAGTCCTTAGGGTACCTTGATGCGAACAACAGGGTGACCCTACTGTGGGTACCTGGGCACCAGGGGGTGGAGGGAAACGAAAAAGCCGAGACCCTTGCAAAACGGGGCCGAATCTGCGTTCACTGGACCAGACCAGTTTTTAGAGTCACCACAAGTGCCGCCAAAACAATCATTTCTGACTGGGCGGAGAGGAAAATACTCACGTACTGGTTCGATATACCAGGGTTGAGTCACTCGAAGGCGTTTCTACCTAAACCCTCGAGAAACACAACTAAGCAGATCCTAGATTGAAGCAGAAATGACCTACGAATTCTAACGGAACTGCTTACAGAACACTGTCGTCTAAGATACCACCTCGGAAGGATAGGTCTGTACCAACAAACGGACTATCGGTTTTGCTGCGTGGAAGACGAAACTGCTAAACATATACTATGTTCATGCCCGGCCTGGGAAGAGTGTAAGGTTCAACATATTTGGTTACACCAACCTAGAACCTACCGATTTAAAAAAATCTCACCCTATACAACCATAAACTTCGTGAGAAGGGCAGGATTGTGCGGTGAACTGTAACCTCTAGCGGTGAGCCACAATAGACCTACTAAAGGTCGCAGTGGAGGGGCGACCACGCCCCACTCATATAATACCTAACCTAACCTAACCTACTATACGCAAATTTTATCACAGGGTGTTCATAAAATTCAGTTTTGAAATACACCCTCCACTGATCAAGCAACTTACTACACGCAAATTTCATCACAGGGTGTTCATAAAATTTTAGTATTAACACATTAAAAGTAAAATATCGCAAAATCTATGTTTGTCATATTGGGAAATTTTGAAAGCTATTTATTGGTACTTCTTTTCCCAATCCATTTATTAAAGTTTTCATTAAAAAAGTGTCTCACAATAACTCCATAATGCGGGGGTGCTCCATCTTGATGCCATATTAACTTTTCCCTAACCGATGTCCACAAAGTGAACACTTTTGAAGCATATCTTGGTACTTTAGAGGCCTGATTATCCTACCGCTTAAAATCTCTGTCCATACATTTACGCAAGAAGTTTTTAACTCTGTCTCCATCGTCACATGGGGATTTATAGAATCCAAGTAGATGCAGTTGTCTCTGTTCACTCTTTCATTCATCTTAAAAGTCGCTCCAATAGATGTTTGTGTAAAAATTAGGATTGGCTCCTTTTCCGATTGAGGAAAATTTGCAGAATTTCATACGTCGGTAAGTATCATCTTCATTTGAGACTTTCCTGGATCCTTCATATTCATTTGTTGCAATAATTTTCATTTGGAAATGGCTCAGCTAAGTCAATGGAAATTCGTTAAAAAGGAGCTCCTACATTGTTCTGTTTCATTTTGCACATAGATCTTGTTTTAATGCCTTTGCTCGCTTCTCAAACTGAGCATTTTATACACCAACTTTACACGTAGTCACGACATTGGACCCAATAAAACATTTGTCTTATTTTATCCAAAGTTTTATTAACTCCCAGATGACCATCTGATGTTCCTTCATGGATCTCCTCCAAAACTGTCTTGGGCCCAACCAGTTGGGAAGTTGTTTCAGTAATCCATTCTTTATAATAAGGGAATCTCATTGTGCCCATATGCCTTTAAATGTTGGTGCCAAGAAGCTTCTCACTTTATGTTTATCCTCTGGTCTTGGCCAGTCTCGAATCGCCTTGATCTTCTTCTCATTTGTTTGGATGCTTGTTCAGCTTATGGTTGGCACTCCTAAACCTTCGGCAAATTGCTCGCAAATTTTCCAGAGAAAGTCCGACCCATGACCAAAAGGTCGTCAAAATATACCGAGAAAGTTTTCCACGTCAGCCCCCTTGGTGTTAATTCCATTAGCCTTTTGAATGTTTCTGGGGCATTAAATAATCCAAAGAGCATCATATTGAACTGATAGAGTACATTTTCTTTTCATCTTTATGTATGCCCACTTGCAAATATCCGCTCTTCAAATTCAGTGTTGAGAACCAACGTATACCTGCCAATGTTGTCAAAGTGCTATCAATCCTGGGTAATGGGTAGCTGTCCTTCGTGACATCGTTCAATTTTCTGTAGTCCACACAGAACCTTGTGAATCCATCCTTTTTGGAAACCAACATAACCGGCGCAGACAAAGGGCTTGCTGATTCTTTAATCACTCCATCTTTTATCATCTTGTCAATCAGAATTTTTACCTTTGTTGTTTTACAAATGGCACTCGTCTTGGTAGTTGTCAAATCGGATAAGCTTGGCCTGTATCAATCCTGTGTTGGACAAAGTTGGTTTGTCCTGCTGTTGTTGAATCCAAGATGCCACTTTCAGAAATAATGAACCTTCATCCACATGTCTGCATCCGTGTTTTCATTTGAGCCCGGTATAGCTGTTCTCTATGTTGATCGCTAAACCTTAAGTACAGCCAATAGATCTTCATATTTGCTTTGTTGATCGACAGGAATTGTCTGCAACATTCCCAAAATTTGTCCTCTCAGAGCCACTATGAGTGCAGTAGCCTTCTCTTCATCGTTGCATCCATTAGACGAGTCCGCAGCTTCGAATTGTCTGCGATACATAGACCAAGAGGAATGTATACTTGGGTTCAAAGTATGACTGTGATATTGAGCTAAGAATGTTGGCAGGAAAACAAATGTTTGGGGGCTGCATTACTTTATGTGCATTCAGATTTATAAGGCAAGTGTAAATGGACACATCAGTAGAGGTCGACGAACTGACGATCATGTATAAAAGTTTTAATGAAAGTAGAAGAAGCTAAAAATGTGTGTAAGAACCGTAGCAAATGGTAAGAAGTGGTCTCTGCCCAACCCAACGGGAAAAAAAGCGTGACTATTAGTATGCTTAACATTCCTTAAACTCGGCAGAACAGAATTCGGGGTTATATGCAAAAAATTTCGCCAGGATCAACTTATTTAACCTTGGCAGATTAGTACTTAGGACAAGAATGTAAGTATGTAGGTACTTCTTGTTTCTAACCTATTCGTTAGTTGCGCCATTAAAACATGCCAAGAGATTTCATTTTCATTTTTTAATACACTCCTATTTTAGATGAAGATCCGATAGAAATAGAATTGGAAAAAAGCAACTACGTTAAAGAACGCGAACAACTTATAAGAACTTACGAAGTGCCATCGTTGCCAGAAGCTAAAAAGAATTTAGGCGATTTAGCGGACTTCGTTTATGAATATTGCGAGGCAGGTTTGAGGATGTACATTCCTTCGATAACCCAGATGGCCTACGGAGATTTGTGGGTTTCTCCAAGTGATTTGCTAATACCCCATGTCGGTTTAAAAGCTCCTTTGACAAGAAAACACATGCAGGCTCTTACTCACGAAGGAATTTTAGGTAAGTATTTTGCCTTTCAAGAAAAAACCAATTTAAGAAAAGACAACTAAAAAAATTTCTAATCGGAAAAATCAATTATTTTACCTAAATAATACGAAATTATGCATTTTTGGCGAATGTTGCAGATATTGGTTATCGCATAGAACTGCAATTTATTAACCAAATGGAGATAGAAAAAGAAGAAGCTTTGGAATATCAAAGACAGGAATTAACTAAGCAATTCCAAAACAATATTAGGCAGATGATTAAGGACGCTGAGGCTAAAGAAAGAGCTACTTGTCAGAGAGAACTAAAAAGGATTACGTTGGAATTTGAACAGAGATTAATCGATGAAATAAATGCAATGAAAGCAAAGTAAGTTATAACCATCCTTTTTAATGTATAGGTATAAGTGGGTCGATTATATATCAGAAAACAAAATACTTCTCTGGCTATATGCCTACGACAGGCATTGAATTACATCTGATATATAACCGTGTATACTACCCCATCACAGGAAGCAAGATATACAGTTGCTTGTTAGGTAAGAGAAAGGGCTATTAAATTTATCTGCTCAAAGAAACCACCTGTAGACCGGTTTCGGAGTAAATTGCTCCTCATTAGTACAGGGTAGGTTTTCTCGAACAGACATATTCCAGCTCAGACTCCTATTAAATACACATGAAAGACCACGCAAAAGCGCTAGTCGCGACATCTGTACTTTTTAACAAGCACCACCCGGTAAATAACTTCCAACAACGAAAAATACTATAATGTGCAAAAATTATAGAAAATACTAATAATTAAAAAAACCTCTAATATTTATATATATATATATATATATATATATATATATATATATATATATATATATATATATATATATATATATATATATATATATATATAAATGAAAAAATGTTTGTATGTATGCCCTTCAAAAACTCCCAAACGGCTGGGCCGATTGGGGTGAAATTTTCAGAAGTTGTTTTATACATACCAGGGGTGGTTTTAGTAAAAACCATTTATACAGAAAGTGGTAATGGTACCTTCCATACAACGCAAATGTAATATCGTAGCCAAACACCTGTCATTTTAAATTTTGTTATTCGAAAATATTGAAGCTGTCAAACATTTATGTATTTGAGTTATTTCAATTTGAGGAAAAACATTAACCATTAAATTCAATTAAAGCTTCCAGGTGAAGTTGTCGAAGTATAAATCAATCGACACAGTTATAGATGAGAAACAAGCCGTTAACTATTCAATAGAGTTTCTTAACTCTTTGGAACCATCTGGAATACCACCACACATCTTAAATTTAAAAGTTGGTTCACCGTTGATGCTCATTCGCAATTTAAATTTCCCGACATTGTGCAACGGAACAAGATTTGCTATTAAAAAATTATCGCCGAATTTAATCAAAGCCACAATCATCAGCGGAAAATTTAATTTAATTTCAAGCGATTACAGTTTCCAGTGCGTCTGGCTTTCGCTATAACCATCAACAAGGCTCAACTCCAATCTCTAAGTGTTACTGGTTTGATCTTACAAAGTTCTCGTTTTTTGCACTGTCAATTATATGTTGCCTGCTCCAGTGTTGGAACACCAAAAAATCTTTACGAGTTCACACCTACCGAAAAAACTGTAAACATTGTTTATCAGCTGGCATTAAAATAAAACATTTGTTAAATAAATAAAATTTTAATATTGATTGGGCATCCCAGAAAAAATAAAATAAAATAAAATATTGGGGTGTAGCAACGTACACAGGGTTCTGCTAGTATTATAAATAACTATTAAAATAGGGACACTTCAATTGTGTATTTTGGACTCACGTTTATGTAGGTGTACATTTGGGTAATTGGAAACCTTAGATATTAATTTATATAAGTGCCTCTAGATTGTAGCGGGGGTCGTGAAGGCTATGCAGCCTCTCAAGCACCTTGACCCATCAGATCTTTTGTGCATAACCCTTAATCTATTCGAAGCCCAGGATTCCGAGACTTCGTACAAAGGTTATCAGTTTCCTGGAAGCTAAGCTACTGACATCAGAGGGCTTTAAGAAGGCCCCTTACAGAAACTTTAGCCTCTTGCAGAAAAGCGCTGGGCATTCACAAAGCAAATGTTCTGCAGTTTCAGCCAAGTTCTCGCAGTAGCGGCAACCATCAATCTCTGTTTTGCCCCCTGTTTTTACCTTAGCGGACAGTGCAGGGCTTACTAGCTTTTTTGCTTGTCTTTGTCCTGGCACTTTATGCCAGTGAGATTTCATTTCACCTGTTTCCCAGCGTCGAACCTCTTCTTTTAAGTGAGCCTTGGATAGTCCACAGAAGGGTTCTGTGCCGGAAAATTGTGTATTTGCCCCTTCCTTGGCAAGGCAGTCTGCTTCCTCGTTGCCTCTAACTCCCTTGTGACCTGGAACCTATATCAGAGTAACCTGGTTGTTTGCTGCCAGTTATCTCAGGGTTTGTTTACAGTTCCAAGTCAGCTTAGACTTACCAAGTGTATGATTTTAGAGATGTTAGTGCTGCTTGGCTATCTGATAAAATATAGATTTTTGCCCTTCGGGTGTTCGTTTCGTTGCACTCCTGGGCATATAAGTAAAAGTAAAAGTCTAGTCATAGAGATTTTAGTGCTTCTAAGGTCGTGATGTGCAATAAAAGCGGTGTTTTAAAGTGTATGTGGGTACCAAGACAAAAATGTGAAAGGGAACTTAAAGATAGAGTGGCAAAAGGTGGAGCGAAAAGGACTGTGCAAAGACTGCGCAGATATGTTAAAAATAAAATCATCCTAACAAATCAAGAAGTGGCTTAGCAAAATCTTAATTATTTCAGAAGATCCTTACCTCTATAACGCAGGATAGCTAAGACGAAGTAACTACTTAAGTTGGTCCATAACCTTAGAAGTAATCATAGGAAACTGTGCTGTTGAAGTTGACCTCCATATATGGAAGAAGAAAATACTTGAATATCTGTGGTAGGGATCGAAGCTTACCTTGACAAAAAGACGCTCTGAATTTTATATATAAATAGAAGAAGCATCAGAAGTGAAGATAAAAAATATGCTTTTTGTGGAGCTAAACTAAGATTTTAAAAGTGAAATAAGGTCACCGACTGAAACGCCTACACCGTTGACTACATCTTTTTTTAAAATCTTACTTTCATGATGGTTTATAAACTTTTATCTATCTAATATTTATAACTGGTAGACTTTACACTATAATATTTAACCTGATGTTAAAAACATATTCGAATTTACTAAAAAAGATATTACTAGCGGCGAAACTGGAATATTCCAGTATGATTTAGGAACCAAGAGGCAAAAAATGCATCGGAAGTCATTATCAACATGCAGATTAAATATAAAATATGACCAAATCGAAAATGAAGGCGATGCTCATCATATAATTCGACGTGAGGGAAATAATTTACTTCGAATGGGTGTCTGAGAGGCAGAATGTCAATTGAACTCGAAGTTTTGGTAAGACTGAAAAAACGTTTGATGCGACGTCGATACGATTTGTGGCAGAATAAAACTTGAATTCTTCCGCATCCGCCCGCGATGCTTTCTATATAAAACAGTTTTTGTTAAAAAAAAACAAATCGTATCCTTCACCACCACCCAGATTCACCTTATTTACCTTCCTGTGACTTCTTTTTATTTATAAAAGTAGAGGAATCTTAAAAAAGGAACATGTTTTTTTTTAATAAATTACGAAAAAAACGACACGGTTACTAAACAGTCAATGTTATGAAAAATGGCAGAAACTGTCATCATCATCATCATTCAGCTTCTTGTGTCCACTGCTAGACATAAGCCCATAAGCCTCCTCCATTTCTGTCCATTCCCTCCTGTCTTGAGCTCTCTGTATCCAGTTGTCTGCACATCTCTTTAGATCGTCCGTCCAACGTGTAGGGATCTTTCCTTAAACAAAGAATCTTTGTTTCCATGGCGAACATGATTGCGACGCAGGGAATCAAAAAAGATATCCTTTGTTAATGTAACTTTTATTCAACGTGTTGTAATGTAGTCTAGTGTGGTAATTGTTAAATGTGTAGGATCAGAGAATCTTACATGACGTTTTATCTCTGATGTGTCCATTTAAATGTAATAATTTTAACGTTTTCAACCCGTTAACTGTTACGCCATACAACCTCAATTACAATCATCCCTATGACGATAATAAAAATTATCGAAAGCTTGGAAATTTTGTAAAAAGAGTACACTTATTTGGCCTGCTGCATATCCCAAATACATTTTATATATATATTTATAATATTAGAAATCTTAGCAGCATTTATTTATTAAAAATATAAAATTTGTGTTTATCTTTTTAAGATTAGAAAAAGAGTATGCCGAACTTACTGCAATTCACGATGACAGACTGAATGCAAAATGGGGTCAAAAATTAAAAATTGCAGTTGAAGAGACAACTAAGAATATTACTAAAAAATTCTTGGAAGAGTTAGGTCGACAGGAAGAAATTTTAACAATGTATTTCAAGACTGCATTAGGGTAAGATCTTAATTAAAATATAAAACATATCAATATAATATAACCGTTAAAAGAATTTACAAAATAAAGTGATAGTTAGTTTTATTGCAGTTATAGAATTGCAATATTAAAGCAAAATCTATAAGCATGATGATTATTTCAGTTTTCCTGGAAAGAAAATTTTATTTGTATTTATTAAACATAGTTTTATTTCAGCCAACCAGCTATTGCCATTATGTTACACTCAAATAAATTTAAAAAAATAATAGTAATAGTTTACCCCTTGGTATTTCCTTTTTTTTTATTTTTCGGTGTGACTGTACAATCTTTGTTATTTTTCGACTCTGCATCATCCTTATGCATTCGGGGAGATCAGAGTTCATTGTCTATATACGAAGATGTGTTTACTACGAATTAATCAATGAAATTTGAACCCACAGACTATAAAATTATTTTTATTTCCTAATCCTTTTGTCAAACAATTGAACAGGTTACCTCAATAAAATACCTAGGAGCTAACGTCAACAGTCAATGTATCTCGAAAAATGAAATACTCTCAAGAATTGAACAAACGAGGAAAACACTCATGAACATGAAAACATTTTTTACAAGATCAGACCTTAGCATATGGCTCAGAATTCGAATGATCAGATGTTACGTTTTCTCCGTCTTACTTTACGGGTGCGAAAGCTGGACAATGGACTTACAAACAGAGAAAAGAGTAGAGGCTTTTGAAATGTACATATATAGATGAATGCTATGAATTTTAAGGGTACAAAGTATCACTAACGACGCATGGGCAAACAAAAGGAACTGCTAAACACCATCAAAGAGAGAAAAATTCATAACGTGGGTCATGTGTTAAGAAGAGAAAAATAAGAGTTACTTTGACTCATAATAGAGGGTAAAGTACAATGCAAAAGATCAGTAAGAAGACGTCAGAATTCATGGTTAAAGGATCTGAGAAGGTGGTTTGACCGCTCATCCACAGAAATATGACGTGCTGCAGTTTCCGAAGCTACAATCGCCATTTGGATCGCCATCCTTCGGAAGAAGAGGGTGCAATAAGGAGAAGAATCCCATTTTTATTTTTTTATTTTAACTGTTTAAAACCCATTCTTACACTTTCCCCATTAGACACCTTTTATTGTATTCAGGCATTGTCTTACTGATTCACTAAATAAAAGCAATTGGGTCTTTTTAACTGTAATTGTGTTTGACACTTTCTTCGGAGAATAGACTCCGGGAATGTGCCGGAAACCTACGAACCTTGGCTAACCATAACAAAGTCACTTTGTCGTGGGTGCCAGTGCATAAAGGTATTTCTGGTAACGAAGAAGCGGACAAACTATCTAGGCGGGGCTCTGGAACACCATTTATTGGGCCAGAACCAATAATAGGGATATTTAAGGCCAGCGTTAAAGCAGCGATCACCATGAGCTGAAGTGGACACAGCCAGAGGAAGCTAGGTACAGCAAGTTAATGCTCAAAGAACCCTCACCTAAGCAGGCAGGAAAGCTGCTCTCGCTAAGTAGGGAAAAACTTGGAACAGTTGTAGGGCTTTGTACTGGACACTGGTTTTAAGGAAACATTTACACAATATAGGCGTGTCCAACACAGAACCTATATGTAGATTATGTATTGAGGAGGAGGAAACAGCCACTCATATTATCTTCGAATGCGAAGCCACGGCACAGTGGAGGCACTACCTGGGGTGTATACAAGACCAAGAGAGTGATCCACCTGGAGCTTCTACTCCTTAACAGGAGAATTGAAGAAATGGGACTAAACTAAGGAGCTGGAAAGGTACATAAAGCAGACAATGCTGCGGTGCCTAGGGAAAAATTAGACCTCTTCTACAACTCCTATTTATTTATTCATTCATTAATTGACACTTTCTTTAATAATTTTTGTTTTTCTTTTTGCTTTGAGTCGACATCATTTTGTGGTTTCGGAAATAGATGTGTATTCTTTATATTAATCAATGAAATGTATGGGTATTCAAACAAATCTTAATAAACCTTGGATTAAAGAATGGTTTTAAATTTTGAAAGAACTATTAAAAAACTTGGGCACAATGATAAAGTTTTTTTATTTCATTTGTAGTTTTGGTGGAATGTCATAATTTTTTTAATTATTAAATCAAATAATATTTGGTTATTGAGTTCAAAATTATTGATACGCAAATACATTGACTGCCTGTGCTTTGTAACTTTTCAAATGTCGCTGTTTTGTGAAAGAATCTTTCTCTTGGATTTATTTTTGTTCTAAATTTCAAAGGACTCGTTTAATATCCTCCCCAAGTGTCAAGTATCTGAAGCTACATTTCGTAGGTGTAATATGATTGGTGACTCTTGTGGTAGGTACTTATTGATACAACTGAATTAAAAAGACAAAATCAATTAGGAATAATGATAAATAATTTTGTGTTAATATTATGCTCACTTATAGATAGTTATTCAGTAGTGATAAAACTTTATTGATATAGGCAAATCTGGCAATATTTTACAGTTTCAAAGTAAAAAAATGTAAAATATTACAAAATCCTTTTAAATTTTAGTAAAAAGGAAATGGAAAGAATGTTTGATATTGGGAAACAAGCACATGAACATAAAAAAGAGTTGGAAGAAGCCAAGCATCGCCTGCAATGTAGAAACATTGCAAACATGATGTACGTGCTATGCATGGAAAGAAAAAAATGTTGTGAAGAAAAAGAAACCATTGAAAAATATTATAAGAAAGAAATAGAAAAATTATCCAGTAAAATTGATAAGCAAAAACAGCAGATCGAAGATTTTAAAAAAGAGGTAAGGAAACCTAAGACTCTATACATACGTACATTTTTTTTTAAACTCCAATTTATTTAACAATATGTGTCTCTTGCGGATCAAAAAGTTAAATTTATGATATAGATGAAAGAAACATGTAGTGAAGAGTTCCAATAAGATGTCTAAAAAGAGGATATTATTACAAACTTCGAGGTGCTGATTGAAGGTTAAAAAGTGGAACAAGTGAATGAGTTTGTATACTTGGGTTTAAAGTTTACGATAGACAAAAAGTATGACTGTGATATTGATCGAACACACACACACACATCAGCAAATAAGATATTAATAATATAAACAGTATATCAGCAGATTAATGAGCGATATACGAAGAATCCCCTGAGGATACGGGGTAAATAGAATAGATCACATGTATGGTTTGTCTGATCGTAAAACGCGACTAAAAGGCTCCCAATCCAAAGTGTTTTGCAACCCGTGCTGATGGATGCATGGCGGTGGGGGAGCACCGTAGCTAAAGGAGCCTACAGGAAACCGGGAGAAATCCTGTAGTAGACAGTCTTATTCCTGTGCAGTGGCCACCTCAGGGCCGGACCACCCCTTCCCTCATACTCGTTGACTGCAAAGAAGAACTAATCACGTAAAACTGTTACGGGTTCCAGGACGCCAGGAAGTTAAAGGTTATGAGGAAGTAAACGAACTTGCAAGAAGAGGTTTGGAAAAACACAAAAAATACTGGAAAAGCCTATCAGGAAACAAACACGGGAAATAATACATCAAACGACCGTGCCATAAAAGGACGGCAAGACTGCAAAACCGATGAACAGGAATCAGCTAAGAATCACTAAGGGACTGCGTAATGGAGGCCTGGTCTGCGGGCTGTGCGGCGGGGATACGGAGGCGGTGGAGCGCGTGCTGTACTGCTGCGGGGCGCTGGGGAGGATGGGCGGTTCTTGGGCGGCTACATTGTTCCCACCCAGTACAGAACTTGTACAAGGTACGAAAGTACTGGATTGGGTGCAGCGTGGTTCTAGGTCCCGGGGATTGCCTGTCTTTTTCGGTCCGGTGCATCGCGGCGGCGCAGTATGTGTTTTGCTGTTTCCGGGTCCTTGCCGGGTGGTCTGCGGGCCGGGTCTCCATTGTATAATAATAAAAAAACACATAGGCAAAATACAACGGACCAACAGGCCTAAGTATCACCGGAGGCAATAGCCAGACGGACCTAAATAGGAGTTTTTAGTGAGTAGACCTGACACAGTCAGTGAAGTCTCGTAGTAGACCTTGAGCTTTCAGACTCATAACCTCTCTGTAAAGGATTTTCTCCACCTCTGCAACAAAAAAAAGATATACCAAGAAGTGAAATCCATTACGTAAGGACTTTAGTATATATGGGCTAACGGCAAATTCTTCAAAAATCAGAATTGGCCAACCTCAGCCGTACAGATGGTTATGAAGATATTAAAAGTTGTTTTTTATTTTTCTTTCCTTTTTTATGCAGGCACCTCGATAATTTCTTTGTTACCGAATTATTTTCGACTATTTTAATTTTTATTAAACTGGTTGTTAAATTTGTTTCAACTTTTTATTTATTCCAAAAAAAAGGTGACAACATTATTGAAGCTCGTCTAGCTAGTAGCTTTTAGTATTAGAATGTACGGATACTTTTAAATTTGTTCCAGGTTTTAATATTTTTTTTCAAGTAATTCTTTTTTTATAATTTATTAAAAAAAATTACTTGGCGCTTAATTTTTTAGAGACTTTCAGGTTAAGTAAAATTAGTAAAAAAAAGGATAGATCCGTGAACTGATCTGCCTGTTCCCTCGAATTAAATTTAATTCATCCATATTACATCCTGGAGAGAGTCAGGTATTAAGATTGCGATGATATCACTATGTCTTATATTATAATACTGTGAAAATGAAACCATAAATATTATCAAAAAAGCCGCTTCTACGTACATAACATTTAGTTTTCATTTATAATTATTATTTTGTTAGACAATACTAATTTTGTACATTTTGCTCCGGCACTGTAGGGTAAGCGATTCGTGCTTGGACAAGGAAAGACAGTCGAATCAATGCATGTGGTTATTATGACGACACGCCAAGAACGGTGAAACAGACCATATACATAGATATTTTTATACGAAGAATATTTTTGCACTATCTATTTTGCTTTAACTGTCAGGACAAAGTCTGACGGGTTTTGCTAGTTTAATATAAACTACATTGTAACAAATTTGTTTTTCAGGTTAATCGTCAAATAAGAGAAGTGCAACTTCGAGAAACCTGTATCTTGGAAATTCTCAAACAGTATCAGAAGTTCATTAATTATACTTTAAGGGCAGCACCCACACAAGCAGAATTTTTGTTATCCATCGAAAAATTATTAATTTTCGAGATGACGGACGCTTTAATGAATTTAAAACCACCATCCAAACAAAACTTAAGGTACTGTCTTATTTGGACTTTTTTTGTTGTTGCTCAACGCATCCCTTCCGCATTTATCCTAACTCATCAAAGCGAAGTCTATATACAGTCAATGAAGTAACGCATAAATTTATTATCAGTAGTAATATCCCTTGGACATTGATAATAGACGAGATAATTTTATGACAAAATCGAAAGCTCATTCCTTGGTAGTAGCCCGAAGCCGAAGGCAATCTGCGATACGCTGACGATATCTTGATAATAGCTTAAGACGAGGGTGAACTGCGAACTCTAATGCAAAGATTAGAAAACCAAAGCGCAGTATATGGTCTCGAAATAAACAAATCTAAGATGACTAACACCGGTGAATGTGAGCACGAAATCCGAAGGCGCATAGCGATGGCGAGAAACTCTACAGCGAAACTGACCCGCATCTAGAGGGATACAGCAATAACCGCAAGAACCAAGGTTAGGCTGGTACAATCACTCATTTTTCATATCGCGACATATGCAGCAGAGACTTGGACAATAAAAATAGCAGATCGACGAAGAATTGATTCATTGAAAATGTGGTGCTATAGACGGTTTCTTTGAATACCACACTAATGAATCGATTCTAAGAAAACTGAACACACAAACAAGATTGTCGACTATTGTCATTCAACAAGTACCTAAAATATTTTGGATACATTGCTAGGAGACGAAGACCTAGGGGACGCTCACCGTCACGATGGGAAGACCAACTTAAAACTTTAACTGGGGAGAATATCCACAAAGCCGTTCATCATGCCCAAGATAGGGAGTCCTGGAAGCAGCTCGTTCAAAGAGTTGCGGCATGATGTCACTACACCCTTACGAGGGTTAGATCAGGAGAGAGGGCGTACTTAATACCTACAAAAACTTAATGTTTGGACAGGAATTTTAGAATACTATATTATAGTTCCCTTCTTTATCAAGGGTAACCTAAACGCTGTTAAATATCTACAGCTTCTGCCAGATCGAATTATTGCGACAGTTCAGCTAGGTACTTTCTATTAATTTTGGGGACATTTGAATTCAATAGGATGATTTTTCAAGTCACAATGCACATGCAGTGACACAATTTCTCCAAACGAAGTTTCCTAATTGTACACGTGGTACGATTACGTGGCCTCCCAGATTATCAGATTTATCTCCAAATTATTTTTTTTTGGTATATCTGAAAAAATCCGCTTATCGTCAGAAATTTGAGAAATCTAAAAAACTTAATGCATTAAGGAAGAAAATTATCCAACTTTGCAACATTACTCCAACGCCAACATTACACCATATCAGCGATATGAGATTATCACTGTTTAACAGATTTGGCTATTGTTTGGCAATACAAGTTGGTTTATTTGAACCTTTATTCCATTAGATTTGTAATGTTTTTTTAGAGTTCAAATTATTAGTTTATTTTTCAGAAGGTAATGTATTGTTTTTTAATACGTAGAATGTTTATTTTATTTTCGTTATGGTAAAAATGTACACAGCACTTATTTTTAGAAGAGAGATTATTTGATTTCTTGCATATGTCGTAGTCTCTTTTCTGATAAGTCAGACGTACACACTGTGGCTAACATTTTCATTCTGACTGGTAACGCCAAAGTGGAGACAATTCAAATTAGAGTCCCTAGCCCATGTCCATCCACTCCTAAATGTAGGCCTCTTCCGGTAGATTCCATGTCCGTCTATCCTGGGCAGTTTGGGACCAGTTTCTCCCTGCTATCCCCTTAGTTTTGGGGGTCTTCCTGCATTTATCTTTGTAGCTCTTGGGCGCCAATGAATTATTTTATTAGTCCACCTGGATGGGTTCTGCCTTGCAACATGACCTGTCCATCTCCACTTTAGTTCGGCCACTCTTCTCATAATCGCTGTTCTTCTTCGAATCTCATCATTTCTAATGCGATCTCTTAGGTTGATTCCCAACATAGCGCGCTCCATGGCTCTCTGCGTTGTTCTGAGCCTTTATGTACTTCTCTTTGTTAGTGTTATAGTCTCCAGTCCGTATGTTGTGAAGGATAAAATGCAAGTCTCATAGACTTTCCGCTTGAGGTTGATTGGAATGCTTTGGGATTTTAGAATGTAGCCTAGCCTACCGAATGCTACCCAGCTTAGTCTTGTTCTTCGGAATATTTCAGTGGTTTGGTTTTGTTTTTCCAGTCTGACAGCATGGCCCAGGTATATGTATTCCTCGACGCATTCGAGGGCGTGTCATTCTATGGTTATTGCTGTCTCTTTTCAGCGAAAAGACTAGAGTGGTGTCGTTAATTACTTGATTATTTATCGCTAATATTTATTATATTTGGTGCTGGTTGACCGGCTACAGTTCAGATCGCCCAATTGCATTGTAATGCCTATGTTCCGCAAATGTTTTTCCATATTTATATATAGTCCTCTAAACTTGGGCAAACCTGCCAAAATTTTTCATTTAAATTTGGGAACAAGCATCTCGACGATTCCTTTGATAAAATACCGCCAGATATTGTTGCTCTATCTGCTCTATCGGTTTACTCAAGAGCCACAAAAAAGATACAATCGACCGACAATGTTGCCACCGATTTTATCCAGGACTGTACAAGGCTACACCTCCATGTTAATTCCAACTGCTCAATGAAATTGGGCAAAGTTTAGAGTAAATAATTTGCTTCACGACCATACTTGAAATATACTTATTATGAAATTATTTTTAATAACATAATGACAACATTCACACTCTAGAGTGAGAATATTTATTCTGTAACAGTTGTTTCTTATGGGGTTTGCATGTATTTTCATTCCATCACTTGTTACGGTATGAATATTTCGTAATTTTTTTAAACAATAGCGATTGCCATGGATGTCAAATAAACTCTTTGAAGTTAATGTCAGTTTCAAATTAAATTGGCGACGCGTCGTTCTCAATAGTTATTTTTTTAAAATGTTGTATAAAAATGAGCGAGAATTCTTCCTGTTACACGAACGTTACATCTGCCTCATCCAATCAATCTGTTTGAAAAAACTGTTACACGCTTAGAATGAAAAAATTCGATACTCGTGGTTCCTCGGAATATTTCACTCGTATCGAATTTTTTATTCTAACCTAGTGACAGATTCTACTATCTCATTTGGAATGCATTACCATGCAATGCATTATCTTTTTTTTTATTTCTTCAAAATCCATTACAACAATTTTCCCATTAGACACACAGTTTATTATCTTGTATAGCATAAGTATAATATCAGACAGCCAGGCTGCTCTAAAAGCATCGAGCTCCAACAAAATAAATTCTAAACTTGTATGGAATTGCATCGAATCCTTAGAGTACCTTGGGGCCAACAACACCTGGGAACCAGGTGGTAGAGGGAAACAAAAAAGCCGACACCCTTGCAAAACAGAGGGCCGAATCTGCGTTCACTGGACCAGAACCGGTTTTTGGAGTCACCACAAGTGCCGCCAAAACAATTATTTCGGACTGGGCGGAGAGGAAAATACTCACGTACCGCTCCAATATACCACGGTTAACTCACTCGAAGGTGTTTCTACCTAAACACTCGAGAAACACTACTAAGCAGATCCTAGAATGGAGCAGAAATAACCTGCGTATTCTAACGGGACTGCTTACAGGACACTGTCGTCTAAGATACCACCTCAGAAAGATAGGTCTGAACCAACAAACGGACTGTCGGTTTTGCTGCGTGGAAGATAAAACTGCTGAACATATACTATGTTCATGCCCCGGCCTGGGAAGAATAACGTTCAACATATTTGTTTACACCAACCTAGAACCTACTGATTTAAAAAAAATCGTACCCTATACAACTATGAACTTCGTGAGAAGGACTAGATTGTGCGGTGAACTGTAACCTCTAGGGGTGAGCCACAATAAACTAAGGGTCGCGGTGGAGGGGCGACCACGCCTCACCCACATGATACGCCTAACCTATTATCATGGATTCAGGTTTTGTCTTGGTGGAATAATCAGTAAAAAAAACCAAAACACTTTCTCTAATAATTTTGTTGCGCTTTGTGCTTCGAGTCGATATACCACTTATGGTTTTCGAACAGTTTACATTGACCATTACTTTAATTACTCGTTCGTAGTTAATAATGTGATATTTGTTTTACTTAGCCCGTGCGAAGTAATTCTTCCTTGGGATTCATTTAGTCAAGATATGGAAGCAATAATTGACGAAGGAATGGGATTAATAGCGGACGATGGACATCGATGTATTACCGAACTACCGTTTCCCAAGAAAAAGGAAGACATGGTATTGCCCGCTTTTATTTTGAATAAAAAGCTGTACGTGAGAGAAGACTTTCGAAATATGATGTCACAAGGATTGAAACCGAGTCCTAGTAATGATCTTTGGAACGATGATGTAGATTTGCTAATGGATGAACTTAAAAGATCCATTTCCGAGGAGGAAGTTGATGACGAAGTTTCCATTAACACTTCTAGTGGTTCTGACATACCAAAAACGTAAGTAAATGGATATTTAGGTTTTGTTTTAATCAGTTACAACCAGTTTGGAAGATTATTTCCATGTTGGGGTCGCCGTTACACACCTATTTCTAAGTTCTTAAAAATAGCACTTTGTGTCTCTTTTCAATTGCGCACCTTTGGGGATATATTGTAACGGAAAAATTCTCTTTTTCCGTTACCTCTAAGCCGAGAAAAGGGTGTGTTTCGGACGAAAGCCACTATGAACTTTTTCTTATCTTTAAAAATCAACCAAAAATGGGGGGTTGGAGTAGTAACAATACTTTCCCTGCGTCTTGAAAAAAATTTATTAGGTCACTAAAAAAATAACCAAAAACAGGAAAACTGGACGTTATTTGTGCAATATTAAAGTGAAGACGAAGATGGTATAAATAATAACAAACAAAAAGAGAATGTAATTCAAATAAAAAATGCAATTAATACAAACAGTACCTACAATGCAAGTAATGTAAATAATAATACAAAAACTATTATTAATATAAAAAAAAATTTCCGCTAACGCAGATGATAAAATCGTTCCAATTACCTATTTCCATAATTTAACAAAAAAATTTTTTTGGATCATTAAAAATCCAAATTATTTAACTATATAACTAATGATTTTTATTTAATTTATTTATTTTATGTAGCGTATGGGTTCTTTATAATACGATAAAAAGAAAAGAAACTACACCCTTACCTCGCTTTACGTTTCACGAAACTTGGCTGAAAAGCGAAAAGCCGTATGAGGAATCAATTATTCTAATACAAATTCATACAAATTCAATGGGATCGGTTCCAAATTTGTTAAATGTGTTAAATATGTAACATGGTTTATCATTCAAAATGCATTTTATCTTTTTATTTCATTTTAATCAAAAATACATACATAACAACAAGTACATACATTTGTACATAAAATAATAACAGACTCCAAAAACCAACAATATTCTATAAACAAAAATGAAACAACTTTATATGTGTATAACATACATACATAATTTTTTTTAAAATGCGTTAAACTGAAGACGATGAAGAAATGGTAACCTGCAGATCACTGTCGTCATCATTTTTCGCTGGTAATGATGGGCCTGGCTTAAAAAAATTGTCCAACGTTGTTTTACTTGCCTACTTGTCTATTTAGGATCGTCAGGATCATTTTCAAGGAGGATGTTTATTCCTTGTTCGAAATAGGAAAAAGCTTTCGACAAATTTTTGATGTTGGCTGTTTGGATGCAACAGGCTCTGTCTCTTCATCAAATGCCAGTTCTGCTTGCAACTGAATGAGTTCCTCATATGAAAGGGGTTCCCTACCAGCTTCAAGTAGATCAAGCACATCCTATTCGTTCAAACCTTCAAAGCCGAGATCATGTGCTAGATCCAAAATGTTTTGCCTAATTTCAGGAAGGCAATTATCTTCTGCATCAATACATTTTACACATTCTGGTCATATTTTTTTCCAAACATGGTTCATTGTTGTTAATTTTAATTCCTTCCATGATTCACTAATGCTGTCAACTGCATCCTTGATGTTATAGTTTTTCCAAAATGTTTTAATTGAAGATTTACCATCGGTTTCCCTTATAAGTTGTCAGAAAGTTTGGCATAGGTAATATGCCTTAAAAGTGGCTATTGCACCCTGATCCATTGGTTGGATCAGAGCTGTTGTATTTTTCGGAAGGTACTCAATCATGACATCTTCAGATAGTTCGGATAAATTAGTAGGATGCCCTGGTGCATTATCCAAAAATTAGCAAAGCCTTGTTGCTTAAGTTATTGTCTCGCAAATTTTTTTTCACTTCTGTACATAAGTGATTTTTGAACCAATCCTCAAAAGTAGCTTTAGTTATGCAAGCTTTCTTGTTGAATCTCCGTATGACGGGTATGACGGATTTTTATTTAGTCCTTTAAGAGGCCTTGGATTTTCGGACAAATATTTTAAAAGTGGTTTTAGGAACCTCGATTTTTTTTCAGCGAGGTCCGAGTAATAAGATTTTTGCCATTCCTTGTTTCATAAAGTTTTACTATCAATCCCAAATAAGGTTAAACCACTCTTAAATATTAAAATCTTAAGATCATATTTCATTTCTGAGCTGACTTAGGATTTTGAAGGAAATATAGGCAAAGATATTATCGAATGGCCATATTATGTAGAGCATTGTGGAACAGAGCATATTTTTCGCGATTTTATCTCCACATCACCTTTTTTAATAATTTAATATAATTGGTATATTCAAACTAGCCAAGTCAGACCTTAGGCTTCAATATATTATCCTAAGTGATTAGAAGAAATGATATTTTAAGTTGTTATTAAATATTTAATGTTGTTATAAATAATAAAGAAAAAGATTCCAGATTTAATAGTGAAAAAGAAAAATAATGAAAAAGATTTTGATATGCAATCTCAAGTGATGCATTATCTTACTAAAGAAAAATCAATCCAAACCAAAAAAATTATTAGTAAACAAGATGAAATAATCATCAGCTGTATGAATGAAACTAGTGCTTCTGAAGCCCAAGAAATACTAAACAATAAATTATCCAAAATGTGCACAATTGAAACAGAAACAGTCAAGAAGCCAATACTGAAAGTTGTTGGTGTTGACAATTTTGAAAATATGAATATGAAAGCTCTAGAGACAGATATAAATTCAAGAAATTTTGGTGAATTTAAAGAGAAATGTACAGTGATACACTCATACAAAAACTCAAAAACTAACAAAGAAAGTATTTTAATTGAAGTACCATCTGACATTTACAAATACATAAAAGATAATAAATCAAGGATTTTTGTTGGGTACCAAAACTGCAAGACATATGACAACATAAATTTACAACCATGTTACAAATGTGCAAAATTTGGTCATAATGGATCAAAATGTAAAAACAATAAAATATGTCTAAAATGTGCAGGAGACCACTTTTCAATTAATTGCAAGAATGCATCAGAATTATGCTGTGCAAACTGTGAGTATCTCAACAATAAATACAATGCAGGTTATGATGTACAACACGTGGCTAATGATGCGCATCAATGCCAAGTGTTAAAAAATAAAATTAAAAAGATAATATCAAAGACTGATTATCCCCTGCAACCTACATTACCGAGGTACTTTGGTAAGGTAGATGTATCACCTACAATTACAACTCCAACTACAAGTGCACCTGCAACAACTACCACCACTGCTGCTGACAAGTCTTCTGTTAATACAAGATTAAAGAAAACATCATTAAACCAAATAGTTAGTCCGAAATAATTTTATGGATAGCAATGTTAATCTAATTAATCAAATACAAGATCAATATGTTAAACGAGAAATAACTCTGCAAGACTACTCTGCTTTGGGGAAGTATATAAAAACTAATAAAGAAAATATATTATATGTTAATATTAGAAGTCTGAATGCAAACTTTCTAAACCTTCAAGTACTATTGAAGAGAATGGAAGAAAATAAACCTAGTATTATCGTATGTGCTGAAACTTGGAATTTGAGCTGTTGTGAGTATTTTGCAATTGATAAATACAAAATGTACTATAATAATAGTAAAATAAATAAATCAGACGGAGTAGTAATGTACATTCACAATAGTGTTGAGGAAGATACTACCATATTTGAAGTAAACAAACTAAAAATAATTAACTCTTGCATAAAACTACTAAATAATAAAACAATAGAGATCTCAGCAATTTATAGATCACACGATTTACCAAAGGCAGAATTTATTCAAAATATAAATGAATATATAAATGCAAAAAAGAAGATTAAAAATCATTTAATAATAGGTGACTATAATATAGACCTTCTCACAATTGATAGCATCAGTCAAGAGCTATTAAACATCTTTCTTGAGAATGGCTATACTCCTGGATTTCAAGGAATAACTAGACCATCTAATGACAATAATTCTGGAACATGTATAGATAATATTTTTGCTAAAACTGAAAGCATTACTAGTAAAACTGCAAAGATAGTAAACTCATTTACCGATCATTACCCACTGCTCATATCTATTAACAAAATTAAAAATTTAAAACAACCATCTGCACCCAAACTGATTAATTATAAAAAATTACAAAAAGTTGCTAAAGAAGAAAACTGGATTGACATCCTTATGATAGAAAATCCTAATACTGCGATTGATGAATTAATCACGAAAATAAAATATTGCGTTAAGCTATCTGAAAAGAAACAGAATACAAGAAATTCACGAAAGCAACTACCCAGGAGTAACTGGATTACCAAAGCAATAATAATATCCTGTAACAACAAAGAAGAATTATATAAAATATGGAGAGCGGCTCCTGATAATATACAATCCAAATCAATATACAAAAAATACCTAAAAATATTGAATAAGGTAATATTAAATGCAAAATTATTGTTTGATACGAAAGAAGTAGAAAAGAGAAGTAATAACATAAAAAAATTATGGAGTTTCATTAATTCTAAAGTGGGTAAGAATGGTAACGTAGGAAATACTATAAAATATATATATGATGACAAGAAGCAAAAAATAACTGATTCTCACGAAATAGCTAATAAAATGAATACATTCTTTTGTAACATTGGGAAAGATCTAAGTGATAAAATAGTTCAACCAGCTAACGCCAAAGATAAGCCGACGTCAAGAAATTTAAATTCTATCGTCTTCCAATGGACTACAGTACAAGAAATATCGAATATATTAAATAAAATGGAACTCAAAAATGGAGGAGTTGACAATATAAATGTCAAAACATTAAAAGAATTACAACAATTTATCTTGGAGCCCCTAACATACATAATAAATATGTGCATCGATAGATCGGTATGGCCAGAAGCTCTCAAAAAAGCTGAAGTTATACCCATCTACAAAAACAAGAGTAAAAGTGACACTTCAAATTACAGACCAATTTCATTGATATCAAATCTGGCAAAAATTTTCGAAAAATTAATCTACAATAGAATTTTAAGTTTCATAAATAAACACAAGATAATCACAGATATGCAATATGGTTTTGTAAAAAGCAGAGGAACAAAAGATGCTCTGCAACATATAAGTAATATAATATACAGCAATCTTGACAGAGGTAGTCCGATGGCCGTTACTTTTCTCGATCTAGCCAAAGCATTTGATACTGTAGATCATAATATCCTGCTGAAGAAGTTATACAACTATGGTATTAGGGGTACACCTTATAAACTAATAGAGAACTATCTTGAAAACAGGCAGCAGAGAGTAAAGATAAATGGAATCATCGGAAATTACCAGGAAGTAAATACAGGAGTCCCTCAAGGAACAATACTCGGACCACTTTTATTTATACTATACATCAACGATTTGCTAATAAATATGCCGCTAAATTCTATAATATCATATGCAGATGACACCGCAATAATATCAATAGACAAGAATTGGAGTGGGGTCGAAAAGAAGATGAATAGCTATCTGACTGATGTCGCAGCTTGGTTAGCATCAAATAAGTTATCACTAAACATTGAGAAAACAGTATATATTACATTTGGAAACTACTGTGATAGTGTGCCAACAAATTTTAATGTAAAAATAAACGGTAACAAAATTAAAAGGGTCAATGAATGTAAATATTTGGGATTGATTTTTGATTACAATATGAGATGGGAAAAACATATTAGATATGTTATTAGTAAGACAAAGTACCTAACTTTTATATTTTATAAATTATCTAAAATAATGTTAACGGAGACTCTAAGAATGATTTACTATGCTTTATTCCATAGCATAGCAAGCTATGGTATCTTGGCATGGGGTGGCGCGTACACAAACATTTTAGATTTACTGCAAAGACTGCAAAATAGATTAGTTAAAACAGTGAATAAAAATTGCTTTATAATGGAGAAAAACCCCTTACGTATTGACCAAATATTTATCTTTGAATCTATTATATATCACTATGATAATTTAAAAAAGAAATATTTAGAATCTGGAAGTAGAACTAGAGAAAAACAAATACCTATCCCTTTGATGAAAAAGGAAGTTAGTAAAAAGATGAGTTATTATACAGCTGTGTTCAACTGCAATAGACTACCAAAAGATTTAAAAAATGTTTATAATATAAAATATTGTAAAACCAAATTTAAAAAATGGGTTACAGACAACTGTTGATAAGTTGTTGCCCTTAATATATGAAATTATTATATAATTCAGCAATATTAATTATAAAAATGTGGCAATATCTAATATATAATGCGTTAAAAATGTCAATAAGTAAATATTATATTGTTAGATATAAGTTTAGTCTATAAGTTTTTATATTAATTCTTACAACCGGACCAACGAACAGGTAACTGCGTTTACCTCTGTTGGATTTACTTACTTACATAAATGTAAATGTAAATTTTACTGGTTCAATAAATAAAAATAAATAAATAAATTTCAGGACTGACCATTGAACTTGGCACCCATTTAGATATCACTTTTTTTGTCGTTGAAGACAACAACCAAGGCGTATACCATAATATTGAACTTAGCTTATATTTTACATTTATGTTTTTGATGGGATATTTCTTTTGAATCTTGTATTCGGTGACGATAACTTTCAATAGGAATATGCGTTAACATAGTTCTTCCATTTCAAATTTTTATTTTAAATAAAAAAATTTAATAGCAGTAAAAAACAGCTAAGTTTCAACATTAAACATTATTACACCTACCCGCTAAAATGTAGGTACTTTTTTTATAATCGTCAAGCAGGATTCTTCGGTAAATAATCGTCGTTCTAATCCTGCTTCATTTAAATTTACCAATTAAAACCAATGAAAATATTTTGCTATTGGACCAAGATGGCTTGCTTTCCTGCCAATAAAATTAGCAAACATTTTGAAATTTTTTTACTCTGATTGGCTTAATAAATGCATCACAATTATGTCACACGGATTTTATTTCGTTACATTTTTTTTTAATAATTTTAATCTTACTAAAATTTTTCAGGGCTTTAAAGGATTCAAATAAAAGTTCAGCTATCAAGTTTAATTTTAGCCAAGAATCGAATCCATTAGCAGAGATGATAAAATTTGCTACTTTGGATGAACACGATCATGTAACAAAGCTAGAAGAAACATTAGCCAGAGAAGGAACTAAAACATCGTTAAAATATTCGTCGGTATGGTAAAAGTTATATATTATTATTAATTATACTACCGGAATATTTGGTGGTTTGTTTGTGTACTTATTATTTTTATAATATCTTTGGTTTAAATATATTCCGACAACCAACGAGCATGTATGAGAGTGCTGATGAAAGTAGAAGAGGCGAGGGATGTGTGTAAGAACAGTAGCGAGTAGCAACCTAAAACGAAACAGAGCCGTTTGCAGGAACCTCGTCAACATTTTAGAAAAACGCTGAGACCCGTCGATTTTTGATTAAAGGGGGACACTCTTTTCCGGTATTTTTGACTCCACTTCTTTCAACCCCAAGCGAGGATAGATTGTAGATTGTAGGGGGGGTCGTGCATGCTATGCAACCTCTCAAGCACCTCGACCTATCAGATCTTATGTGCATAAGTCTTAATCTATTCGAGGCCCGGGATTCCGAGACTTCGAGCAAAGTTTATCAGTTTCCTGGGGTCTAAGTTTCTGACATCGAAGGGCATTAGGAAGGCCCCTTCCAGAAACTTAAGCCTCTTGTAGAAAAGCGCTGGGCATTCGCAAAGCAAATGTTCTGCAGTTTCAGCGAAGTTCTCGCAGTAGCGGCAACTATCACTCTCTGTTTTGCCCATCTTTTTTAGATATACCTCAGAGTAATCCACATCAGAGTAACCTGATTGTTCGCTGCCAGTTGTCTCAGGAACTGTTTACAATTCCAAGTCAGCTTAGATTCACAAGTGTATGAATTCTTAGCTTTTTAGTGCTGCTTGGCTATCTGATAAAATATAGATTTCTGCCCTTCGGGTATTTCTTTCGGTGCAGTCGTGGGCACATATCTCTATGGCATGTAATTCTGCTTGAAAGATGGTTGGGGTGTTACCAAGGGGTTTGAGAGCCTTAAATTTGGCCCTATTACGCACACTCCAACCCTTTCATCCATCTTGGATCCATCAGTGTACCACACTACAGCATCCCTTCCTGGTTAAGGTCCGTTCTCTATGCAAACCAAGCGAGGGTAAGATTTGACACAAAATTATTAAACGGCATGGGGGTCGAAAAAGATCTTTCAAAAGCTCTATACAATATACATACATATAGTCATGCCTTTTTTCTGTTGGAATAGGCAGAGACCACTTCCGCTACGGTTCTTACACACATCTTTTGCTTCCTTTACTTTTATCAGTGCTCTCATACATGCTCGTCGGTTGTTGGTACTCTTGACCTGACCTTTCTTCAAAACAATGTTGATCTGATCTAGATATGTTCGCCGTGGTCGACCTCTACCAATTTGTCCATTCACACTCGCCTTATAAATTTGTTTCGTCAATCTTCCTTCATCCATCCTTTCTACTTGTCCTTCCTTTATAAATCTTTGAAACCACATCTTCTTTTATACCACAACGTTCTCTTACCTTACTATTCTTTACTTTATCCAACCAAGTCACTACTGCTATACTTCTTAGACTACTCATCTCCGCAGCATTAATCCTATTTTCATGCTCCTTCTGCCAAACCCTACATTCACTAGCATATATAAGTGTAGAACCTATATGCACAGCCAGAAGTGCCTTTTTGACACTTTCTGGGTGCTCATAAAGCTTTGCAGTGCCCCATACATTTATTTTCTTGCCAACACCCTTAGCTCAATGTCACTGTCATCCTTTCCATCTCTCGTAAACTTTGAACCCAAGTACACAAATTCATTTACTTGTTCCACTCTTTCTTCACTTCACAGTTTGTCATGCTTTCTTCTCTTTCAAAAACCATTACTTTCGTTTTGCTTGCATTAATTTTCATCCCTTTGATTTTCAGGGCATTATGCGTAACATTAACCATTGCCTGTAACTCCTCTTCAGATGACACTAATATGACTTGATTATCGGCGTAAAGAAGGCATTTGACGATTAAATCATTTATTTTCAATCATACGCACTCTCTTTCAAATCTTTTAATTAATCGTCTATGTATAAGATAAACAGCCATGGCGAAGCCACACATCCCTGTCTCACACCCTTTTTTGTGTTAAACCATTCCGTGCAAGTTCCGTTTATCCTAACAAAAGCAGTGGAATAATTGTAAAAGGGATTTTAGTGCTCTTATTAAACTACCGTTCACCCCATACATAGACATTGTTAACCACAATTCACTTCTTACCACTCTGTCTTAGGCCTTTTCCAAGACTATAAAAGCGCAATAAACCTTCTGACTTCCAGCCAAGAATTTTTCGACTGTACCTCGTAATGAAAAAACCTGATCCACATCCCCTTCCTCTTCTAAATCCTGCTTGCACATCCCATATCATCTTCTCAGTTTCATTCGTTACTCTTTTAATTAATATCTTTGTATGCAGTTTGCCGACTATGCTGGGTAAACTAATACCTTGGTAGTTCTTACAGTCCTGCTGCAAACCTTTTCACTTGTAAAGTGGCACGATAACGGCCTTACACCAGTCGTCTGGTACGCTACCACTCTTCCAACAAAGGTTAAAAAGGCGGTACAGCAGACTAGTTACCACGCTTTGTCCAGCCTTTTACTGTTCAACGCTTTTATAATCTCTTTCATGCTTATTTTTCTTTCATTACAACTTTGACTCATGTCCCCGAATTGGGCTAGCACTTCTCAAATAAACTTTCAAAGTATTTTTTCCATCTTTTCAAAACGCATTCCTCTCTACAATCTGGATTTCTAATTTTTCTCAGTTACGAAGTTGTATTTTTACCTCTGGCTGTTCTTTGATTGGCTTTTGTACTTAACCAATCTAACCAGGCTTTCTTCTTTGCTGACACTATTTTTTTAACCTCTGCTCACATATTTTTTAACTAACATCCTTTTTTTTACTTACACAACACACTTTAAAAGCAACATCTATGATTTCTTCTTTGAATGACTTCCATAATTCTTCAAGCTCACATGATTGATCTTAACCTTTAAATTTCTTGATTAATTTTCTTACGATCTCATCTTTTACATATTTATTTTGCAAATTTCCATTTTTTACGTTTTAGTACAGTCATTGGTTTCTAAACACGATGCCGCCACCATTTAAAGAGACTTATTTTCAGAAAGTGGTCTGTGTCAAAACCTGCACCACTGTATGCCCAATTGTCCATCACTTTCTTTCTCAATCTTTCATCCACTATCACGAAATCAACCATGTTTCTCTTGCCTTGTTCTTGTCTTGTGTACGTGTAGATTTTTTATGGTTAAATATATTGTTTGTTACCACAAGATTCCACTCTAAACATACTTCTTGCAGACTTTCTCCGTTTCCACTATCTCTGTCATCACCATACATTCTCAGAACACTGTCATATCTATCACGCTTTACTCCTACCCCACTATTAAAATCGCCTAGCGTTACTATTCTTTTATTCTGGTTACAGAATATCTACCACACTATCCCAAAACTCCTGCTTTTCTTTTTGGGCTTTTGCAGACCGGTTCCTGTGCATTTTGTGGTGCATAAACCCCTAGCAAAAAGATGCGAGTAAGACCAACCATTAGCTTCTCCCAGAGGAGTCTTGGGCTCACACATTCATAATCCATTCATTCTAGCAGAAGGTATCACAACAGCGCTGGTCTCTTCTTCTAGCACTTATCACATCAAATCTGGTTTGAGAAATACTTTTAAAATGAAAATGTTAATAGGTTTGTATGGATTCACAACCATATAATACTAGTGTTCCGTTTGATTTTACTTATGCGGAAGAGGGAAATCTTATCGCGTTATCTTGCGACAACAATTTGAAGCGAATTTGACAGGACGGAATTGACAGAATTTAGAAATTCAATTAAAGACGAATTCTCTATTGTAAGTGATTATGCTCAGTGGATTTTAATTCCATTTTCGACGTGATGGATAAACTGAGGATGAGGAATGTAATAAGGAAACTCTGTGGTGTGAAAAAATATGTAGTAACAAAGATAGATAAAGGAATGATTAGATAGTTTGCACACGTAGAGGATAGATAAAGAAAGATTGACGAAACATATTTATAAGGCGAGTGTGAATGGTCATGTTTGCGGACATAGACATTGTATCTCGATCAGATCGACATTGTTTTAAAGAAATGTCAGGTCAAGAGGAAGCAAAAGACGTGTGTAAGAACCGTAGCAAGGGAAAAGATGTGGTCTTTGCCTACCCCTACGGGAAAAAGGCGTGATCAAATAAAATAATACTTGCATCGTAATACGTAAAAGTGATTGTCATATTTAAAATTTAAATTTTCTTTGTTTTATGTAAGCCACAACTTAATCGCATTGATCATTCGAAGATTGGAGTCGTTGAAACCAACCCACTTTTATTAGGAACTCAAAGTTCAATAGAATTATTATCAAAGAAGTTAACCGATAAAAAAAAGAAAAATGAAGCTGCAATACCAACAATTATAGAAAAAGGTTTGTTATATCTATAAGCAATATTGTCGACGTTTTTTATTCATTTAGGTAATTTTATTTTCAAAATACGTGACGCCGAAAATTATACCAACACTACGAGGTTTCGCAATACAAATCTCGACTAAAAATAAACATTTTAGTAATTAAAGAAATGTAATGTATCTAGACACGCGGCAGCGTGTCAAGCCAAGTTCGAGCTAACAGAATGGCAAACGATGCCGCGTGTAATATTACACGAACCATTTGGAGCCACTTTTGACCCCCCCATAACTCAAAAACTATTTCACATAAACATGTCAAATTTGGCTCATATATTGAGACCTGCGTGATTTATACATACAAACATAGTCACGCCTTTTTTCCGTAGGGGTATTCGTAAACCACTTCCTTCTACTTTCTACGGTTCTTACACACATCTTTTGTTTCCCCTACTTTCATCAGTACTCTTATACATGCTCGTCGGTTGTTGGTACTCTTGACCTGGCCTTTCTTCAAAACAATGTTGATCTGATCGAGATATGTTCGCCGAGGTCGACCTCTACCGACTTCCGTCCATTCACACTCGCCTTATAAATTTGTTTCGTCAATCTTCCTTCATCTATCCTTTCTACGTGTCCAAACCATCTTAGCATTCCTTTATATATCTTTGTAACTACAGCGTTCTCTTATCTCACTATTTTTTACTTTATCCAACCGAGTCGGAGTGACTCTACTTATGAAGAAGAAGAACTTTATTTAAAAATGGGAAAACCCTATTATACACAAATAATTAAGTTACAGTAAAGTAGCACATATAAAAATAATAAAATAATAAAAATACTAATCCTAATAATAAAGTTGGTTGTAGTGCAGCTGTAAAATATAACTCCATAATATGTGTATGATACCTATACTTAAAAAATAAAAACTGCTTAATAACAACAATCTACCTATTTTTTGATGCTTTTAATATGATCCATTAATCTGTTTTTTAAATATTTGTAATGATGAACACTTTTTCAATTACTGTGAAAGCTTATTAAAATGATCAAATCCTTTATAAAATAATGAATTAATTAAAGCTTTCCTTTTTGTTCTTAGACTACTATCACCGCAGCATTATCCTATGTTCATGCTTCTTCTGCCAAACCCAACATTCACTACCTTACATAAGTGTAGGAACCAACACACCTCTATGCACAGCTAGAGGTGCCTTTTTTTACACTTTCTGGCTGTTTATAAAGCTATGCAGTGCCCCATTCATTTGTTTTCCTGCCAACATCCTTCGCTCAATGTCACTGTCATACTTTCCATCTCTCATAAACTTTGAACCCACGTACATTCATATGTGCTCCAAATTTCATAAACACACCTTAAACAGTTATTTAGATATTAACGTCCAAAAAACGTCATTTTTCTTAGTGACTGACCTATAGATCAAAACTCTAACCCAGTTCCAGATGACCTAGAAAGTTCAAATTAGGCATCCAGATAGGTAGTTGGGTAAATACAAAGGAATAAATCAGAAACTAGTAAATTTTTATCAATTTATTATAATTTTTAAATTAATTGATTCTATTAGGAACACTTACTTATAGTGCCTGAAATGTAAGAATCGGCAATCAAAATTGATGACAGCCAGTCTTTATGTGGATTTTAAGGTCTTTACGTGAATGTATAACAAGTGGAATACCATACTGCATAGCTTTATGAGCAGCCAGAAAGAGTCAAAAAATGCACATCTGGCTGTGCATAGAAATGTGTTGGTTCCTACACTTATGTATGGTAGTGAATATTGGGTTTGGCAGAAGAAGCATGAAAATAGGATTAATGCTGCGGAGATGAGTAGTCTGAGAAGTGTAGCCGGAGAGACTCGATTGGATAGAGTAAAAAATGGTGAGATAAGAGAACACTGTGGTGAGAAAAAAGATGTGGTTACGAAGATAAATAAAGGATAAAGATGGTTTGGACACGTAGAAAGGATGGATGAAGGAAGATTGACGAAACAAATTTATAAGGCGATTGTGAATGGACAAGTCGGTAGAGGTCGACCTCGGCGAACATCGATCTTGATCAGATCAACATTGTTTTGAAGAAAGGTCAGGTCAAGAGTACCAACAACCGACGAGCATGCATGAGAGCCCTAATGAAAGTAGATGAAGCAAAATATGTGTGTAAGTACCGTAGCAAGTGGAAGGAAGTGGTCTCTGCCTACCCCTACGGGAAAAAGGCGTGACTATATGTATGTATGTAAATTTACTATGGTGGCCATTCAAGAGTAATTTTTATAACAAGTTTTTACCTTGATCAAACACTTAAAGTCGGTAGAGGTCGACCATATCTAGATCAGTTTTAGTACTTGATAACTACTTATAAATAAGAGTATAGTCGAACTTTCGTATTTATTACATTATTAACTGGGATTTAGTATTAATTTGTATTTCAATCTTTGGCGCACATCAACATTGTGATATGCAAAACTCAATAACGACTTTACAGGATCAACGGATTTCTTGACTGTTGAAGAAGAGATTAAAAAACTAAACACCAGAGTGAAAAATGTTAAGGATAATCTATTGAGATATGATAGAACCAAGAATAAATCGTGGATGACGGAAGAAATCCTTAGACTAATGGAAGAAAGACAACTTGCTCAGAATAATCTTGATAAGTATAAGAACATCCAGAAAACAATTCAGACAAAAATTAGAGAAGCCAAGGAAAATGAATTAAGGAAGAAATGCGAAGAAATAGAAGCATTATAAGAGAAATTTGACAGTTTTAACGTTCATAGGAAAGTAAGAGAAATGACTGAAAAGTATAAAACAAATACAGTAAGTAGACTAGTAGATCAGGAGGGAGTTGTCATTGTTGATAAGGAAGAAGTTAAAGATACTTGGAGGGGCTACGTTGAGCAGCTGTTTTACGATGACCGTCCAGAGGCACCGCAAATGGATTTCCATCCGAGCATTATTGATGAAGAGGTAAGAGTGGCAATAATAGCAATGAAAGATGGCAAAGCACCAGGACCAGATAACAGAAGCAGAATTCCCAAAGCTACTCGATTGGGACAGCGTAAAATGGCTGACTTCAATTTTTAATCGAATCTATGACTCTGGTGATATTTCCTCCCAATGGATCAAAGCCAAATTTAATACATTGCCAAAAAACCAGGGGCTAAATCATGTGGAGATTACAGAACAATAAGCCTAATGAGCCACATGCTGAAACTGTTTCTAAAAATAATACATAGAAGAATATATAGACTGTGTGAGGAACATATAACTTCAACTCAGTTCGGGTTTAGAAATGCACGTGAAGCCCTGTTTAGCATTCAGGTACTCTTTCAGAGATAGAGAGATACAAATCTTGACATATACGCTTGTTTTATCGACTATCAAAAAGCGTTCGATAGAGTACATCAGAAAATAATAGACGTCTTGAAAAATATAGGATTGGATGATAAAGATTTAAGAATAATTACAGACCTATATTGGAATTAGTCTGTTTCGGTGAGGTTAGGGCAAGAAAATGCAGATGAGGTCAGGATCCTACGAGGTGTAAGACAGGTATGCATACTGTCTCCATTGATCTTTAACTTGTATGCCGAGCAAATATTTGGTGAGGCTCTGGAAGATGCTGACGTGGGAGATTTATTAAATGGAGAAAGGTTAAATAACATCCGATATGCAGATGACACTGTCCTGTTCGCTGATACCCCGGAAGGTTTGCAGTTTTTGGTAGATAACCTTAATATAAACAAAACAAAGATATTGGTTATAAGTAAGGCCAATGTGTCCAATTGTAACATCGAGAGTAACGGCAAGCCTATTGAACGAGTGAGTGGATACACGTATCTTGGCACCAATATCAATGACCAATGGGACCACGCGCAAGAGATAAAGATCCGTATTGAGAAAGCCAGAGCAAGTGTTCTGAACTATGAGAAAAATATTTAAGAACCACGACTTGACGTTAGCAACAAAGGTAAGATTCCTGCGCTGCTATGTGTTTTTAGTCCTGTTGTACGGGGTGGAGTCGTGGACACTTACTGATGCAACAAGCAAAAGATTGGAACCGTTTGAGATGTGGCTCTATCGTCGGATACTGAGGGTGTCATGGACAGACCGTGTTAACAATGAGACGGTTTTGATAATTCCATTCTTTGACCTAAGTAGATATATGAGTCTGTTCGTTCTAGATTTGTGTTATTGATTTCGATATTTATATTCTGTGTTATTTTCTATTTTTTAACGCAAGCATAAACAATTTTGGTGAGATGGATTCGCCCTGTCTGACTCCTCTTCCGAGTTTAATTTTGTTTGTACAGTCCTTCAATGCAACTCGAAAAGTTGCTTTATCATATATATATATATATATATATATATATATATATATATATATATATTTAATCAAAGTTGAGTATCGGTGGTCTACTCGGCAGTTACTTAGCGCCTTTAACACAGCCCATGTTTCGATGGAGTCGAACGCTTTTTCATAATCGACAAAAGCTATCCAAAGAGAAAGGTTGTATTCATTTGCCTTTTCTATGATTGTTATTATAACTTGCAGATGATCCGAAGTGCTAAATCATTTTCTGAAACAGGCTTGCTCCTTGTGCTGATAGCTGTCAAGTTTTTTGGTTAGTTTTTCTGTTATTATTTTTATAAACACTGCCTAAATAAAATAGTAAAAATCTGCCCCGCACTCTGCTTCGCTGCCGAGTTTTCTGACAAAAGGAACCAACGTGGGATGATAGATAGGTAGCCTATGAAATAACCAAAGTTTATTTAAAATTGCAAAATATGTCAATGGAGCCAACTAAAATATAAAATAGTAGACAAGTTGCTGCCAAGTTGTCATTAAAGTTTTTTCATGTTTATGAAAGTGTTTTTGTAAAGATATTTTTCGTTCCACTGAAGATCCTTCAAGTACAAAATTTAAGAGGTTATGTTTATATAACCCGTCAAGTAAAAAAAGCGAACACAACTCTATTCCTAATAAATAGAGTATTTCAGAAACTAGACTTACGCTCTCTCTGCAAGCTGTATAAAACATACGTGCGTCCGATTCTTGAGTTCGCAAACAGTGTTTGGTTCCCGATGCTAGTGCGAGACAGAATCTCTCTGGAAAACGTACAATGCCGTGCAACTCGTATTCCTTTCGGTCGTTTACGTCCCTCGTACGGAAGCGCCTTCGCCTCATATTCCTACTCTGGCTAACAGAAAAATAAGGGGTGACCTCATCGCAACATACAATGCCTTACGTAGCAGCTCCTCTACCACGAAACATCTCTTCCAACTGGCTGACGACAATCGCCTTCGTGGACACCTGCTGAAACTAAGAAGGGACATTTTCAGGAGCACGCCCAGACAGTATTTTTTACCTAATCGCATTTTTCACGAGTGGAATTCATTACCCGACGATATTGTGATGTTGAACAACATCAATCTCTTCAAAGCACACCTGGACAGATTCTATGAACAATAAGTCGTATATATATATATATATATATATATATATATATATATATATATATATATATATATATATATATATGTGGTTTACTTATCTCATTTTTTTCTCTAAATATTATTCATTTATTTTCTTTCATTACTAATATTACCTGTACTTGCTAGTGTTTTTCTTAAGAGCTATAAAGATTTTTCTTGGTTCTTGTCAATTTGTAATAATAATAATGGCAGTGCCGCTGAACTGATCACTATTTGAATTTGCATTTTGTAAGTATAAAGGGACACTTATAGAAACAAGTAGAATTAAAATTGGCCTGATTAAAGGAAAGTCTAACTGGATGACTTGGAAATATGAGTTGTGCATTCTACTTCGAGAAATTCCTGGTGCAATTGATGTCATAGAAGGTAGAATTGATTTTTCAAAAACTATGGCAGTTCGTTTGACAGCTAAGCATTTGGGTGTTCTAGGTGAATTATACCCACCCTGATGCCCTGAGCTACAGCTGCAAAGGAACATTTTTGCTCGTTTGGATGTTCCATAGTGCGTGGCTTTTTCCCGTTCTTTTAGAATTTGATTTAAGATGGTTTCATACGATACCTCGCTCTTGATCAATCGGCTATCAATCTCTCTCTCTTTATCTCTCTCTCTCTCTCTCTTCTGTGAATCAAATTAAAGCACCAACTACAAAAAAAGTCCCCATCAAACACAACTTATGTTATGAGAAGACTGGATTTCTAAAGGCCGAAATAGAATTTCATATATAAGACACAATATTTATGTATACAACTTAACATTCAGTGGTTCGAGAAAAAAATGTGCGATTAATAGAGTACGGCTGGATTTTTAAATGCGTTTCACAAAGTTCTTGAATTCTCTTTCAATAAGTGGTTGTCATTTTGTGAAGAAGTGCATGAGAGTACATTAAAATATAATTTAAACATTTCTTGGTAGACCAAACAAAAATAATTAAAATAAAAATTTTTCTATTATCCCTTCCCCTTCTAATAGTTGCAGTGCGGGCCGTCTGCGGCCCACACGATAGGTCTACCCTTTTTGCAACTATTTTCACTAAAAAAAAAATAATAATGCGCGTAGGTCAAATCTTCACTCGCCTATCTATGTATACGTTTAGAATTCGCCAGGAATCTTCCACGAAGATCCGGTGTTTAAGTAAAAATTATTTTTTTATTATTTCAAATTCAACTCTTAATCATTACTAATTTATTTTGTTTGTTCACTAAATTTCAGAAGAGATAGAAGTGAAAACTACAAGTATTGTTTCCAGTGAAAAATCGGTATCGTACCATTTTAAATCTACAGAAAATTTAGAGCTTATTTGCAAGAGTAAAGAAGAATTTCTTGTTAAGAATATAGAATCAAATAATAGAGATATAAAAAGTACAGAAACATTAAAACAAATATCCGAAGGAGGTGGCTCAGAAACAATTGAAATAAGTAAAGGTAGATATATATCCTCAGTGACATTAGAAGTGTTACACCCAGAAATAATAATTTCTTTCACGTATTTAATTGGACAATTTAAAGTATGCTATGAAAACGATATCAATGTTTTTATCTTTAATAATTTTTGCAAAAACAAAGTTTTATCTTTTAAATTTTTGTGAGGAAACCTATTTTTGAGATATATATTTTTGATTATTGTGCCTTCGTCTAGGTACTTGCGTTACGGGTACCAAAATGCCTCGAGTTCAAAGACATCAAAATGATGCCCATGTTAGTGAATTTGACAAGGGTAGAATTGTTGCCTATCAAGACAGAAATTGTGAAAGCGTTGAACAGTATGAAATTAGGTAAAGCTGCTGGGTACGACAGGATAACAGTAGAAATGCTAAAGGCTGGACAAAACGTGGTAGCTAGTCTACTGGACCGCATTTTTAACCTTTGTTGAAGAAGTGGTAGAGTACCAGACGACTGGTGCAAGGCCGTTATCGTGCCGCTTTACAAGGACTGTAAGAACTACCGAGGTATTAGTTTACTCAGAATAGTCAGCAAACCATGCAAAAATATTGATTAAAAGAGTGGCGAATGAAACTGAGAAGATGATATTTGATGTGCAAGCAGTATTTAGAAGAGAAAGGAGATGTATGGATCAGGTCTTTTCATTGCGAGGTATAGTCGAAAAATTTTTGGCTAGAAGTCAGATCTACTGCGCTTTTATAGACTTGAAAAAGGCCTATGACAGAGTGGTGAGGAATAAATAATTTTGGTCGACATTGTCTATGTATGGGGTGAGCGGTAGTTAAATACGAGCACTGAAATCACTTTACGAGGATTCCACTGCTTGTGTCAGGATACACGGAGATTATACGGATTAGATTAACATCGAAAAAGGTGTGAGACAGGGATGCGTGGCTTCGCCATAGCCATAGACGATTGTTTAAAAGATTTGAAAGAGAGTGCTTATGGATTGAAAATAAATTATTTGATCGTCAAATGCCTTCTTTACGACGATGATCAAGTCATATTAGCGTCATACGAGAAGTAGATGTAGGCGATGGTTAATCTCATGCATGATGCCCTGAAAATTAAAAGGATGAAAGTAAATGTAAGCAAAACGAAAGTAATGGTTTTTTGAAAGAGAACAAAGTATGATAGTCTGTAAGGTTCTAGAACAAATAAATGAGTTTGTATCCTTTGGTTCAATGTTGAAACTTGGGTAGGCGTTTCTAGGGTTGATGCGATCAACCTTTCGTAGGCAATAGCCGGTGAGACTCTGGTTTTAGATAATTCCCTGCAAAAAGCTAACAGTTATCTTATCGCGAACTACTTAGCCTAGACCGAGTGTTATGGTGATGATGTTGGGTGTTGAAGAGGTTCTTGGAGACAGCCTTTGTAGATCCCCACATACACATTAATCAAGTGGTCACAGTAACATCTTTTTTTGCACTAACGTTTATTTTCACTATCTACCCACTTTTGGTCAAGATTGACGCCTATTCACGTTTAATATTAAAACATAAGTATTTAACATATTTGAAAACAAATGAGCGAAATTATAATGTGTGTAAGTGAAAAAATGTCATACTTGTATTCATTTGTTAGATATCGTTGAAAAAACAAAAGTATTTAAAATAATTTGATTTTTATCACCATAGAATTATTTTAATTCTTCAAATCCTACCTCTTATGAAAGTTCATTTTTAATTCTTTTGTTTTTCCAAAAAAAATTTATCTTAACCTCGTAAAGCTTTAAAATAAAAAGTATATTAAAACATTTTTCCATTCATTTGCAACGTTCTAGTCAATCTTTCTACTTCTTTTCGAGTTTTGTGGACACAAACATACAGAAACTGAATTTTTATAAATAAGATAAGCTGCAACGTTACCAAAATTCAGATAATATAAATATCAGTGGTCTGGGTGCGACCCGAGAGGTCCATACGACTAACTTCATAGTGGAAAGAATGAAAAAATACCATGTTTTGTTGTTATAATCATGATTATTAAAATTATAATAAAAAACGATTTCAAATTATGTATAACAAATTATAATTGTAATTAACAATATTTTGTTTATGTCAATAACCGTATTCTTTCAAACTTTTATCATTTCATAAGCGGGAGCTATTTTCAATTGTTTATAACAAGTGAAATTTTTTTTTATGATCAATAATCATTTGTTAGTAAAAATATTCAATTGTTATATACAATGATTCATTATTACTAACAATAATTTTTCACTGTTATAGGGTCTTCAATGCTATTCTCTCAATACTGACACAAGTTTGAATTTCCTCAATTCCTATTTTTAATTTTTAAAACTATCTCTTTTTATTTAATATTGTAATCATATTTTTCATACAAATATTCCTAACATTCAATAATCATATTATTTAAAAGATCTTATAATTCTATATTAAAATTCAGGTAGTTTACTATTTTTTTCAGTTTTTTTATTCTCCATAAAAAACAGCTCGACCGATTTTGCTGAAAATCTAATCAGTTCTAAGTTGCGTAATTATGCGTCAAATGCAATTGGTCCCACGTCAATATCATTTTTTGTTCCCAAGAAAATCAAGACGAAAAATAATTCCGAACGCACATACGATCATACGAACATACTCAAAAGTTATGAAAAATTTGTTTGTGTGTATTTAGGTTAAGAATTTATAATCTCAAACTTGTTATTAAATCTTTTACATGTAAAGTAAAAATGTAATTATAACTTTATGAACAGTTTGTAACATAAAAATATGTATTATTTTTAATTAAAAAAAATGTAACTTTTAGGTTTTTTTTCATTTAAACTCTTAAAATAAACGTGTACAATAATTTTTTATCTAGAAAAAATCGAAAAACAAAACTATACCGAAAAGCGATTCTCCATTGATCCTCGGGATTCCCTTATTTTACGACAATCATCGTTAGCGAAAACAAAGAAAGAGTTTTCCGTTAGTCCAATGGATTCCATAGAGGTGCAAAAAGATTCTGCAATAAACGCTACATTAAGAAAAAAATCATCTAAATTAATGACAGCCAGAGATTCTGTTGCCTTCTTAAAAAAATCTAGGTAAGTGGATGTTAAAATATAAAGATTTTACTATTTTATAGTCAAAATATTTGATTTAGAACTCGACCGAATGCAATGTTTTAGGTTAGGTTAGGTATCATGTGAGTGGGGCGTAAGTCACCCCTCCACTACGACCTTTAGTAGGTCTATTGTGGCTCACCCCTAAAGGTTACAGTTCATCGCACAATCCAGCCCTTCTCGCGAAGTTCATGGTTGTATGGTGTAAGGTTACTGTAGTGTGTATCAAGCCGAAATGACAGCCAATATCAAGGCAGCTGTCTGGTAATTCCGCAACGAACAAAAGTTCAGCGAGATATCCATTTTTTGCGACAGCCAGGCTGCTATCAAACCACTAAACTTAGTCTACTTGACCTCTAGGCAGCGGTGCAATGCCGAGCCGCCCTGAATGAGCTAGCAACTAAGTTTAGAGTTCACATTGTCTGGAAACCCGGATACAGGGACATACCAGGTAACTGTAAGGCGGACAAGCTAGCAAGAGAGGGCACCACCCTCCCAGCGGTATCTGTCTCATATTGGCAAGAAGTACCGATTGCAAACTGCCGGCTCCTCCTGCACAGCAAAGTAGTTCAAAAAGCCAACTTGAGGTGGCAAAATGAACCCACATGCACATCATCGAAACCGATTTGGTCTAAACTAGATCTACGTCGAACTAATGATGTTTTACTCTATCCAAGGAGTCCAATGGAAATGCGATCGCGGCCCTAACAGAACACTGGCAGGTGGATCCCATACACGGCGCACGGGAATCGCAGAGCTTTCTATACTAGGGCAACCAAACTTTGATGACTTATCTGATTTCAACTCAGTTAGCACTAAAGACTTTATTAAATGTTCCTTTCAAGTTCTGGAATATAAGGAAGTGTGGCAGTGTGCGTTGTCTTGTTGCAATCGCCAACCTTCTGAAAACAAAGTATTCGCTGTTTGTACAAGGTTTTCATTCCATACTATCAATAATGCTCTAGTCAGTGATATCGCGTAATTAAATCCCTCCCCAGACCATGATCTTTATTGGAAATTTTGATATTTGTACCGTAGGTCTAGCTCTGCTAAGTATCCTTAAACGATTGTCACCCAACTGGAAAGATGCTTCATCTTTAATAAAAGATTGCTTGGTTATCTGATAAAATATAGATTTCTGCCATTCGGGTGTTTTTTTCGATGCACTGCTGGGCACATATCTCTATGGCATGTAATTCGGCTTGAAAGATGGTTGCGGTGTTACCAAGTAGTTTTGAGAGCCTAAAATTCGGGCCTATAACGCCCACTCCAACCCTTTCTTCCATCTTGGATCCACCAGTGTACCACACTACAGCATCCCTTCCTAGTTGAGGTCCGTTCCCCGTGCAAACTTGGTGGTTGTTTATAACTACTTCAAACTGCATTTCGAAGTCGTACCTTACTGGGATGATATCTGTCGACTTAGACATGGATTCTAGGATTCCATGGATTCCAAAATCTTCAAATGTACATTCCGATTTCTTGCTCTAAGATTTATTGTCTGGCTCAGTCTGAAGGCACTGATTGCTGCTTCTTTCATTACACATAAGTGCAATGGTGACAGGTTCAGCATTACCTCTACGACAATGAAGCATAGGTGGCCATTGGTTTAATGATTGTTTGGTATGACCAGTAGATCATTTTTGGTCTCGTTTTTGAAATTTTTTCGTGTCCAGAGGTGTCTTTTGTACAGGACATAGTACTGAAGCTGCCGCAGGAACGGCTTAGACATCTTCCATAGTACAATTTAGCGACAGTTAATCCTCTTTTATTCCATTCATTTGCCTTAAGTATTCTGCTTTTGTCTTGTTGACATTTCTTGATAGTAAAAGATTGGTATTGTCCACAAATCCTGGTTTTCTTGAAGAATAGCCTCCACCTGTTCCTCTGATGATTTGTATGGTGCATCTTCCTCTTGACGTGCACTTGTTGCGTCATCGACCCAAATTTATCTCTGGCTGCTGTTTACCCCACAGAGCATAAAGCCTAGCTATCTATTCCCTTCGATGTGGTTATGAGGCCCTATAGCAGTTCTTGCTTCAGCTCGGGTGACCAGACGAGGCGACCCCTGGTGCTGGGTCCAGCTATGGGATTCTCAAATGAGTTGTTTTCCCTATTGCGACCAGCACCTTCATTATGAATGGATATTGTTTTTATTTCTCGTAAATTTATTTTGTTCCCACGGGTAGCAAGGGAAATATATACAGGGTGGCCAACCGAAAACGAAATAGACCCATTTACAGGAACCTCGTCAACATTTTAGAAAAACGCTTAGACCCGTCGATTTTTGATTAAAGGAGGACACTCTTTTCCGATATTTTTGACTCCAGTACATTCAACCCCAAGCGAGGGTGAGAATTACCCCAAAATTTTTAAATGGCATTGGGGGTAAAAAAAGATGTCTTGAAAACTCTGACAATTCTCTTTACAATAGTCTTTAAAATTTTACAATTCCTTCCAATACTTACATGTTAAAATTCCCATTATTTTACTTGTTTACTTACTACTTAATTGATTAAATGTTTAAACTGACGACCGCCTGCTTCCATACAATAATAAATATTTTGTTCAAAACGTTAACGCACATTCCGAAGAACTTCCGAAATAATTCGACGGCACTCGTCAACGATTCTTTGACGCAAATCTTCCAACGACGCTGGTTGTGTTTTATAGATTTTACTTTTCAGATGTCCCCACAAAAAGAAATCGGGGGGCGATAAATCTGGCGGTCATGGAGGCCATTCAATGCTGCCTCTTCTTCCAATCCAATGACGTGAAAAACGTTGGTCTAAATACTGACGAACAATCGCCGCATAATGCGGAGGAGCACCGTCCTGTTGAAAATAAAAATGATCTTCATCATACTGTGGATTATTTTTAAATTATATCAGTTAAGGCAGGGTCAATAAGCGTCTTCCATTAATTGCAAATACATTTCGCCAGTCAAATTGCCTGGTAGAAAAAACGGACCCACCAGTCGGTCACTGCAAATGCATATATAATATAGTTGAACATTTAAAATCGAATTTCTCAATAAGTAATGAGCAGAATTTTAAAATACAAAGACTATTGTAAAGAGAATTGTAAGAGCTTTTGAAAAACATCTTATTCGACACCCAATGCCATTTAAAAATTTTGGGGTAATTCTTACCCTCGCTTGGGGTTGAAAGTAGTAGAGTCAAAAATACCGGAAGAGGGTGTCAAAAATCGACGGGTCTGAGCGTTTTTATAAAATGTTGACGAGGTACCTGCAAACGGCTGTTTCGTTTTCGGTTGACCACCCTGTATGTAATATATTATTTTAAGAGGTAAATTCTAGCTTATTAAATTTTTTTTAACTATTTTATAGATCGCTTCTAAAAGACCAGTCAGTACCAGTCTGTAAAGTTTGTCACAAACAGAATTCAATGAAAGATAAAGAAATAATCACTCGAGAATGTGAGAAATGTGCAAAAAATAAAGAAAGTCTTGAGGTACTAAGCGGTGGAATTATTAACAAGAAATTAAAAACCGAAGAAGATGTTAATTTAAAACAAATAAAGTAATGTTTATCTTTATTATTTATATTCTCAAATGTTTCTTATTTTATTAAGCTATCTCTAATTTCTGCAAGTTTGACAAAAAATATGTTTTTTCATTTTATACACCTACTTCTACCATTTGCGCTACTCTCAGGTTGGGAATAATGAGCTAAAACTGTTGGCTCATAATCCATCTAACGTTTTCCATTTTTCCTTTTTATGTAGTTTTGTTCTTAAAAACTTTATTTATCAAGTATTGCTTCTTAAAAATTAACCTTTTTTTTTGCTTTGGCAGAGACCAATTAGCCAGACTTTTTTTTCAATAACTTTTTTATAGATTTATGCTGTTTACTTGTACCGATTTTGTTCAATGGGATACACAGTGGCTGTTTTGTGGTGAGTAAATATGTGTGTGGAACTGTGTATTTCTTGTTTTTTTTTATAAATATATTTACAACTAATGAAGTAACTGAAATAGAAGAAAAGGATATAGAAACGGCATTAATGAAAATTAAGAACAGAAAAAGTCCAGGCCCAGACGGTATTCCAAATGAACTTCTTAAATACGGCGGGAGAAGCCTGAAACAGCAGCTAACAGCCATAATTCGCAAAATCCTTTTACATAAAAAATGGCGCTTAAGTACCACAATCTTACTGTTTAAAAAAGGAGACAAAAAGATACCCGCAAACTACCGAGGCATAAACCTTCTAAATATAACCTTAAAGCTAGTAACAAACATAACAAATAAAATAAATGAACTCACCACATTGGGCGATGAACAACAAGGATTCAGATCAGGAAAATCTTGTACAGATGCGATATTTGTCCTGCGACAAATAACTGAAAAATCCATCGAGTATAACAAACCAGCATTCATGTGTTTTATAGACCTGGAAAAGGCGTTTGACCGAATACAACTGGAGGACGTGGTACACCTTCTATACAACAGGCAAATCCCAATTCCTTTAGCCCTTATTGTTCAACATCGTTATGGACGAAATAACAAAAAGCACTCGTAACCTGAAAGGGTATAAAATTGGGAACAAATACGTCAAAATCCTATGCTATGCCGATTATGCTGTTCTGATTGCAGAAAACTAAGATGACCTACAGAGATTACTATTCAAATTCAGCACAACGGCATAAAGTCTAAAAATGAAGATATCTGCAGCAAAGACGAAATGCATGACCACTTCAAAAACACATAGCAGATGCAAACTGGTTGTGGATGATAAAATTATACAACAGGAGATGAAATTTAAATACCTTGGCATAGAAATATCAGGATACGGTGACATCGAGGCGGAGGTAAGAATCTCCAAGCGGCAAAAGCAGCACGAACCTCAGCTTACCTGAACGATACAATCCTCCGAAACAAATTGATCGGAATCGAGACCAAATCCCGAATCTACAAGGCGGTCATCCGACCTATATTAACATACACAGCGGAAACTAGACCAGATACATCGAGCACAAAGAGAATATTAGAAACCACCGAAATGAAAATAGTGCGCAGGATCGCTGGAAAAACACTTTTTGACAGGGAGAGAAGCGAGGACATTAGAAGAAAATGTAAAATAAACAATGTAAATGGATAGATAGTGGGAAGAAAGAGAAAGTGGAACGAACACATAGACCGGATGAATGACGACAGAATGGTCAAAATAACTAGAGACAAGTCGCCCTTAGGGCACCGAAGCGTTGGAAGACCCCGCAAGAGATGGAGCGACAACCTTTTTAACAATTGAACGGCAGAGGATACAAAAAAAATAAGCAAATTGCTAACATTAAAGAAGGAAGAAGATATTTTTTTTGCTATTTTTTGACTAGTTTCCCTTTTATACATATATATAATATTTTCTTCGGCACACTTACATATTTATTTAAATGTCCAAATTGCTCACATGTATTAGGTTAGTAGTTTACAGTTTTAATTTATAACGTATTACATGTTTGTATATACAAGAATATATATCAATGTTGTGAGAGAATATTATCTCGTTAAGACATATTGGTAAATTTACATTTTTACCGATTAAATCTGTATATAATTTATCAATAGTGTCCCTGTGGAGGCTATGATGTTTGCAATCATTATTTTGTTGGTAGCCGCTCGGAAAAGTTTTATAGTGGTGAGACGAAACCACTGTCTGAGATTTTTGAGCCAGGAACTTCTTCGTCTGCCGGGGCGTCTCTTACTATTAATCTTACCCTGTATTATAAGATGCAGAATGTCAAACTTTTCTGGGTGTTTTATGATATGTCCGAAATATTTAAGTTTTCGTTGTTTTACAATATTGACCACTTCTGTATCTTTATGCATTCTTCTAAGCACCTCATCGTTTGTGATTTTTTCCACCCAACTTACTCTTAGCATCCTCCTGTACAACCAAATCTAGAAAGCTTGTTGACGTTTGAGCGTGACTTCTGTTAGTGTCCAGCTCTCGACTCCATACAAAAGAACTGGAAAGACATATACTCTAATCATCCTCATTCGCAGGGCAATCGATAGATCGTGACTGGTAAAAAGTTTTTTCATGCGCATAAATGTTGTCCGGGCACACTCAATACGTATTTTGATTTCAACTGATGGATCCCAGTCCTCGTTTATCCTGCTCGCACTTGAGACTCTGTCTAATTGTGTTCCGTTGAGGTTGGTACATAAAGGTACTTTATTTTTAAAATATTACGATCTAACAAAATGCTTTTTTTACAGTTAAAACTACTGCTGTCGTATTTTGACTTACTTTGTTATTGTAAATACACTTTAAGTTTAGTCGCTACAGGAAAATATTGCGTAAAAATATTTCGTGCAATGTAACATGTGGAAATTCATGCGTAAACAATCAGAGACATTAAATTAAAAAAAAAGCTGTTACACAATTTAATTCAATCATTGAAGTCAGATTCATCGTTTGAATTCTCTTCGTGATCACTGCTTTCGGTTCTTTTCCGTTTCAGGGATTAGTTTTCACACAAAACGGCTTACTTTTCTTACGTGGTTGTTGTCTACTGCTGCTTAACAATGGGTCAGACGTAAGTCTATTCAATACGTCCTATTGCATTTCACTCTTTCATTTTTTCGGGAGAAGTTCTGCCTATAGAGCCTGAAGTGCTTATTGCGAGCTTCACCAGCCTCTTCAGAAAGCTGTCCAGTTGCACCATGCAATAGGATTTTATATACAGAGGGCGACATTGGATACTAACCATACAGCTGCACATACAGAGTAGCGTTGACTCATTTGAGCAGCATAAGTTAACTCTTCTACAGATATGTTCTCTTTCGAATCTTTAGTTTTCCTTTGTTTAGATCTATCGCTGGATTCCTCCAATTCTTTTAATGGCTTCCCTATAGTCCACATGGCAAATTTATTGGTGTTTTCAAGCCACTGTACGTTTTTTTTAGAAAACATTCATGCTTATAGCTCGTTTAAGTTCACACTTAAAATGACTCAAAGTGTGTTTTAATTTGTCCAGTTGACTATCAGGAAATTTTGTGAGCTCTATAATTTTTTTTTTTCAAAAACACCATCATATCATCAATATTCTTTTCCGGAAATTCTTGCATTATATCGTATAACTGCTTTCTAGTCATATTTTTAAAATTCCCAATGACATCTAAAAATAAAACGAATCTGTTGTAGATCATGTAAAATACGATTATCATCATGTTTGAATGTCTGTTAAACAAAATGGCGGAAAAAAGCGGAACTTTTTCTTTCACAGTTCTCTCAAGCAAGGCTTTATTTAAAATGAGACTACATTGCTCGGAAGTGTCCGGAACACATACAAAACAATTTTTTTACTCAAAAAGCGGACTTCTGTATGATTGTATTTATGTGAGAATTATAACTGCTGTATTTACCTACATATTTTTAATATATAGGTATAAGTGGTTCGATTATATATCAGAAAACAAAATACTCCTCTGGCTATATGGCCACGACAGGCATTGAATTACATCTGATATATAACCGTGTATACTACCCCATCACAGGAAGCAAGATATCCAGGTGCTTGTTAAATAAGAAAAAGGGCTATTGAATTTATTTGCTCGAAAAAACAACCTGTATACCGGTTTCAGAGTGAATTGCTCCTCATCAGTACAGGGTAGGTTTTATCGAACAACTACATTCACTCCCAGACTCCTATTAAGTACACATGAACGACCACGCAAAAGCGTTAGTAGCAACATCTTTACTTTTTAACAATCACCACCCGGTAAATAACGGAGAATACTATAATGTGCAAAAATTATAGAAAACTAATATTATTGCAGTAAACTATAAAATTATTTTATAGTCCGACAGCGAAAATAAGGTATGAGAATTATATATAATCGACCCACTTATACCTATATATTAAAAATATGTAGGTAAATACAGCAGTTATAATTCTCACACCTAATTTTCGCTGTCGGACTTTAAAATACTTTTAAAGTTTATTGCAATAAACAACGAAAGTATCGACCAAACTGAGCACACACTGGACAACGACTGAGTTCTGACTGCCTGTATTCTGCGGGATGTAACGAGAAGGGTACGATAGAGGCGAGTTGTGATTAACAAGTTATTAAACCATCAGAAAACAATTTTTTCATTGGATTTTAGACATTTGGCCAGGTTTTTATGGTAAATACTCCTATGTGCACCGGTTCATGCACTTTTACCATTGCTCACAACGCGTAGTTTTTTTCTTAATTTCTTCTAAGCACTAAAAATGGGTTCCTATTAAAAATTCCTTTATTTTTGAAAACAAGAAGTCAAATCAGGTGAATGCGGGATATGGTCGAGGATAGGGGTTTGTTTTTCGGCCAAATTTGCTTCACGGGGAAGGTATTGTGGAAGAACGATGCATTGTTTTGATGAAGAATACAAGTTTTCCTGCATACAGTTTTTCCCAGATTCGCTTCACTATGCAGAGATCTCGGCTTCTTTTATATCTACAGCAAAAGTTAAATGGGAAAAGTTTCATAGGAAGCTTAGTGCATTCGATTCACGATCAGTTAATTGGTTTTGGAAATATCGGTGAAAAACCGAAAATGGCTGATTTCGTTTTTTGCTAGTAAATCCAAAACGAGGTAAACTCATATAGCCACTTTATAAGTTTTGCTGAACCCACCGTTACTTCATGTATACATACGAGGCGAAGCCAGGTCAGTCAGCAATAGACTGACCGGAGGGCAAACCCCCATGAGTAGACTGCATGGTAAAATGTACAACGAGAGTTGGACCCACCACATAATGGGAATGCTATCAGATAAGATACTTCCTAAGTATAGCTTTGGAAAAAAAATGTAATAACAGGCAGAGTGGCATGAAAGAAAGGATTGTAGAAATGGCCTGCTACACAGATGGCTCAAAATTCGAGGAAGGCGTAGGAGCAAGAATATACAGGGTGTAACTAACGCCCTGTATGAATTGTGCTAAATTCAGCATAAAATTCGTAATTTTCATGCCAAAAAACATAAATTTGCCAATTTTCAAGACGATGCTGCTTAAAATCACAAAATTATTAAGAAATTTCAAATTAAAATTCCAGCTTTAAATACCCTGTATCTCGTAAACCTGCAACATTTGTATAAGACATGTTAAGCTCAATCGCCATATTTTGGTGTGTAGTATCTCCTCAGAGATTGCCCATTCTTAATGAATCACTCAGTATAAAGTTCAATTTTCACCCATATGAACAAATGGAGGTTATTTTTTTGTTCACACCTCGATATGTTTATACGATTAATAAAAGATATCGCCCACTCCGTGATTTCTCCCTATTTATCAAAAAATGCAAAAAATACTCATATTTAGATTATACTTACCTTATAAAAATGTATTATCGCGAGTTAATCTTGACAATATTTAAATGAAATTAATTTAACTAAAACAAATAAACCCCGTTTTACTTACAGGTTTAAATATTTTTTTTTGTATTAGGTTATCACATGTCGAAATAATTTCGGTGAAGGAACCTGTAAAATCGACCGTTGCATTTGATAATGAAACTGTCACAGTTGAAGATGATATTATGAATACTGAACAATTGCAAAAACTTTATAAACATCCAAAGAAGTTTAAAGGTAATTTAGAACATTACGTAACAAGAAAAAATGTAAATATTACAAGAATATTTGTACAGTGTTTGATAATAGTATGAATTAATAAGGGTCGACCACGATTAAAAAACGGCAGTGAAGTAAAAAGTAAGATAGTATTACTTCTGATCCATTTGCACTAAACTATACTTAGATACCTCAACAAATAAATTTAATTACTTGTTATAGCTTTATGAACAGCCAGGATGTGTCAAAAAAGGCACGTCTGGCTGAGCATAGAGGTGTGTTGGTTCCTACACTTATGTATGGTAGTGAATGTTGGGTTTGGCAGAAGAAGCATGAAAATAGGATTAATGCTGCGGAGATGAGTAGTCTGAGAAGTATAGCCGAAGTGACTCGGTTGGATAAAGTAAAGAATAGTGAGATAAGAGAACGCTGTGGTTTAAAAGAAGATGTTGTTACAAAGATAGATAAAGGAATGCTTAGATGGTTTGGACACGTAGAAAGGATGGACGAAGGAAGATTGATGAAACAAATTTATAAGGCGAGTGTGAATGGACGGAAGTCGGTAGAAGTCGACCTCGGCGAACATATCTCGATCAGACCAACATTGTATTGAAGAAAGGCCAGGTCAAGAGTACCAACAACCGACGAGCATGTATAAGAGCACTGATGAAAGTAGAGGAAGCAAAAGATGTGTGTAAGAACCGTAGCAAGTGGAAGGAAGTGGTCTCTGCCTACCCCTATGGGAAAAAGGCGTGACCATATGTATGTAAGTAATAAAAAATTCGTTTGTGAATTAATCTTGAAAGGACCACGCACACATCTTGTAAAAAAAGTATTTCGGTAAAAATCGGACAAATTCTGGATTAAGGCTTCGAAAGGAACTTTCATAAAACTTTCACGGATCATAAAAACACTATAAAATGAATATCCTGATAAAAAAATTTGCGTTGAAACGTTTGGAAAGTACTTTTAAAAAAAATATGTGTGCTAAATTTACTGCATAGCTTTATGAACAGTCAAAAAAAAGCACATCTGGCTGTGTATAGAGGAGTGTTGGTTTCTACACTTATGTATGTTATTGAATGTTGGGTTTGGCAGAAGAATAGTGAGATAAGGGAACGCTGTGATTACAAAGATAGATAAAGGAATGCTTAGATGTTTGGACACGTAGAAAGGATGGATGAAGAAAGATTGACGATTTTTACCGCAATACTTTTTCCCATAAGATGTGTGCATGATCCTTTAATAATATGTCTTGGCATGACCATGTTGTTATCATCGCAAAGTCAGCAAGCCAGAGGCTAGGTTTTCTGTGGAAAGCTAGAAATTTTTTACTCCTGATCAACTGTTGACGACGTACAAGGATCAAATCCGGCCTCTACTGGAGTATTGCTCGCACATTTGGGGTTCAGCACCTAGGCATTCTCTTCGTCTTCTAGATTCCATTTAAAAAAGGGCCATTCGGTTGATAAACAGCTCAACTCTCACAGATACCCTTCACCCACTAGAACATGAAGAAGAGTTGCAGACCTGACATTACCCTAAAGATATTTCCATGGCAGATGCTCCAGAGAAATAAAAACTTTTATACTACCACTGGCCACATTCGGCCGAAGAACTCGGCACGCTGATCAGTCTCACCCATTTACTCTCAAGATTGACACTACAAGGACCAAACTCCTTTTACAGGGCTGCTACGGAATGGAACAAGCTTCCAAAATCAGTTTTTATAGAGAACTATGACCTGTAACTTGTCAAAAAGCGGGTCCACAATCATCTCCTTTCTATAATCCCTCCTCTTCTAATAGTCGCAGTGCGGGCCGTCCGCGGCCCACACGATAGGTCTACCCTTTTTGCGACTATATTCAGTAAAAAAAAATTGTCGATCTTAAATGTTTTTAGATATCCCAGAAAGTTTAGAACATTTCTTATCCTTATAGCTTACTCAATAAATTATTATTCAGCACAAATTTTAATGAAACTGTTAATGCAGATACTAATGTACCAAATTCCAGTAACAAAATTACTTTCGGATCAAAACCATTCATTGAAAAAACGTCTCCCAAAAAATTATCAATGTATTCAAAATTGAACTTAATATTAAAATATCACAAAGAAATATCCTCCCTGTAAATAAAATGTATACAAAATTAAAAGACAGAGAATGTGCACCGATGAGAAGCAATTTAGTTTATAGTATACCTTGCAGTTCTTGCAACAAAAACTACATTGAACAAACGAGTCAAACTTTGAAATCTTGAACCGCTGGTCATAAAAGTGACTATAGACTCCAGAAACTTTCGTGCGCACTCTCTGATTATGTAGTTAACTAAGATCACATCAAGAACAAAATTTGACAAAAAGACTTCTCTTAGAAATGGTTACAATTAACAGTGATAACAATAATAATAAGAGATCTAACATCGACCAACTCAGCAAAATTTACTTGTACTTATACCAAATGAATTTTTATGCTAAATAAACATTTATAAAATTGTCCTGTACATCCCAATAAAATAACATCCATACTCATGAAATGAAATGTCTATAAATGTGACAAAAATGTTTGCATGCATGAGAGCACTGATGAAAGAAGAGAAACCAAAAGATGTGTGTAAGAACCGTAGCAAGTGGAAGGAAGTGGTCTCTGCCTATCCCTACAAGAAAAAGGCGTGACTATATGTATGTATGTATTTATTTATGTTGAGGTTATACCATTTATTTATGTTCGATGTTTTTTAACCATTTATAATTTTTAGCCTTGACAAAAACAATAAATTTGTTAAAAGCTCGGTAAATTAAAGAAAGGTTTTTTTTCTGACATGGACTGAATATCTGTGAATTTTAAATTTTTTTAAAAAACATTCAATGTGCATTAAAAATACCAACTAGTATTATCCTTTGCAATTACAATTTAGTGGTCGTACAAATTTGCCTTATTTTTTACTTGTTTTATCATGCAGGTAGATACCTAAAATCTAATTTTATAATTATTTTTAACATTCCTTAGCTCAAACAATTTTAATTTCTAGCCAAAAAACCGAAACAATATCAAGATCCATGCAAAAAACGAAAAATTGAACGCAGAATCCAAATTGTTGGTGAACAAGATGGTGTAGAACATTTGCAAAATGAAGAGGAGTTTACAATTGATCGAATGAAATCATTCATTTCTATAATCAGTGATCATCCCAATCTAATTAAGTTGTTCACAGCTTGTCAAAGATGATTTTTAAAAGTACATTCTTTTCAACATATAGGAGATATTTTTTACAATTTCAATTATCTAAAAAGAATTTCGTTCTGAAATAAAATTTATGAACCCATAAAAATAGTTTCATTTTTATTCAATAGATAGCAAATGCTGAATCAAAATTTTTTTAATTAACTATTTTTAACCAAAATCTTCTTTTTCACAGAATGGAAAACGGGTATCATCATAACGATACCCAAGCAAGGGCTAGACCACACAAAAACCAGTAGTTATAGACCCATCACTCTTTTCCCAGTTCTGGGCAAAAAACTAGAAACGATTATCAAAGAAGCAGTTCTATGAAATAGGATACCTGATTACCAATTTGGATATAAAAATGAGTGTTCAACCTTACTTCCTCTCACAATCCTTACCAATCACATCAAAACTCAACCAGAAAAAATCTACTTCCATTTTCTTAGATATCAATAAAGCCTTCAATAGTGTCTGGATCAAATGACTTATTTACAAACTCCATTCGATGGGATGTCCGAGGCAGCTACTTTCTCCAGTCAATTCCCTACTATCAGGAAGAAGGTTGAAAGTGAAAGTGTTAAACGCCTGTTTGTTCGTATTCTCCCCTCAGCAGGGCTTACCCCAATGATCGCCTCTTTCCCTCCTCCTTTATAATCTTTACTGTGCAGATGCAATGAAAGTGAAATTAGTACGACAGAAATTGTGGGAGCGTTAAACAGTATGAAATTGGGTAAAGCGGCTGGGTACGACAGGATAACAGTTGAAATGCTGAAGGCTGGATAAAACGTGGTAGCTAGTCTGCTGTGTACCGCCTTTTTAACCTTTGTTGGAGAAGTGGAAGCGTACCAGACGACTGGTGCAAGGCCGTTATCGTGCCACTTTACAAGGGAAAAGGTTCGCAGCAGGAATGTAAGAACTACCGAGGTATTAGTTTACTCAGCATAGTCGGCAAATTGTATGCAAAGATATTGATTAAAAGAGTAACGAATGAAACTGAGAAGATAATATGGGGTGTGCAAGCAGGATTTAGAAGAGGAAGAAGATGTATGGATCAGGTCTTTTCATTACGAGGTATAGTCGAAAAATTCTTGGCTAGAAGTCAGGAGGTCTATTGCGCTTTTAAAAACTTGAAAAAGGCCTATGACAGAGTGGTGAGGAGTAAATTGTGGTCGACATTGTCAATGTATTGGGTGAATGGTAGTTTAATACGGGCACTGAAATCACTTTACGAGGATTCCACTGCTTGTGTCAGGATAAACGAAGCTTGCACGGACTGGTTTAACATCGAAATAGGTGTAAGACAGGGATGTGTGGCTTTGCCATGGCTGTTTAACTTATACATAGACAATTGTTTAAAAGATTTGAAAGAGAGTGCGTATGGATTGAAAATGAATGATTTGATCGTCAAATGCCTTCTTTACGCCGATGATCAAGTCATATTAGCGTCACCTCAAGAGGAGTTGCAGGCGATGGTAAATGTTATGCATGATGTCCTGAAAATCAAAGGGATGAAAATAAATGTAAGCAAAACGAAAGTAATGGTTTTTGAAAGAGAAGAAAGCATGACAAACTGTGGAGTTTCGATTGAGGGAGAATGAGTGGAACAAGTAAATGAATTTGTGTACTTGGGTTCAAGTTTACGAAAGATGGAAAGTACGACAGTGACATTGAGCGAAGGGTGTTGGCAGGAAAACAAATGAATGGGGCACTGTATAGCTTTATGAATAGCCAGAAAGTGTCAAAAAATGCACGTCTGGCTGTGCATAGAGGTGTGTTGGTTCCTACACTTATGTATGGTAGTAAATGTTAGGTTTGGCAGAAGCAGCATGAAAATAGGATTAATGCTGCGGAGATGAGTAGTCAGAGAAGTATAGCCGGAGTGACTCGGTTGGATAAGGTAAAGAATAGTGAGATAAGAGAACGCTGTGGTGTAAAAGAAGATGTGGTTACAAAGATAGATAAAGGAATGCTTAGATGGATTGGACACGTTGAAAGGATGGATGAAGGAAGATTGACGTAACAAATTTATAAAGCGAGTGTGAATGGACAAGTCGGTAGAGGTCGACCTCCGAGAACATATCTTGATCAGATCAACATTGTTTTGAGGAAAGCCCAGGTGAAGAGTACCAACAACCGACGAGCATGTATGAGAGCACTGATGAAAGTAGAGGAAGCAAAAGATGTGTGTAAAAACCGTAGCAAGTGGAAGGAAGTGGTCTCTGCCTACCCCCATGGGAAAAAGGCGCGACTTTATGTATGTATGTATGTATGCAGACATTTATAATCAACACTTTCCACACCCAGATCATTTCTCCTGGCTTCCACCTGGGTTATTTGCTCCAGTTTGCGGTCGACATAGTGTTGGTTTCCAAAGATAAATCTATTAAAGGAGCTGTGGACAACCTACAAAGACTCACCAACTCAACATGCCATTGGTTTAATAAATGGAGATTGAAGCCAAACTCTACCAAATCTCACTTGATGATATTCAATCATCATCTTGCTCAAACATCTCCTACGATTACCATGCAGCAACAACTACTCTGCCCAACGAGAACAACCAAATACTTGGGAATCACGATGGAATTAAACTCAATTTCAACACGCATCTACAAGAAAAGAAGAAGAGCATGATATCCAGAGCCAAGCACTTTAGAGGACTCACGTACTAAAATAAGGGTATCAATGAAAGTTCCTGGCCAGAAGTTAAAAGGTCTACTGCGCTTTCGTAAGCTTGGACAAGGCTGATAGGTATGAATTGTGGTCGACATTGTCATGTATGAAGTGAGCGGTAGTTTGATATGAGCACTGAAATTACTTGACGAGGATTCCACTGATTGCGTCAGGATAAACGGAGCTTACACAGACTGGTTTAACATCGTAAAAGGTGTGGTGTGTGGCTTCGCCATGGCTGTTTAGTTATACATAAACGATTCTTTAAAAAATTTCAAAGAGAGTGCGTATGAATTAATAATGAATGATTTGATCGTAAAATGCTTCCTTTGCGCCGATAATCAGGTCAAATTAGCATCATCTGAAGAGAAGTTGCAAATGATGGTTAATATCAAAGGGATAAAAGTAATGGTATTTGAAAAATAAGAAAGCATGATAAACTGCAAGGTGCTGATTGAAGGAGAAAGAGTGGAACAAGTAAATGAGCTTGTATGCTTGGATTCAAAGTTTATGGGAGACAAAGAGTTTGACTGTGACAGTAAGCAAGGGGCATTTATTTATTTATGTACTGATAACCCCACTTTTACAATAGCTTACAGAAACCAGGGAAACAGGAAATCAAATGAATGGGGCCTGTCCAACTTTATGAGCAGCCAGAATGGCTGGCACGACTGGCTGTACTTAGAGGAGTTCCTTTACTTTTGTAGGGTAGTATATGTTGGGTTTGGCAGAAGAAGCATGAAAGTAAGATCAATGCTGCAGAGATGAGTAGTCTAAGAAGTTTGATGGATAAAGTGAAGAATAGTGAGATAAGGGAACGCTGTGATTACAAAGATAGATAAAGGAATGCTTAGATGGTTTGGACAAATAGAAAAGATAGATGAAAAAATATTGACAAAACAGATTTATAACACTAGTGTGAATGGGTAAGTAGATAGAGGTTGACCTCGGCAAACATGGATCAACATTGTTTTGAAGAAAGGTCAAGTCAAGAGTACCAACAACAGAGCATGTATGAGATCATTACTGATGAAAGTAGAAGAAGTAAAAGATGTGTGTGAGAACCATAGCAATTGGAAGGAAGTGATCTCTGCCTACCTCTACAGAAAAAGGGAGTGACTATATGTATGTATGTATTTTATAAAAATCAATACACCTAAATTAAGTGATCCTAGATTTAACTTCAAAAACATATAGAACCTTTATTGTATAAGTTTCCTTCACAAAAAAGTTACTAAAACTTATTGGTAAATGAATTACTCTCTAAAATTTGTGATTGTGTTAAGACTTCTGTGGCATCTGCAAGTTTTTTTATTTTATCTTCAACATATTTTTCTGCTGAAAATACTTCTGCATCCTTACATTGTTTAATAAGAACAGCTTGAAATTCTTTTTCTTTCTTTAATTCCCTTCTTTGTCTTTTCTGAAATAAAATAGAACAGGTTAATATCAAAATAAAAATGACCGAAATATTGAAGTGCCCTACTTTAGATTATATATTTAATGTAACTTACTTTGGCATACTCATACTTCATCTTCTTTCTTAATTTTTTTAGTTTGTGTTTTTTCATTTTCTTTCTTCTTATGATTAACATGTTAACAGCCTCCTTTTTAACAGAACCATCCAAAGCAGGATCTTCAATTACACATTCAGAAGTTATAGGTTCAATTTTAGGTAAAATTATGTTTTTTGGAATATCTATTTTTAAATTAGATATTTTGGATATATTTAAATTTTCATTTTGTTGGTATATCCAAGGATTATACACAACTGATGCTTTTTCTAATAAAGGTAGTGTTAAAGAGAAGTTGGATGATTTTTGAATGTGTAGGTTTGAAAACTGTCTTATTGGAATTGGAGCTAAAAATAATGTAAAAGAAGTACTTACATAAATTGTAAATTTTGACTTACCTTTAACTATACTTAATTTAGTTAATTGTAAAAATCTAGAAAATTGCATTTTGAAGTTAAATTTATTTTAGAGGTTATAGATTTCATAATTTTAACACAAAACTAAGAGTCAGAATATTAGTTCTATGATTTTGATTGTCATTTTGAATCTTCTGTTATGTAAGGTCGTTAATTGATATATTATCCAGTAGTATTTCAATCAACGGCTCTACTTTCTCTACAATGAAAGAAAACAAAAATAGTAAACATAACATAAGTAATTTATAAATATGTATAAAGTAAAAAATGACCTTCACTAATAAGCAATGCTAATCCATAAAACAACAGTCATGTGACTTTTGGAATAAAGTTTATTAAATACATTTAAACTGTGTCACAAATAATAGTTTGCTTTAATTACTACAAAATTTGATTGCAATCAATTATTTTGTTTTATTAAAATTAAGTGCATTACGAATTTATCAACATGTGTGCCACTTCTATTGAAATGCATACTCAATTAATATTTGTAGAAACAAATTTAAAAGCCAAAGAAGACGAATTTAAGACACTAAAAGATTCTTCTAAACAAGTGGATATTGTGTATGATTATATAAAACGTTTTCAAAGGTTTAAAGACGTAGTTTCAGATCCACAAGATCAAAAATCTAATGAAGTGTCTATTAACTATAGAACAGAAGGTAATGAATTTTATTTGCGTCATAAAAACCTTTCTGAAGCATTAGAGAGTTATACTAAAAGTATTGCATATGCTGAAGAGAGTCATCTACTTGCTTTATCTTATGCAAATCGATCTGCAATTCTATTTGAGAAGAAATATTATAAACAATGTATAGAGGTAAAGAAATATGACATTCTTAAATTCATACACCTTTAAAGAAAAAATGCTGAGTGGTTATGTTTGTTTAATCATTTAAATAAACTGATTAGTTCTTATGATTATTTTTGTGAGCTGTAGATGATCTTAAAAAAATTAGTGCAGAATTGTTTTGCTTTTAAATTAAATTTTCTTAAAACACTAAGTTTAAATTTCATTCAATTATTTATTTAGTTACAATCCCTTCTTTTTTGGTTTTTCTTTTTGTTAGTACCGAAAAAAAAAGATTTAACATTTTGAGACATTTTCATTAACAATGATTATCTGAAATAATATTGATAAGCATTATAGTAGTCTAAAATTTCTAAGTAAATATCATCTGTTGTTTATATTTAGGACTATGAATATTTTATACTAAATAAAACTTCAACTTCAAGTATGTACTTTGGAACCTAGTGTTCATCTACTTAACATATCATTAAATAGAAAAAACTAGAATTTGGATAATACCTTATTGTTTTTTACAATCTATAGATTTAAAATGCTCTTCAAATTAATTTTATGCCTAGCATGCCAATTTTTTCTTTAATGGTTTAGATAGTAATAAACATAATACTTATTGTTATATGTTAAATATGTGTAGGAACAAGTGAATGAGTTTGTAAACTAGTGTTCAAAGTTTACAAAAGACAGAAAGTATGAATATGACTTTGAGCGAAGGGTATTGGCAGGGAAACAAATGAATGGGGCCCTGTATAATTTCATGAGCAGTCAGAATGTGCATAGAGAAGTGCTGGTTCCTACACTTATGTTAGGTAGTGAATATTGGGACTGCTGAACATAAGCCTTCTGTAAATATTTCCATCTCTCTCTATCCCATGCTGCATTCAACCAGTTCATGTGAATGCCTTCAGATCGTCTGACCATCTAGTGGGAGGTCTGCCTCTGCTGCAAAGTGCATGATCTCAAGGTCTCCATTTGGTTATTTTATTGTCCATCTGCCATCGTACCATGTGGCCGACGTAGTTCCATTTGAGATTTGATATTTTTACAATGGCATCCGTAACTCCACTTCTTATTCTCACCTCCGCATTCGGAACCCTATCTCTCAGAGAGAGACCCAACATAGCTCTTTCCATGCTTCTCTGTGTCACTCTTATTTTGTTTGCCGTTTGCTTTGTTAGATTCAGTGTTTCGGCTTCATATGTTAAGATGTAGATCAGTTTTCCAAAGGCTGCCCAGGTGAGACCTATTCTGCCGATTTCACAAGTTTGATTGTCTCTCCCCAATCGAATTTTGTGGGACCATACTTGCTCAATATTCAAGCTGTTTACTTTTAGATTTTCACTAGTGACTAGATTTGTATTGAACTTGGTCTTGCTGATGTTGATATTCAGCCTAACTTCTTTGGATGCTAGTTTCAGTTAGCGTCTGTTTTGCTTCATCGAATTTGTCTGCAATTAATACCAGGTCATCGGGGGAGCGAAGATTGGTCAACTTCTCGCCATTGATGTTAATACCAAAGTTTTCGATCTTAATAAGCTTAAACATGTACTCCAAAAGATTAGTGAATAATTTGGGAGAGATGACATCACCTTGCCACACACCTCGCTTCATTTTGAAGTAAGGAGTATTTTCATGGAGTCTAATGACAGCATTCGCTTTCTTATAAATATGCTCGATAAGGTTGGTGTAACGATGGTAGATTCTACAATCCGCGAGGGCTTGGAGTATACTACGATGGTTACTGTATCAAAAGCTTTTTTGTAGTCCACGAAAACGAGCACCACTCTTTACATTTTTCAATAATAATTTTCACTGTGTGGAGGTGATCATTGGTGCCATAGCTCTTACGGAATCCCGCCTGTTCGTTTGATTGATAGAGAACAAATTTCGCTGTTAGCCTTTTGGTAATGATTCTTATGAAAAGTTTATAAATCTGCGAAAGTAAGCTAATTGGCCTATAGTTTTGTACTTGGGCTATATCACTTTTTTTATGCAGCAATATTATGATGGCCTTATCCCATTGTTAAGGCGTTGTAGTATTTCTCAGGCAAGCATTGCTTATTTTGCACAGTATTTTTAGTGATGCTGTTTCTCCCATTTTGATATTTTCAATGCTAACTCCATTGTCTCCTGGTGATTTGTTTTTTTCATGTCCTTCAAGCTGTGGTGGTGTGAAAGATGTGGTTACAAAGATAAATAAAGGAATGTGTAGATGTTTTGGACATGTAGAGAGGATGGATGAAAGAAGATTGAGGAAACAGATTTATAAGGCGCGTGTGAATGGGTAAGTTGGTAGAGGTCGACCTTGACGAACATATCTTGATCAGATCAAAAGAAGAAGCAAAAGATGTGTGCATGAACCGCAGCAAGTGAAAGAAAGTGGTCTCTGTTTACCCCTATGGAAAAAAGTCGTGACTATATGTATGTCTGTATGTATATATTATTTTCTTGTAGTAGTATAAATTAATAAACTAGTTTGTTGACACTTTTTAAGCAGGTCTAAATAAATATGTTAACTATGTGCAGGATATTGATAGAGCACTGTCTCAAGACTACCCAGAAAACCTAAAGCCAAAATTAGCAGTCCGCAAAGAAAAGGCAGAAAAACTAATTTCTAAACAAAGACCAGTAAACTATTACAGTTATCCACCAGAAATAAAGTCAAAGAATCATTTAGTATCATGTGCTTCTGATGCAGTAGAAATCCAGTATAGTGAAAAATATGGTTTGTATTTTTAACAAAATTTACATAGTTAAAAAACTGTTATTTGTTAATTTTCATCATGCAGCAAATTTCACACCTTGTTTTTTTTTAATTAAATTAAATAAAATTAAAATCCATATTTTGGAGATAATCTACATGTACATTAATTTATATTATTTTTAATGTCCGACCATAACAGGATTTTTGGCCGAAACCGAAATTGAACCTTTTGTCTGGGTCAAACTTATTTAGTATTTAGTATTGTGGACTGAAATCTAGTATATTACACATATACAGAAAGGTAACTCGTGTTAATGAACAAGAGTTATTGAAGTGTGTAATAAAAATATATACTGTGTTCATTTGAAAAGGATCCACCCTTAATATTTCAGAAATGCGACATGTTAGAATGAAATGCCGAAACACGTCAACTTTTAATTTGAGGGAGACACTTTTTATCGCTAATGTTATAAACGTCAGATTAACCCTCTCTCTCTACTAGAAATACCCCTTAGGTTAGGTTAGGTTAAGTTAAAACGGCGGTTCGGAGTGAACCCACTTAGGACTTTTGGCTCGTTTGATAACGTAGTGGACGGTGGTGCCTTCCGCCTCTACCGTGAGAACCAGTTGAAACTTTTAAAAAAAAGTGTGAGGTCTTTAATCCTTACTGAGCTGAGATCAGATAAGTCATCAAAGTTCGGTTGCCCTAGTATAGAAAGTCGTTTTCTGCTTATGGCATGGCAGTGGCAGAGAAGATGTACCATTGTTTCCTCCTCTTCCTGATCGTGACAGCTTCTACAGAAGTCGTGTCGTAGCTCTGCGATTCCCATGCGCCGTGCATGAGATCCACCCGCCCAGTGTCTGTTATGGCCGCGATCGCATTTCCATTGGACTCCTTGGATAGAGTTAAAACATCATTAGTTCGACGTAGATCTAGTTTAGACCAAATATGTTTCGATAATGAGCATGTGGGTTTATTTTGCCTCCTCAAGTTGGCTTTTTATACTAGTTTGCTGTGCAGGAGGAGCCGGCAGTTTACAATCGGTACTCCTTGCTGAGATGAGACAGATACAGCTGGGAGGGGGGTGTCCTCGGCATTGCACCGCTGTCCTAGAGGTCAAGTAGACTGAGTGATTTGATAGCAGCTTGGCTGTCGCAAAGAATGGGTATCTCGCTGAACTTTTGTTCATTGCAGAGTGTCCAGACAGCTGCCTCGGTAATGGCTGTCATTTCGCCTTGATACACACTACAGTAGTCAGGGAAACGAAACGACAGGCTAAGTGAGGGGTCTTCTGAGAAGACACCGCAACCTACTCTCCCCTCTTTAGAGCGAGATACCCCTTAATTTTTTTCAAATTGCGTTAGGTATCAAGTCATACCTCATTTAAAAGGTCTGGTAAATCTCTATTCAATCATATTGTTTTACCTTTGATACCAGCCTTCCATTGTTATTGTACATAATTTCAAATTAAATCATTTATAATCTTTCAGTGTAGTGTTTTATTTAAACTTTATTGTTGTTTATGTTTTAGGGCAAGTCATAACTATTAGGACAGAGTATGCCTAGGTTATTTGGACCAAAATATAATGGTTGTACCATGTATGCTTTTATAAAATATAACCGTGGAAAAAGATACAGGGTGTGAAAGTTGATTTTTTTTTTCGGTTTTTGCTTATTTTTAATATATTAATAAATTTTTATTAAAATTAGCAGAGGCATAACTTTAGATAAGAAATATTATTTTAACTTTTTCTACAGGGGGCGCCACATATGCGATTCCTACTAATGAAATTGATTCGTAAGTTTTTTTGACGTGCACATTATTTATAAAGGGTGGCCCATTAGTGTGTGGAAGTGCAATAACTTACTTAGAATAAAAAAATACAAAGAATTGTTTTAAATAAAAGTTGTATTTTCGCCGATACACATTTCTAAAACGACTACTGTTGAAAATAATTTACGAAGATCATGAATTTCTTACATTTCTACCTGATCATCAATTTGGCTTTTGAGAACACCATTCAACAACTCAACAGGTTCACAGGATAGTAAATGAAATTTCGAAATTCCTTGACGAGAAGAAATACTGGAATGCAGTATATCTCCCAAGTTTTTGATAAGGTGTGGCAAAGAGGCTTGTTATTCAAATTAAAGAAAAATCTATCGGCTAACTATTATCTAATGCTCAAATTCTATATGTATAATAGACATTACTTTGGCAAATTAAACGGTGATCAATCTAACTTCCTCTCTATTGAACCTGGTGTTCCTCAAGGTAGTGTCTTGGGACCGCTGATTTTCATGATCTACACAAGTGATATTCCAGAAACCGACGACACCAAAATTTCTTCGTTCACTGATGATGTAGCAGTACTAGCTATAAATGATGATCCGATAAGAGCCACAGACACCCTACAGAATTACCTGAACTCTTTGAATGAATGGTACACTAAATGGAGAACCAAAGTCAATCAAATGAAGTCTGTTCAAGTAACTTTTCAAATGCGCCAATCCACTTGCCCACCTATAACTAGGAACAATGTCCAAATAACTGTAGTGCCAAACAAAATACCTTGGCCTCCATTTCAACCAATGGCGTATTTGGATAAAAAACAAACAAACCAAAAAAACTCAGATAGACTCCAAAGTTTAAGCAGATGTATTGGCTCCTGGGTCGAAAATCAAAGTTATCACTGTAAAACAACTCATTGTTGCTTGAAACCCATATGGTACTACTGAATTCAGCTCAGAGGATGCGCCAAACGAACAACTATAAACATCATCCAAAGATTCCAATCCAAAGTACTAAGAACCATCACAAATGCCCCATGGTACGTGAGTAATCGTACCCTGCACGATGATTTAAGAATAACTTTCATCACAAGTGAAATTCGGCGAATCTATCTCCTAAGCATATAAAACGCAAACAGCAAATCATAAAAATTGTCATTAACAAAAAACATATTTTGTATAATTGTTAATGAAACTTCTTGTATATTAAATAATAATTTGTAATTCCTTTGTAGGTAGACACTTAATTGCGACCAGAAATATCAAAATTGGAGAAGTTGTTTCAGCTGAAAATTCATTCTGTCATATTATTCATCCTGAAAGCAAGTACATTCACTGTCATCATTGTTTGGAACTGTGTTATAATTTAATACCTTGTCCAAATTGCACGAATGCCTTGTACTGTAGCCAAAAATGTCTTCAGAAGTGTTTTGAACAGTATCATAGATATGAGTGTCATTTTCCAAATATTTTAGTTTCTCCCGAGATGGTTTTCATAAAATTAGCATTAATGGGTAAGAATAACAAATATATATGTTCATCATTAGTCTACAAGAATGAATTACTATAAGGGGTATTTCGTGTGAAGCGAACAGCTAAAAAAATACGAACTTCTGAATGTGTACCTACTTCTAGACGGTATTAACGTGAACACAAATTTTTTTTTGTATGTTGCCAAGTTGCCAAGTTATGGCCTTCTAAAAAATTGACGTTTGTTTAAAAATAATTTTTAGCAGCTGTTTTCTGAATTAAACAAATTTGCAATTAAATACGTGACTTTTTTGGTAAAATAAATACATTTTTAGCTTTATTTTGTAATTTAAATCTGGCTGCGCATAGAGGAGTGTTGGTTCCTACTCTTATGTATGGTAGTGAATGTTGGGTTTGGCAGAAGAAGCATGAAAATAGGATTATTGCTGCGGAGTGACTCGGTTGAATAAAGTAAAGAATAGTGAAATAAGAGAACGATGTGGTGTAAAAGAAGATGTGGTTACAAAGATAGATAAAGGAATGCTTAGATGGTTTGGACACGTAGAAAGGATGGATGAAGGAAGATTGACGAAACAAATTTATAAGGCGAGTGTGAATGGACAAGTTGGTAGATGTCGACCTCGGCGAACATATCTCGATCAGATCAACATTGTTTTGAAGAAAGGCCAGGTCAAGAGTACCAACAACCGACGAGCATATATGAGAACACTGATGAAAGTAGAGGAAGCAGAAGATGTGTGTAAGAACCGTAGCAAGTGGAAGGAAGTGGTCTCTGCTTACACCTACGGGAAAAAGGTGTGACTATATGCATGTATGTAAAATAATTTAAAACATAATGGTCGAAGTTATTAAAATTACGATTTAAAATATTTACTTCCAATTATGTACAAAAAAAAATTAAATTTCAAATCTGATTTAAAAATAACAGTAATTTTTCTATACCAATCACCACGTTTAATATTTTATTGCAAATTTGTTTAATTCGAAAAATAGCTTCCTTTCATTTAAAAAGGCATTTTTAGAAGCCCATGACTTGGAAACTAAGCCTCATAAAAAAATGTGTGTTCACGTTCATACTAACTAGAAGTACATTTAGGTCCAATATGAACGAATTTCAAAACCTCGCATTTTTTTCACTGTCCGCTTCACATGAAATGCCCCTTAAGTCATTTAAAATAGAGGGCATTAGAATAATACATTTTATAATTTTAAACAAATTTTTAACATTTATTTAAAAATATAGTATGCCAGTTTCTTAAAGGAACTTGGCAATTTACATTTTAAAGCCGATAAATCTTCTTATGAATGAACGAAAAATAGAAATATAGACAATATTTACCAGGCCGAAGTTATGGAAAATTCTTTCGGAAATGGGAACACCAAAACATGTGGTGTACCTGATTCGGCAATTATAGTCTTCCGGTACAGCGACGGTCAGAGTCAATGATAACCTCTCAGACGAGTTTTCAACAGTTTCTGGAAACAGACAGGGATGCATTCTGTCTTCTCTCCTCTTTAACACTTACAGCGAGTATGTCATGAGAGAGATCATCGAGAACTGGAATGGAGAAATTGCAATTGGCGGTAAAAAGATTAGAAATCTGCGATACGCTGACGATACCTTGATAATAGCTAAAGACGAGGGTGAACTGCGAACTCTAATGCAAAGATTAGAAAAACAAAGCGCAGTATATGGTCTCGAAATAAACAAATCTAAGACCAAGGTGATGAGCGTAGATCGCCTTAACAATAATAGCCCAGATATCATAAGGATGACTTCGAAGTTGTCAACCGTTTCGAGTATCTAGGATCTATTGTGACGAACACCGGCGAATGTGAGCACGAAATCCGAAGATGTATAGCGATGGCGAAAAACTCCACAACGAAACTGATATCGTTTATGGCTGGTCAATACCGCGTCTGAAATTATCCTGACAGTCTTACCCGGTCGTTTACAAACTTTCGTAGATACCGAAGGCCGACGGTGGTCCTGGTGAGTGAGTGCAAGACTGGATCAATACTCCGACCTCGTCCAACACCCGTTAGTAACTGTGTAAAGCGTTCAAGACCAGAGCAATACCTCTGGTCTACGCCTCGCACAGCAAGGTGCTTCTACTGCTCGGTGCATGGTCTTTTATATCCGTCGTGGTGGTCTCTTTCTACCATCAATCCATCCGGAGTGGGAGTTCAACAGGTTTGGTGGTGGATATCGTCATCGTGGCAGTGGGGACAACTAGTTTTACAGGTGAAAATTAATGGTAACGTACTTGTGTCGTTACAACCTATCGTGTAGGCCGTGTACGGCCCGCACTGCGACTATTAGAATGGGGAGGGATTATAGAAAGGAGATGATTGTGGACCCAATTTTTGAAAAGTTGCAGTTCATAGTTCTCTGAGAAAACTGATTTTGGAAGCTTGTTCCATTCCGTAGCAGCCCTGTAAAAGAAGAATTCTTGATGGAGTTCCTTGTAGTGTCAATCTTGAGAGTAAATGGGTGAGACTGATCATCGTGCCAAATTCTTCGACCGAATGTGGCCAGTGGTGGTATAAGAGTCTTTATTTCTCTGGAGCATCTGCCATGGAAATATCTGGTCTGCAACTCTTCTTCTATGTTCTAGTGGGTGAAGGGTATCTGTGAGAGTTGAGCTGTTTATCATCCGAATGGCTCTTTTCTGAATGGAATCTAGAAGACGAAAAGAATGACTTGGTGCTGAACCCCAAATGTGCGAGCATTACTCCAGGAGAGGTCGGATTTGAGCCTTGTACGTCGTCAACAGTTGATCAGGAGTAAAAAACTTGTTAGCTTTTCACAGAAAACCTAGCTTCTGGCTTGCTGACTGCGATGTTAGCAACATGGTCATGCCAAGACATATTATTAGATACCGTGACTCCCAAAATCGAGATGGATGGACTTGATTCAAGGGTATTTCCGGTATCTGGAGAGATACCGCAATAACCAAGGTTAGGCTGGTCCAATCACTCATTTTTCCTATCGCGACATATGCAGCAGAGACTTGTACAATAAAAATAGCAGATCGACGAAGAATTGATTCATTGGAATTGTGGTGCTGTAGACGGCTTCTTCGAATACCATAGACTACTCGCCGCACCAAAGAATCGATTCTAAGACAACTGGACATACAAACAAGATTGTCGACCATTGTCAGTCAACAATACCTCAAATATTTTGGACACATTGCCAGGAGAGCAGAGGGAATGGAAAGATTAATCATCGAAGCAAAAGTCGAGGGACGAAGACCTAGGGGACGCTCACCGTCACGATGGGAAGACCAACTTAAAACTTTAACTGGGGAGAATATGCACGAAGCCGTTCATCATGCCCAAGATAGGGAGTCCTGGAATCAGCTCGTTCAAAGAGTCGCGACATGATGTCACTGCACCCTTACGAGGGTTAGATCAGGAGAGAGAGATTTACCAGGCTAAATATTATACTTGCGAGGTCTGACAATAAAATTCTATGACTAATTGCCTTAGAGAATTACTGACAATTAAAATCTCACTTTTGATATGTCATATTATTCTTTGCAAAGTCAGCTTTCGAAGACTTTTTGCTAATTTTTAATGTTTAAGAGGGGTTTAGCCTTATTTGGGATTGATAGTAAAACTTTGTAAAACAAGGAATGGCAAAAATCATATTACTCTGACCTCGCTGAAAAAAATCGAGATTTTTTTTCACTTTCTGCTTGTGAAAGGTTGGATCTAGGCATCTCTCAGAGTACTTTTTTTATTTTTTGAAAAACTAGAAGATATATCGTATTTCGAAAAAGTACTTCGAGAGATGCCTCAATTATACAGTTGTCTTTGTTGAGAAAAAAAATTATCGCGATCCATCAATAACTACTAGGTCAAAAATGATTTTTGCTAAACCCTGCAGACACAATTACGGAGCATTTTTTATGACTGATTCGAGCGCCCTCGCACCAAATAAGCACTTTTACATAGATACTATGAATTATTGAATGAATCGTAATTTCATTCATAAAAATCAAAAATAGCACTGAAGCTATTCCAAAAATTTCAGCACGTGTGATGGTGTCAATAGAAGTTGCGAAAGGGATTTATTGCATTTTCGAATAAGACTAATTAGGTGATAAAAACGTAAACGGCGACGGCAAGGGTGATGCACAAAGAGCCGGCCAGATATGCATGTATAATAGACGACAGAAAGGTAGTTAGTTTGCGATTGCATTCAGATGGTGACACTTGTTAGTTTGTGAACTTGTGATATTGTGATCAATCATGTCGAGTTTAAATTATCTAACAGGCGATAAACATCGTAAAAAACTTTCTGTGAAGAAATTATCAGTAAAAAAAAAGGATTTTGAGATTAAATAAGGTAAGTAAATATTTTTAAATGGGTATTGGTATATATCTGTAGCTAAAAAAAAGAATCGAAAAAGCCAATATTTTAACATTTCAACAGAAAATATGTTATTCATACCAATCTACTGGAAGTGTTTTATAAGAGTGAATGCCCAGGTAACACCGATAACAGCCGACTATGGAAAATAAAAGTACTTCAAAATAGTGCATCAGGAGTGCTTAAGAAGCAGTGCAATCAGCACACCTCCATAAGTGGCAGTTGACCTGCATCAATTATGAACTAAAATCTGTTGCCGTTAGAGCACTTCCAAGGCACTTTCAATCGCCGGGAGAGTGTATCACGGTCGGCTGGCGGCCGCCTGGACACCTCGATGCTGGGAAAGTATTATTTGCCTGACCGGAACATGAACTGCCGGTAGACATGTGCGATACAAATGCTGGGCCGATGGTCGGTGTTATCTGGGTATATATAGTTCTTTTCATGGGAGCTTGATGACTTGATAATGATGAATATTCCATAACCAGATACTTATTACAATAACTGTTTCGAATTTTCGGAATGCTTTCCTAAAAAATAATTTGAATCGATATTGCTACTTATTAAAAATTAATCTTTTACGTCAAATTTATTTTCAGCCTATTCCTACCTCAGTAAACTCCTTCACATCAGATGAACGGGACTCATATGATAATCACTCTGTGTTTAATTCTGGAGAACCTCAAGATCATATAACGGATATGGATAATCTATCACGAAGTTCATTAGGCGAAAATTATGAATTTTCAGATCCTAAATCATCTATTAACGAAACTTTAAGCACTTTTGATTGTTTTGATAGTGGATTAGACTTTGCTGATATTATTATGGATGGTGTTTTTCGTTTGAATAATTTACACAGGAAAGAAACTCCGTCAGTGTTAGGCAAGTTACAATCGAAAAATGGAGAATATTTAGATATTTCGAACCAAAAATCCTATCTCAAGAATCTGTATGATATTGACATCAACAATATCCATAAAACTGAATGTTTGGCAACTACCCCAAGTGATGACTCAAACAATGCGAACCTGAATTATTTGAATATGGAAGGCGAGATGGAAGGTGAAGTAGAACTTGTCAATGGTGATGGAACCAACAACTTGAATGAAGAAAATGTTGTGAAATTCCCATAATACACACCAGATGATGAATGGATATGAACTCGAGGGAAGAAGATTGATAGATATCCAACATTTCATTGATTCCTTGAAACGGGTAGCTAATCATGCCCCTCATTTGGGATGTAATTTGGATAATCTTGTAATTGTTGGAGAAACCAAACGGGGTATGGCATCCAACATCCATTTTCAATGTTCCATGTGTCTAACCCAACATTCCATATCAACTGTGCAGAACAAAAAACAGTTGAATAATGATGCAGTATTGTGTGTAATGAGTACTGGCTCTGGACATGAACACCTTAGTCAGATTGGAGCATCGTTGGATATTCCAGTTTTGTCTGGCAAAGCAGATACAAACCAGATACCAAGATAGTTTGGGCAATTATTGGGAATCATCTGTCTTGGATGAGATGACTAAAGCCGCTGAAGAGGAAAAGGCTTTAGCAATTGAGAATAGTGACCTAACTCCTAATGGAATTCCATTTGTGTGTGATGGGGTGTGGGCAAAAAGATCATACCGCCACAATTATAACTCGTTGAGTGGAGCAGCAGCGATTGTAGGATATAGAACAAAAAAAGTTTTATATCTGGCGGTTAAAAATAAATTCTGTCTCATGTGTAAGCGCCATCCCATAGCCACACCATCACACACGTGCTATAAAAATTGGGAAGGATCTGCATCAGCAATGGAATCTGCCATAATCTGTGAAGGATTCATGCAGAGCATGGATTTGCATGGATTAATCTATAAGAGGATGGTTGCTGACGGCGATAGTAGTTGCTACAAAAAAATACTGGATAGTAATCCCTACAAAGACTACCAAGTAAAAGTTGAGAAGATCGAGTGTCGGAATCACTTATTGAGAAATTATATCAATAAAATGCGAGATTTAGGAAAAGACACCAACGCTGGTCCTTTGGTACTAAGAAAAGAAATAAAGGTATGTGTAATAAAAGATGAATCACAGTAATCTATTTTCATGAATTTTCTGAAATGTCTGCACTAATTTTTAATTCAAGCCTTTTTTTGGACTCTATATGGAAATTAAAGTTTTTCAATATTTTTCAGAAAAACCTACTAAGATTCCGCTATGCCATCACAGAAGCCATCAAATACAGAAAAAACGAAGGTGGCACTATGAAGGAAAAATGTGAGAAACAACGGAAAGATATATTGAACAGCCCTTTCCACATATTAGGTCAACATTTACATTGTTGTACCTACTTTTGCCAAAAACAAAGTGTAGCTGAAAGTTCACGTACCCGTGATATGATTGCAGATATGAAATTAACACGTAAGTTTCATTCAAAATAATTATTCTGTTAGTTATATAAAAAGGGTGGTATGTATGTTGAAATAAATATTTATGTTTGTACATATTTTCATTTATTTTTTAATGACTATAAGCATCTGATTATTAATTTTCATATTTTTAATTGCATATTTTATGTTTGCAGCATTATATGATAAAATGATGAGTCATGTGAGGTATATTTCCAATCATTCTATAAGCTTGATATTAGATGTAGATAATAATTCGGTAGAGCAATTCAACGGGATTATTGCAAAACACACTGGAGGGAAGAGGATTAACTATGTTCTCAGACGTTCTTTCCAGTCTCGATGTTTTACGTCAGTGGTAAGCCACAATACCAAAATTCCTTTGGCAATTTTGAAAAAAAAAATTGGTGCTGTAAAAGTTGGCTATTATATACAAAACTATGAAAGTTGCAAGAATAGAAAAAGAATAAATAAAAATAAATTGAGACTATTTAAGAAACGAAATGAATATTCCAATTCTCAAAAAGAAAAATCACCACAGTCATATGGAACGCATTGCGAAAAACCAGATCTTGAAGATTATAAATTACAGCAGGCAATATCCGAATATTTGGAAGGATTACAGTTGACTGTGACAAAAAAGATAAATATAGAAGAGATAACGAGAAATCAGTTAGATTCGGAAATGTGGAAAAATGAAAGAAGAAAAAGAGTCACAGCTTCAAAATTTGCTAAAATTTGTAAGAAATAACCCGAATCTTCAAGAAAAAATTTAATTAAATTAATACTGTATCCAAAGAAAATATTTGCCAAATCTTTGAAACATGGCGAGGAAAATGAAAAAAATGCTATTATGCAATTAGAGAAACACCTGGGAGTTCAAATTTCTAAATACGGTTTATTCATCGATCAGTACATCGACTTTATTGCTGCAAGTCCTGATGGAGTTATCGAAGGAACCAATAAAGTTATTGTAGAAGTTAAGTGACCTTATTCTGCACTAGATATGACACCAGATGAAGGCATCGCTAAAGGGCATATAAAGTGTTGGAGGAAAAATGGGGAGTTCAATAAAAACCATAACTGGTATTACCAAGTTCAAGGCCAGTTGCATGTAACTGGCTTTGAATTTTGTTATTTCGCGGTATGGACATATAAAGGTCTAAAAATTGAAAAAATTTATCGTAATGATACATTTTGGCAAAATAAGATGGAATCAAAATTAGTAGATTTTTATATGAAATATTTGCTGCCTGAAATAGTTGACAGTAGATACGAGAGAAATATGGAAATAAGAGATTGATTTGAGGTATTTCTGGACAATTAGATTGTTATGTATATATTTTGTTTTTAAATATATCCTGTGAATTTTCGAGTTTTCAAGTTCAGTGAGCATTCTGAATACCTTGAAAAATGTCATTTCTTCATACCTATCGAAGAAGAATATTTCTAAATATTTTGTAATGTATGAAAATTTTCAATAGAGTTTTTCCATAAAGAGCATTTTTGCAGCGTTTCTTTTTTCTGTATCTATTTTTTATTAACTACCTACCCATATCCATATTCATCATACGCGAAATATTCATTACGACAAAAAGGATACTCATTTTATTTTTAATATTCTTATGGACATTTTTTGTTTATACAGGCCTATCCTGAGAATTCCAACGGCCGACGACGACGGCCGCAGACCCGGCAAGGCCAAATTTACTACGAAAGTCACTCGATAATAAGTTGAAGTGAGACGCAAATAGTGCTAACCTTTTTTTTTGTCATTGGTCTCCGCCCCCTTCTATCAGGATTTTTACTTCCCTCTTTACACCGCAAATTTACTCTGACCTGTTTGTAAAGGTTAACCCCTTCTTAAGTGTGTTAGCAATTTTTTTGTGTCCTAAGAGATTTTTGGAGAGACGAGAATTATTATTGGTGGAAGACGATGAACGTGAAGGACATCCCTCATTTAAAAAAAAAAAAAAAAGACGACAGTGTGAAAATATTTTTAAAGGATAACCTTTAATTATCCAATTTATATTCTGTACAAGTAGATACCCAATAAACATCTGATAAAATATTTACATTTTAGGTATGGCCGAAAGTCGAATACAAGAAGCTGATGATATTCCAAGCGAAATTCACAAATCTGATTCCTTTAAAGAAATTATAAAATTGGAAATGAACGAAGAAAAGAGGTCATTTATAAATCTTTGTATTCCGGCTATTTCCGCATCTTTAGCTTTTCATTGTCTTAAAAATGATCCAGAATTTTGCTCTCGATACAATGAAGCTTCTGATGACGATAATTTAAAAAGATATTTATATAAATCTTATATGATAAACGCCTTCAATCCATTTAATATCAGGAAAATTAGGTATACGCCATGCGATATCAAATCTAGAAGAGTTGGAACTGCTTTGTATGCTTTTACCAGTTTATACAATCATTCGTGTGTACCCAATTGCGAGTTCTTCCATTATGGGGCTTTGATCGTGACTAGAGCTCAGGCCAACATAAAAAAAGGCGAACAGATTACTATATGCTACGGGTAAGTTTACACCTACAAGTGTTTTTTTTTATTCTTTTATTCCTCGCTAATTTAAAATCTACTTTTAATAAAGTACTAAGTAAATATGATGTAAGTAGGCGGCTTGTGCAGCTGTTATCCATTGACAACTCTCTGAAGTTCATCTAACAGCAAGGTCTTCTGACCAAAATCTATTAATGAGTGGGGGGTTAGAGAGTTCGTCTATGAGGTGGTTTGGATGGTTTGCACTGCGGTTCATATATCTTCTTTCATCCGTGAAAGGAATAAGAGATCTACGTGAAAGGTGTTTTGATTACAGATCGCAATACTTCTTTTTAAATTTTATTTTTTCTAATTTAAATCCTTTACGACGCCAATGTCTTAAAACCGTCCTGCTCCTATTCACCTTACCCGCGATATCTCTAACCGATACGCCTGTCGGCCTTCTTTCCTTCTTTGCAATGCGCAGTCTCGAATCGGCGCAGTAGCAAGTTTCCTCTCTCAACGCGCCGGCTCGATTCAACGCAATAGTAGTATTCCTCCGACCGTCGAGAACGACGGTCGTTCAACAGTATTATTGTTCCGAAAGTCGTAGAGAGCGGCTGTCATACAGTTTCTCTTTCCACTGCGACTAAACCTCGCTTGCTACTTGCAATAAGTTGTATTCGTTCAGTTTTCTTTCATTAGTTAGTTTAAACTCCTATTTTTCCACGGCTTTGAATTAATTTCCCCCCATTTCATCATTGTCTGATGCTAGTGTAGCAGTGTCGTCCGCAAATATTGCCATTAATGTATACTTACTGGTGGGTATATCAGCAGTGAAAATTAAGTATAGAACCAATCTTAGTTTAAAAATATATAAAAAACATCTCATTAAAAGCCATAAAATCTTCAAAAGAAACCGACCAGTGGCGTATCAAATTTATTTTTAAATTTATTAAGATTTGTCAAAGTGTTTCTAATAATTTATATTAAAAATCGTTAAAACCTTGAAATTTGTTAAATATAATTTCTAATGTTGAGACTTGATTTTCTTTGTACGTATTGTAACCCGTTTGTCGAATCACATCTTTAGATGCATCATGTATCCGAAGGCTGACGATACGTTTTCGTTTTTTATCCTGTTCAATCACAACGACTTACTAAATAAATTGTGTAATTTTCGTTAAGTTGCAAATTCTTTTAATTATTTCATCTCGAGTTGAATTGACATTTTCAGCTTTTAATTGTGTCTCATTTTCATTATTATGATTATAGGTGCCGTGAAATGACTAGTCATGTTTCGGCACTTGGTCAGAGTTTCCGGTCGCTCGGGTGAAATGTGTTCTGGTTTATATTCGAATGGAAGCATCCAGGCATCAGTCAGGCCTCTCTGGGGCTGAGGGTACAGCATTGAAACAGTTCCGCAGGCTGGCCGCCAAGTAGTACAGTGGCCTCAACCGATTGGTAACGCTCTGGGAGGTTGCCACATCAATTGGTGTATAATCCCGATACTCCTGTTCTGCCAGTTCGTGACTGGAGGGGATCCGAGCTCGAGTATTCGGGGGGCATTGCCGAGGCCACAGTCCATCGAGGTCAACTGACCGTCCTGGATGCAGAAATTTCTGTAGAAGCTAGTCCACATATCTACTCCCTTTTTTATTTATTTATTTATTTTATTTTTTTTCCTCTTCTGCCCTTTTTTTTTCTTTCTTCATATTTTTCTTTTAAATCAAACCATTAAACCAAATCATGAAAAATCCAACAAAAATACATGTTCCAACTGCGGTTGCTGATAATTCCCCAAAAAGCAACTTTAGAATTGATTTCTGCAACATTCGAGGCCTGAACTCTAACATTAATTCAGGAAACCACCACCTGCAAACTAACAGGCCTCATTTACTGGCTTTGACAGAGACACAAATTAAACCCTCCTCCAACAATACGCATCTTTTGTGTCCTGGGTTCGAACTCGAAACAAGATTCAAATTTAAGACCGGCCTCTGTGTTAACACTCGCAGTGATATTTCCTGTTGTAGACAGGAGAACTTAGAACCAAAGGACGGCCTAGAGGTCATGTGGTTCAAGTTAACCTTACAAAAATCAACAAAATTTCTCTGCTGCCTGTATCTTTCTCCTACGAACCCTCCTTACGTCAACCTCTTTCAACATCTTTCCGACACGCTGGAACTGTTGCAAACTAACGACCCCAACACAGAGATTATATTTTTGGGTGATTTCAATGTTCACAACGCGAACTGGCTGAGATCCAACCGCACCGACAACGCCGGTCTAGAAGCTGAGAACTTTGCGATAAGCCACAACGCGACCCAGCTAGTTGAAGAATCTACCCGCATACCCGATAACCCCAATCACCAAACCAACATTCTTGATCTCTTCTTCACGACACATCCCGACCAGTACCCAGTCTCTATAACCGCTCCGCTCGGTAAATCTGATCATAAACTCATCTCAGCCACGTCCAAACAAACAACCCCGCCTAAAATCACGCCTGGTACCTCTATTGTCTGGCATTATAGATCAGCCAAATGGAATCAACTGAGGGACTTTTACCTATCATTTCCATGGAAAGATGTCTGCTTTCGCTCACAAGACCCATCAACATGTGCAGAATCTGTAACCGAAATCATAAGGCAAGGTATGGACTCATACATTGCTCATGGTACAAGACGGATCTTCAACCCCAAACCCTGGTTCAACCAAGAATGCAACCGTGCGGTGAGTGATAAAAAACAAACACATCGACTCTGGTGCGTAGTCCCGACAATTGCCAACCGAGAAGCCTTTGTCCACGCAAGGAACGCCTGCAAAAGAACGATCGATCTTGCCAAAGAATCCTACGACAAGAGAATATGCAACAAGCTTGTCAATGCCCCTCCTGGATCAAAGACCTTCTGGTCTTTGGCTAAAGCCATAAATAAGAATTTCACAACTTCTTCTTTACCACCACTCGAGAGGTCCGACCGCACGACAGCCGTATCTTCCAAAGAAAAAGCGGATCTGCTGGCCGAAATGTTCAGCTCTATCTCAACACTCGATACCAATGGAAAACAACCCCCAACGATACCTAGAATAAACGCATCAATGCCTGAGGTCACTATCCGCCATCGCACTATCAGGAAAATCCTACGAAATCTTGACTCTAATAAGGCAGTAGGACCAGATGGAATTCCGACAATTGTCCTGAAGACCTGTGCTCAAGAGCTCACCCCAGTTCTCTGTAGACTTTTCAAGTTATCATACAGCAAAGGAGTATTTCCGTCCATGTGGAAAAACGCTAAAGTCCAACCGATTCCGAAAAAAGGAAAGAAGACTATTCCTGCAAATTATCGCCCTATTGCATTGCTCTCAGTCATATCCAAAGTTATGGAAAAAGCGATTAACACAGAACTTATCAAATATCTGGAGAAATTTGAGATAATCCATGACAGACAATATGGATTTCGACAACTTCGGTCTACTGGAGATTTGCTGGCTTATGTCACTCAGCTCTGGACAAATACTATTGAAAAGTTTGGTGAATCCCGTGCAATAGCCTTGGATATATCTAAAGCCTTTGACCGCGTTTGGCACCAGGCATTGTTAAGTAAATTATCTGCCTACGGTCTCCCAACCAAACTGTGCCAATGGCTCCTTGAGCTTCATGCAAGATCGCTCCTTACATGTGGCAGTTGACGGTATTTCTTCTGATGCGTTTAAAACTAATGCCGGGGTCCCCCAGGGTTTCATCCTACCCCCACCTTATTTCTTTTACACATCAACGACTCCTTGAAAACCACCACAAACCCCATTTACAGTTTCGTAGACGATAGCACACTTGTCTCAACTTTCACATCCTATCGATCACTTTCGGTGAATGATACAAATAGACTCAGGAAGGAACAGGTTGATTCCATCTTAAAGCAATCGTCGAGTGGAGAACCAACAATCTTGTTCAGTTCAACGCCCAAAAAACACAAAGTGCCACGTTTTCCAAGAAAGTGAATTCCTCAAATCATCCCATCACAATGTCCGGAAATACCCTTGAACCAAGTCCCTCCATCTCGATTTTGGAAGTCACGGTGTCCAATAATATGTCTTGGCATGACCATGTTGCTAACATCGCAAAGTCGGCAAGCCAGAGGCTAGGTTTTCTGTGGAAAGCCAGAAAGTTTTTTACTCCTGATCAACTGTTGACGACGTACAAGGCTCAAATCCGACCTCTACTGGAGTATTGCTCGCAAATTTGGGGTTCAGCACCAAGGCATTCTCTTCATCTTCTAGATTCCATTCAGAAAAGAGCCATTCGCTTGATAAACAGCTCAACTCTCACAGATACCCTTCACCCTCTAGAACATAGAAGAAGAGTTGCAGACCAGTCATTGCTCTACAGATATTTCCATGGCAGATGCTCCAGAGAAATAAAAACTCTTGTACCACCATTGGCCAAATTCGGCCGAAGAACTCGGCAGGCTGATCAGTCTCACCCATTTACTCTCAAGATTGACACTACAAGGACCAATCTTCATCAAGAATCCTTCTTTTACAGGGCTGCTACGGAATGGATTAAGCTTCCAAAATCAGTTTTTCCAGAGAACTATGACCTGCAACTTTTTAAAAAGCGTGTCCACAATCATCTCATTTCTATAGTCCCTTCCCCTTCTAATAGTCGCAGTGCGGGCCGTCCGCGGCCCATACGATAGGTCTACCCTTTTTGCGACTATTTTCATAAAAAAAAAAAATTATCAGGAATTTCATTATTAATGTGAATATAGTCAATATTCGTTAAATTCTTCATTAACCTCAAACGGTCTCCAAAAAGCCATTTCACAAATATCACAAAAAAAATAAAACAATAAAAATTTCCTGATACATTATTGAGAACCAGTGCGAGCTAATGTTTTCAAGCGAACACCTGCTAGCTAGATAGTTGACCGATGATTTGATGAATGCGTATTAGCGACGTTGACATTCAAAAATAAGCTGTGCTACCCGTAGCTTTTAAAAAGAGGCGGCCAATATGTTTTGCTAAATTTATCGGTATTGGTTAGGTTTTATGTGAGTGGGGCGTGGTCGCCCCTCCACCGCGACCCTTAGTAGGTCTATTGTGTATTGTATGTCGGTATTACTCAGTATAGAATAAAGCACTTATTACCGGAATATCGCAGTGCCCTGGTAAAATCATCTTTTTTAAACTGAGATTGGAAATACTGTACAAGTTATGATCAAATAATAAAATATAACGTGAACACGTTTATATACAATGACAAAAAGTAATTAAAGAGATTAATTAGTAAAATAACTAAAGCTTAACAAACACTATCGGCATAGACACAATTTCAGTTAGTTAACATCTTAATTGGCGAAGAAAAAAGATGGAAAAAACTTGACCATGATAAATTAATTTGTGTTGACTTCATTACAATATGCCCTTTTTTATACACATTTTTAAGCTTATCCTCATGGCTATTTGTTAGCTAAATTTCACAAAATTACTGGCACTATTACGCCATGTCTTTTTAAACGATTGTTTCACGCAGTAATATCAAAATTGCAAACGTGTGAAAAATTGATATTAACCTTAATTGATTTTTGAGGTTAAATTTATTGTTTGTAAATGTTTGAGTGATTAAAAGAAAGTATAATAGTAGTCAAAGAAGTGTTGTTAGAACTGGAAAATAGTCCAATTCATGAACGTCTGCAGTCGGTTAAGAAAAAGTTGAAATGGCAATAAAATGGAGCACCCCCGTATTATGGAGTTATTATGAGAGATTTTTACTAAATGAAAACTTTAATTAATGGATTGTAGTAGGGAATCCTTTGAATGGACTCCACGATCTACAGATATCACACATGAATTTAGTAGGTTTAGTAGGTATTTGATTGAGTTGTCTAATTCCTCATAGAGTTTTTGAATATCTTCTTCCTCTGATTCCGATGTTGGAGCGTACACTTAAATTACGTTGAGGTTACAGGGTGTTACTTAAAGTTTCAAGGTTATTATTCTATTGCTCACGGGGTCCTAGCCCAGCACTTTTTCTCCACCTCTGTGGAACTATTAGCGCCACTCCATTGTGGCTATTTTCGTTATTGCCAGAGAAATATATGGAATTCCCTGATCTTGAGATGAAATTCCTGGATCCTTTCCAGTGCGTTTTCGATAGGCCCAGTAATTCTTTATTGTAGCCTTTGGCTTCTCTCTTTACTGTATGTAGTTTCCCTGTCTGTAGCAGAGCTCTTACATTCCATGTCGCTATCTTCTTTCCTTTGCGCATGTTCACATTTATATCAGTTCCTCCCGGAGATCCGACTAAGAAACTATTTACCCTCCGGACTCGTTTTAAAATGAATTGTTCCATGAGATTCTCTTGTGAAAAATTATTTGTGAAGGTGGGTCTCCGTTACCTTCCTTCAAAGTGCCTTGTTATTCTGATGTCCGTTTTTGATCTATGTGGTTACAGGCCGTATTATTGTCCGGGCCCATAACAGCAAGGGGTTTGTAATGCTTCTATAGTTGGTTTTCAAGGCTTCATAAAGTGCACCCTTAGCCTGACATAGTGAAAAAGGCTAGTTGGCGGGGAATAGTCGGTTTGGAAGGGAGAAGAGGTATGGGATAATGGTTTCCCCCGTATGGTCTTGTGAGATAAACCAAGGCGACTCGCGTGAGCAGAGGCGTATCCCTGAAGTAGATCTGTCACCTATTGGGACTATACATGAATAGAAAGGATGGATGAAGGAAGATTGACGAAACAAGTTTATAAGGCAAATGTGAATGGGTAGAGGTCGACCTCGGAGAACATATCTCGATCAGATCAACATTGTTTTGAAGAAAGGCCAGGTCAAGAGTACCAACAACCGAAGAGCATGTATTTTAGCACTGATGAAAGTAGAGGAAGCAAAAGATGTGTGTAAGAACCGTAGCAAGTGGAAGGAAGTGGTCTCTGCCCACCTCTATGGGAAAAAGGCGTGACTTTATGTATGTATGTATGTACATGAATATCTACCCACTCCCAAAGAAATGACCCCACATAGCGAACCAATCACCTACCACTTGCACATGCGCAGAATATCTATCTTGCAACATCGTTGTCAAGTTCTTTTTTTTCTTGGTATTTTGCAGATAAAGTTATAAATAGAATCATACTATTGGGGCAAAGTAATTAGGAAAAATCATGAAAACCGCCGCAGAAGCTTCTTCATCATGTAGCTTCTCTATTATCGGAGGTTTGCTAACATCATGGCAATCCTGACCTTGGAAACTGCTGCTCTGAATAGATCTGCAGAAGACATGTTGAACAATTCTCGCAGATTCCGCAGCCGAGATATTCTTCTTCTGCCAATTGACCTTTTGCCCATAATCTTCCCCTGGATTATCAAGTGGAGTATCTCATATTTTGAACCTCGCATTATGTGACCCAGATAGGTGATTTTTCTTTTCTTCACAGTCTTCAACACCTCTAACTCTTTATTCATTCTGGTAAGTACTTCTGCGTTGGTCGTGTGCTCCAACCACGATATTCTGAGCATTCTTCTGTAAGTCCACATCTCAAATGCTTCTATTTTCTTTCGTACATTCTGTTAAGGGTCCAAGTTTCTACTCCATAATACAGTACCGGGAATACATAGCACTTCAGCATGCGTGTTCTAAGATCTAGGCTCAAGTCGCGGTTACAAAGCATCTTCTTCATTTTGAGAAAAGCTGCACGTGCTTTCTCTATATGGATCTTGATTTCAGAGCAATAATCAGCGGTGCAGGGGATGTTTGTACCCAGATAGTTATATCTTGTAACCCTCTCTAATTGTTCTCCGTCTACATAGAGGTGTTCTTGCGGAGCGTTTTACTTTGTTATAATCTTGTACGTGACTATAAAGAAGCAAAGAAAAAACTGTCGTATTCGGATTTAATGAGCTGTTGATATCTGTTTTCCTGTTTGCTTTCGGAAAATCGCTTGCATAAGTGCTCCGTTTTTTGTGTTTCCTCGTTGTTTTTATAAACATTGTGTATTTCTGACATTCCTGTAGTTTGGTTTCATTAAGTTTTTACTTTAGTCATATTCAAAATTCCATAGCCCTGACCTGGTGACACGTTTAAATATCCCGCTCAATATACTATTTATTGCGCAAACTTAGAGATAGGTAATCGGCCTATGGGATGCCAAATCATACATCACTGATTGGCGTTATAGTATTTATTATATTTCTGTGGATAACACTAACTTGAGAATATTCGTTAGGCCGCATCTCCTGATATACAGTGAAACCGAGTTTTGTACATACGAAGCGCAATGACGTATAGAGATTGTCACAACTTTTTACTTTTAATTTTAGCGCATATTGAAATAATTAAAAAAATGACATATTAATTTTTTTTTAGAAATTCATATTCTACGACTGAAAAAAAGATCCGTCAATCAATTCTCAAAAAAAATTATTTGTTTGACTGTGATTGCAAGGCTTGTGAGAACAACTGGCCTACAATGGCTGATTTACCGGAAGGTAAAAGTTTACCATTGGGTTTCGAAATGAAAATTACCAAAAATACTTTCGATGACAGCGAATCAAACAAAAAACTAATGGAAGAACTGCTGGTGGAAGGAAAGCGACATTTTCATGCCTTGGAAAAATATGAACCCTGTCAGAATTATTTAAGGCTACAAGATATGATTACAGAGATATACACATATCAAGCAAGCAAAGATGTCGAATTTTAAAGTGTTATTTTTGTAAAATTTAAAAAAAATGAGTAAGTACCACCTAATAAATAAGTCAATTGTTTAAGTCTAGGTTCCCAAATTTAATTACTTACAAGTTTAGTATTTTGTCCTGGCGTCATTGTCAAAATTTGTGCACAGTAACATAAATCAGGCACTGAAATGAAAGTAACCTTTGAGATAAACATATATAAAACTGCATGCAAATATATTGATTAACAGAGTGACGAATGAAACTGAGAAGATGATATGGGATGTGCAAGCAGGTTTTAGAAGAGGAAGGAGATGTATGAATCAGGTCTTTTTATTACGAGGTATAGTCGAAAAATTCTTGGCTAGAAGTCAGAAGTTCTATTGCGCTTTTATAGACTTGGAAAAAGCCTATGATAGAGTGGTGAGGAGTGAATTGTAGTCGACATTATCTATGTATGGGGTGAGCGGTAGTTTAATAAGAGCACTGGAATCACTTTACGAGGATTCCACTGCTTGTATCAGGATAAACGGAGCTTACACAGACTGGTTTAACATTGAAAAAGGTGTAAGGCAGGGATGTGTGGCTTCGCCATGGCTGTTTAACTTATACATAGACGATTGTTTAAAAGATTTGAAAAAGAGTGCGTATGGATTGAAAATGAATGATTTGATCATCAAATGCCTTCTTTACGCCGATGATCAAGTCATATTAGCGTCATTTGAAGAGGAGTTGCAGGCGATGGTTAATGTTATGCATGATGCCCTGAAAATCAAAGGAATGAAATTAAATGTAAGCAAAACAAAAGTAATGGTTTTTAAAAGAGAAGAAAGCATGACAAACTGTAAAGTTCTGATTAAGGGAGAAAGAGTGGAACAAGTAAGTGAGTTTGTATACTTGGGTTCAAAGTTTATGAGAGATGAAAAGTATGACAATGTCATTGAACAAAGGGTGTTGGCAGGAAAACAAATGAATGGGTCACAGCTTTATGAACACCCAGAAAGTGTCAAAAAAGGCACGTCTGGCTGTGCATAGAGGAGTGTTGGTTCGTACACTTTTGTATGGTAGTAATTGTTGGGTTTGGCAGAAGAAGCATGAAAATAGGATTAATGCTGTGGAGATGAGTAGTTTGAGAAGTATAGCCGGAGTGATTCGGATGGATAAAATAAAGAATAGTGAGATAAGAGAACGATGTGGTTACAAAGATAGACAAAGGAATGTTTAGATGGTTTGGACACGTAGAAAGGATGGATGAAGGAAGATTGACGAAACAAATTTATAAGGCGAGTGTGAATGGACAAGTCGGTAGAGGTCGACCTCAGCGAACATATCTCGATCAGATCAACATTGTTTTAAAGAAAGGCCAGGTCAAGTGTAATAGTGCACTTGTATCAATCTATATTTTAGAATTTTATTGATATGTATATCCACATTTTATCCTATCATGTCTTATTTGTATTTATATCAATATTGTGATGAGCCATACGCTAAATAAACTAAATAAATAAATACAACATTATTAACACTTTCGAGGTCACAAACTTAGATTTGGTATACCCACACCATACCGAACAAACCCAGAAAAATATCTTTTGTCGCAATTAATGTAAGCCGCCCTATGTACTGGGCTATTGACGCAGTTTTCTATTTTTAAAATTTAATCATCTTCCTAATAAAAATAGTATGTACATAAAATAAATAACATTTTAGAAAAACTAAATATTATGGATGAAAAACTACACAAAATAAAACAATTGGAAAAAAGATGGATAAACATTTTAAAGAATTGAAAAAACTAAAATTGGAAAAGCAGAGCAAGACCATTTACTATTAATAAGAGAACATCAACGACGCAGGAAGGACTTACCGATGTTTACAAACAGATGTGCAGAGGAGTTCCATTATTTAGTTTTTATAAAAAAATCATTTAAAAGATAACGAAACTTTTAGGCATTATTTTTAAGATCGTAAATTTCCTGTTAGCTGCTTACAAGATGGATCAACTGTTCATCGTTTTCGGCGGTAAAATAATACATAATTGACTATAAAAAGAACAGTTCGACAGAAAAGGTAGACAAGTCATTGCATTTACTTATAATAACATTTTTAAGCGATAAACTTATTATTATTGAACGTTTAACGGTAAAAACAAACAATAATCTAGGTTTTCGCGAATTGGACGCGGGTCGTCGGTAGCAGCTACTTAGTAGTTTAGTAGCAGAGGTCGGCTAAAGTAAAAAATTTATTAGCTACAATAGTTACAATATTATCTTGCCAGACCTTCGTTTAGCCATGTTTCGTCTAAATAGTACAATTTTCTATTTTGATGCAATAAATTAAAATTTATTAGTACTTTATTACTTGAAAAGATCAAGTCACTAAGTCGCTAAGATTAGAGAATAGAGACGTAAATAGAAGTTTATTTATAATGGGTCACTGTGGCCGGAAAATTTAGTACGACTAATTGCTCAAAGAAGTGTAAAGTGGCGCTCTAGCTCGGGTATTTTTATTTACAATCTCGGACGCCACCTATCTTATAGTGTTGGTCCACTTGCACCAGGAAACTATCAGTGGATAAAGTTAAATCCAGGGGTCTATAAATTAAGCTGTCAAAGTGACTATTGATGGCGACTTCGTGGCTCTAATGACTACTTAATTTCTACTTAGAAAGAAAGCAATATATAGCACAAACTATTTTATTAACTCTATTTTATATGGTACACACTATTTACAATATATTTACAGTAGCAAATAACGCTTCGCTTCAAGTAGATACGATCAATTTTACCCCCTCTGAGACATTCGGTTATGACGCAGGACGGTTATTATCTCCGGCTAAGCTAAGTTACGCAAAAGCAAGTGCAACTAAATAAGCAGAAAGCAATGCCACCTATCAAGCTCATAAATAAAACTCCGCTCGCAAAAGCTTTATAAGCACACACCACTCACATGCGTGCATGCAAATTAAGTTTTAACAAGAAAGGGTTCCCCGTTCACAGGTGGTATGTCACGCTTAGTATCTCATCAACGATTTCCTCAAACACAGGGGTTATATCCCGCTTAGTGTCAGAGGCCGTGTTAAAAAGACCGGACGGGGTTCCCTGCCAATATTTCAAACCTAAAATATTGCGCTGCGAAACAGGTGTTTTATCACTCTTAGATCCAACGCAAACTTAGACTAAACTAGAACAGAGAGAGACACGCACTTTATCAATCGTGTCTTCATATTCGAAGGCAAAGGGTTTTCCATTCACGGGTGGTATATCACGCTTAGTATCTCGTCAATGATTTTCTCAAACACAGGGGTTTTATCCTGATTAGTATCGGAGCCGTGTTGAAAAGACCGGACGGGTTTCCCTGCCAATACTTTAAAAATATTGCGCTGTGGGACAGCTGTTTTATCACTCTTAGATCCAACGCAAATAATCCTGAAAACAATATTAGCAAATACCCTTACACTCGACTACACCTTCGTCTGATCTTCTTCGGCCGGTCGTCTCGCTTGGCTGGTCCGGTGTCGCATGGCTCTCTGCTCATTGGCTGGACTGCTACTCCAGTTCCTCTGTGCACGGTCTCCTCTTTGTCGATGGTCAGTCGGCTGCTTGGTCCTGCTGGTCTTCTCGTGGTTGGCTGGTCCCTCGCTGAGCTGCTACTGAATTTTCAAGTCACCTTATTCAACGGCTCGACTCTCGGTTTCACCACTCTTCTCGATGAGTGGGGCGCGCATGCACAAAACCGTGTGCGCGGACACGCTCTGTATATCCCAGCAAAGACCCGTTTCTCACATACAATACATTTCGTATTGTTTCTATCTATCGAAATATTCACAGGCATACGATTCTTTCACAACCACTGACCAAGATGTTTAACAAGAAGAATGTACGAACTTTAAAACCGAATTAATTATCATTAATCATAATTCAAACCATTACTATACCGTATGTCTCATGCAATAATTATAAAATAATAGTAACTTCGTTACAATGGCAGGACAGCATAGTTTCGGATTTTCTTCAGTTGTTGGGCGGAGCACGAGAGTTAATAATATAAAGGGGGGGAAAGTATACCGGCAAGTCCCCGCTCTTTCATAGGCTGATTGCACGTGTCGCTGTCTTATGGTTAGGGTGAACGGTGTCGCCACCTGATAGTTGGGGTGGGAACTTCGTAGTTTGGGGTGATTGCCAAATACAACGCAGCATTGTACTTCTATTTACGTCTCTATTCTCTGTTAAGATGCAGGCAGGTAGGTACGCCCATAGAACGGCCTCTTAACGTTAAAAATGTATTACTCCTCTCTCAATACCAAATAGATACAAACAAAATTAATTTTTCTAAAAATTAATAAATGGTATAAAGTACATCATTAATTTTTTAAAAAATAAGTATTTACCAAATACGAAAATTTTAGTTTTTAAAGAAATCAATAATTACTACTAGTAAAATTTTCCAGAAAATGATTAATTTTTTAAAAATAATATTTTTTTTTCAATCATTATTTGCACCTCAATATATTTCCAAACTTTAAAACAATATGTGTTCAAAAAAAAAATCTGAAAAACAATTAAAAAACCTTTAGGTCCGTTGTATTATGAAGTCTGTCTGCTATCATTTTGGCTGATCCATCTATTAATATTTCTGATCATTTTGCATATTTAAAATAACATTGACTAATCTCAAGGTTTTTATATTTGTTATTTTATAGTTATACTAATGTAGCAATAACTCGAATCATAATTAAGCCAATTTTTTTTTAATACACATAAAATAGTTACAAATATTAAACTATTTTTTATACTCTTTTTACTTTTTATGTTCATGTCTAATCATAAAATACCATGTAACTGATAAAATAATGTGTTTGCAGTATGTAAGCAACAAGCATACAAGGTTACGTATGTTGTTTTAATGTTATATGTAGATTTATATTAAATTTTTGTTTTCTTAAAAATTTTTAGTTGTATTAAAGAAAATTATAAATTGAAACAACTGATGTTTAAAAAAATCTAAGTGTTATTAACCCGTCAAAAAAAGGCACTGTATCGCCGAAACAATTGTCACGGTATTTAAGTAATAAAGTGGAAATTTTTTAAACAAAATTTGTTTTAATTTATGTTTCTTCGACACATGCCAAGGTGTGTCAGTCATAGCTCGAAGAATCTTTGTTTGTACTCTTTGTACAATGGCTGTATTGAACTTGCTGGCGCAGCCCCGTACCTCGGTTCCATAAGTCCAAATCGGTTTTAAGACTGCCTTGTATATTAATATTTCAAAGATAGATAATACTTCCTTTCAATAAGCCAATATTTACTGGTGGGCATGTTCAATAAAGTTCTTCGGTTTTCATGTCTAGTTGAGTTCTCTTCTGTTTTACATGATTCTTCCAATTTAGGTTGTTGTCGAATGTTAGACCTAAGTATTAAACAATATGACTTTGTGGAAAATTGTTTTGGTTAATATTTACTGGCGGACATGTTCAGTCAAGTTCTTCGGTTTTCATGTCTAGTTGAGTTCTCTTCTTTTTTACATGCTACTTCCAAATTAGTTTGTTGCCGAATGTTGGACCTAAGTATTTAACATTATGACTTTGTGAAAAATTGTTTTGGTTAATATTTACTGGTGGACATGTTCAATAAAGTCCTTCGGTTTTCATGTCTAGTGGAGTTTTCTCTTTTTTAAATGCTTCTTCCAATTTAGTTTGTTATCGAATGTTAAACCTAAGTATTTAACATTATGACTTTGTGGAAAATTGTTTTGGTTAATATTTACTGGTGAACATGTTCAATAAAGTTCTTCGGTTTTATGTCTAGTTGAGTTCTCTTCTTTTTACATGCTTCTTCCAATTTAGGTTGTTGTCGAATGTTAGACCTAAGTATTTAACATTATGACTTTGTGAAAAATTGTTTTGGTTAATATTTACTGATGGACATGTTCAATAAAGTTCTTCGGTTTTCATGTCTAGTTGAGTTCTCTTCTGTTTTACATGATTCTTCCAATTTAGGTTGTTGTCGAATGTTAGACCTAAGTATTTAACATTATGTCTTTGTGAAAAATTGTTTTGGTTTATATTTACTGGTAGCCATGTTCAATAAAGTTCTTCGGTTTTCATGTCTAGTTGAGTTTTCTTCTGTTTTACATGATTCTTCCAATTTAGGTTGTTGTCGAATGTTAGACCTAAGTATTTAACATTATGTCTTTGTGAAAAATTGTTTTGGTTTATATTTACTGGTAGACATGTTCAATAAAGTTCTTCGGTTTTCATGTCTAGTTGAGTTTTCTTTTTTTTTAAATGCTACTTCCAAATTAGTTTGTTGTCGAATGTTAGACCTAATTATTTAAAAGTATGACTTTGTGAAAAATTGTTTTGGTTAATATTTACTGGTGGATATGTTCAATAAAGTTCTTTGGTTTTCATGTCTAGTGGAGTTCTCTTCTTTTTTACATGCTTCTTCCAATTTAGTTTGTTGTCGAATGTTAGACTTAAGTATTTAACATTATGACTTTGTGGAAAATTGTTTTGGTTGGACATGTTCCTCTTTGTAGAGTAAATATTATGTGTGATGATTTGGATTTTTGTAAATGGACTGTTTATCTTGTAAATTGTTTAGCAATTATTTTATCTAGTTAGTGTTAATATAAAATATTTATTAAGCTTTGAAATTATCTAATTTTTATTTTTTTTTGCCTTTAACATTTTTTCAACTCTCTTTGTTAGTCTAGAAAAGGTAACCTATTTAACACAAAAACACATTCTAAACATGTGGTACACATCACTTTTGTTGCACAATACAATAGTATAAACAATTGTTCTGTGTAATAAAAAATGTGAATATAATTTGAATTTATAATGGAATCCAAAATATTTAGCTTTAAAAGCTAAAATTAAAAAACATATTTTACAAATTTACCTGAAACAGTGCCAACATGATTATTTATAAATATGTTTATTAAATACATTATTTTTATACTTACACCACTAAATCTATAAAAAGATTTTCGTTATATCTATAATAAAATATGATTATTTGTTATTAATGTAATTAAATTGCATTCTGGAATAAAAAATAAAAACTCTTGGTATGTGAATTTGAAATTATTATAAATGAAATGTAAAGGTTTACAAATCTTAAATTATCTATCATACTCAGTCTTCAATTAAGCAGTAGGTAATGTTAAGAGAATTATTTTCTCGTTACAAAATATGTAGGCACGGAAATGTAAGAATTTTTTTCTGATAGAATACATCATCAGTGTTTATGTATGGAATAACTTTTATTTAAAATAATTTGTTGTAAACCAGTTTATTCTTAATAAAGATGTGATTTTATATAAAAATTGTTATTAGCCTTTTTGGTATACGACTTAACGGAAAGGAAAAGTATTACGTTAAAAATATAAATGCCCTCAGACATCTAGGTTAGGTTAGGTATTATGTGAGTGGGGTCAAAGTCAGAATTAACGGTCACCTGACGGAAGATGTTGAAGTGAAGAAAGGTGTGAGACAGGTATGTATATTGTCTCTACTCCTTTTTAATTTATACTCTGAAGAGTTATTTGGGCAGGCCATAGGAGACACGGATTTGGGAGTTCTGATAAATGGACAAGTTCTCAACAACATAAGATACGCGGATGACACTGTAATACTCGCGCAGACCATCGATGACCTACAAAGACTTATTAATAGGGTAACTGAAGCTTGCGATTTGGTTTGAAAATAAACACGACAAAAACCAAATACATGCTAATAAGCAAAGGAATTCATAATCACGTTGCTAGTTTCTACGTCAACGGAACACAATTAGACAGAGTTTCAAGTGCGAGCTACCTTGGTTGCAGGATAAACGAGGACTGGGATCCATCAGTTGAAATCAAAATACGTATTGAGTGTGCCCGGGCAACATTTATTCGCATGAAAAAACTTTTTACCAGTCACGATCTATCGATTGCCCTGCGAATGAGGATGATTAGAACATATGTCTTTCCAGTTCTTTTGCATGGAGTCGAGAGCTGGGCACTAACAGAAGCCACGCTCAAACGTCTACAAGCTTTCGAGATGTGGTTGTACAGGAAAATGCTAAGAGTAAGTTGGGTGGAAAAGATCAAAAACGAGGAGGTGCTTAGAAGAATGCATAAAGATACAGAAGTGGTCAATATTTTAAAACAACGAAAACTTGAATATTTCGGACATATCATGAGACACCCAGAAAAGTATGAAATTCTACGTATAATACAGGGTAAGATTAATAGTAAGAGACGCCCCGGCAGACAAAGAACTTCCTGGCTCAAAAATCTCAGACAGTGGTTTGGTCTCACTACTATACAACTTTTCCGAGTGGCTACCAACAAAATAATGATTGCAAACATGATAGCCAGAATTATCGCCAACGATCGTTAAACGGTCAAGGCACCTTAAAGAAGAAGAACATGTTGTGGATGCAATGGCAGCTATTCAAGGTATTACAGTTTTAAGACTTCCACCTTATCATTATGATTTTAACCCCATTGAATCAATTTGGGCCCAAATGAAGGGGTACGTAACACGTGAGAATGTCAGTTTTAAAATTGGCGATGTTTAGCATTTACTCCAAACCAGTTTGGAATAAATAAGAGCAATACATTGGCAGAATGCTATTTCTCGCATTGTGAACGAAAAATATAAGATGTGGAAGCTGGATGGGATGGTGGACAATGTTATAGAACCTGTAGAAGTAGATCTAGATTCTTCAGATTCTAATGATTCTGAGGAGTCTATAGATTCTGATGATGGTGTGTGAACTTTGGGGAAGTGTTGTGCACTGTGTTGGAGCAGCAGTTTCTAGGGATGATTTTATAATTATGACTGCACTCACTTAAACGCGCGCTCCCTTTATTTTGCTCTATCAACAATATCAACATTCTTTAAAAAGATATGATCAAACATTGTTAAACATCCATAAATCACTGTGTAAATTATAAAACGAAGGTATTTTTAGAGATTATTTGATAATCCTCTAAGATCCTCTACTCCTAGACAGAAATCTTTACAATTCCTCGTGAGTCGCACTGAATATAAACTTATTTGTCAAAGCGCGTAAGCTACTGATAGCGTGATAGAAAAGGTATTCAAATGAAACTTACGTGGATGGATCTATACGGGAGTATATTGTCAAAGCAACGATTCGTGAACTGCACAGTTTATCGTTGATAAAATCATTATTTGGCAGGTACCTGGTATAATGCTTATTTTTGTTGTCATTTTGTTACAATAGTTAAGATCATCTGCCATAACAATGATACTCCAGGAGACGGGGTCTTCACATCTTCCCCTCAATTTTGGTGTGTGGAATTGGTAAGGGGGTTTTCTTTGCCTAGAGTTAGATGGAGGCTAGCCAATGCCTTAGTTTAAAAAATAGAAAGGCACCGAAATTATTCATGTTGTGGAGCCCAATCTCTTTCTAAGAACGGTAGGTAACCCAAAAAATATCAATCTGTGATAATAATGTAAATGAAAACGATTTTGCCGTGTAAAAAAATCAAGCATCGAGTGAATTTAAAATTCCTAGTTCAACTGAACAAAAACCACTCATACGAAGAGAATTGTCAGGTAGAATCGTTTGAGTATCAGATTTATACCAGCTGTAAAACATACCGTTGACAATTCGTTTCGCTCATAAAAAATACCGATTTTTTTAAGAAATACTTTAGTTAAAACCGATATTTTTTTAAACTGTGAATAAAAAGATCCGCCGTACATTTGAAGATAAAAACTGTCAAGATTTGATATAATTTGAAATTAGTGACGGATTGATGTTCTTTGTGTGGATGAGACCAACAGGAAAGGTTGCGACACCACTACACATGGACCCTATACAGCTTACTGGTCAACCAGCAGAGGTTGCCAGGGCGTTATTGTGATACTTTCTACTAGAATAAATGAGTGTGCGATTGATTTCGACTCCTCTGGGTGAGGCTAAGGGTTGGTCTTAATTGCATCTGTTTACTAAGGGAATCTTGTGGTAACAAACACATTGTTTAACCATAAAAAGATTCACTTGTACACAAGACAAGAAGGATGCCAGAGAAGTATGATTGATTTCGTGATTTTGGATGAAAGATTAAGAAAGTGGTACCGGCTTTAACACAAACCACTTCTTAGTAATGAGCAGAATAAAAGATTACTTTAAGCGTTGGTGGCATCGTGTGCAGGAATCAATTAGTATATTAGAGCGTATAAAAGTTGAGAATTTCCAACAAGAAGGTGTAAAAGAGTAAGTTCATAAGTAAATCGATTAGGAAATTTGACAGTTTAGATGAAGCATGTGAGGTTGAAGAATTATGGAAGCCATTCAAAGAAGAAATCATGGATGTTGCTATTGAAGTGTGTGCTGTAAGTAAAAAAGAAAAGGATGTAAGTTAAAAAAATAAGTGTGTAGACAAGGCAAGAAATGAGTATAAAAATTTGAAAGGTGTGGCAAGAAAGAAGAAAAATGATAAAGATTAATTTGAAAGAAGGTTATCTGACGACTTCCCAAACAATATTAAATTCTTCTGGATTTCCATTAGAATATTCTTCTTCAGGTGCCGTCTTCATTGCGAACGTTAGCAAACAGCAGATCATCAGTTGTAACAAGCTGTATTTTTACCCCCTCAAAAAATGTCCCAGATACTGTAATTTTCGTCTATTAATTGTAAGAATTATTTCTTTTTCTTTGTTCATCCGTCTTAGCACTTCAATATTTGTTATTCCTTCTATCCATCCGGTATGTCCAGTGTTAGAAAGCCTCTAGTCTTCATATATCTTCTTTCTTCAGGGTCCATGCCTCCATGTCATAAAGCAGCACAGACAGCACATAGCATCTCAGCAATCTGATTTTCTAGGCCAAACTGATATCTCTTGTGCAGAATATTTTTTTCATTTTCATAAACGCCAATCTTGCCTTTTCCATTCTAATTCTTATGGGAGCAGTCGTTGTCTTTGTTAATATTGGTACCGTACCGAGTTATTTGTATTTTTCTACCTGTTGTACTGGTTAGTTGTGTATGTAGATTTGTCCGACATTGTTTGTTCTTTTGCTAATCAACATAAATTTAGTTTTTTTCACGTTCATTGTCAGTCCATATTCTTTGCTTTCTTCATTTACTTTGTTAACTAGTATTTGTAAATCTTGGAGTGTGCTTGCTATCAGTACTGTATCATCAGCATACCTCAAGTTATTAATGGGTATTCTGTTTATGTTAATTCTCCTTGCTTTATTGCTTAATGCACTTTTCATTACCACCTGTCCTAGTACGTTATTATCTTGTTTTTAACATGCTTTTGTTTTCCATCTAGAACTTCCTTTTTATATAATTAAATAATTTTTTAGATGGTAATTTTTATACTTTAAAATTTACAAAAATTCCATAATACGGAAATTAATATCTCGTGACGCGCACCATATTTTTTGTTGATTTAAATTTAAGAAAAACAAAAAACATTGAGCAATATATTGCTTCAAGATAAAATATCACGAGCGATAGTTAAGTGCGATATACCGAGACCTTTATAAATAGTGATGTATCTAAATTTTTACGATATCAGTTTGCCAAGACATAACTTAATTATGCGTAATTATTTATTAAAACGAAAACAAAATTTAAATGCATATCTTCCAGATAAATATTCAACAAAAATAGATTTTTTTCCTGTTAAAAAAATCAAAAGTTTCTGTTTCGTCAATCTACTTTCATCAATCCTCTCTACGTGTCCAAACCATCTAAGCATTCTTTTATATTTCTTTACAACCACCTTTATTCGAAAATAAATTTATCTTGTTCAGTTCACCGCCCAGAAAACACAAAGCACGTTTTCCAAGAAAGTAAATTCCTCAAATCATTTCATTACAATGTCCGGAAATACCCTTAATCAAGACCTTTCATCTCGATTTTGCGAGTCACCGTGTCTAATAATATGTCCTGGCATGACCATGTTGCTAACATCGCAAAGTCAGCAAGCCAGAGACTGGGTTTTCTGTGGAAAACTAGAAAGTTTTTTACTACTGATCAACTGTTGACGACGTACAAGGCTCAAATCCGACCTCTCCTGGAGTAATGCTCGCACATTTGGGGTTCAGCACCTAGGCATTCTCTTCGTCTTCTAGATTCCATTTAAAAAAGGGCCATTCGGTTGATAAACAGCTCAACTCTCACAGATACCCTTCACCCACTAGAACATGAAGAAGAGTTGCAGACCTGACATTACCCTAAAGATATTTCCATGGCAGATGCTCCAGAGAAATAAAAACTTTTATACTACCACTGGCCACATTCGGCCGAAGAACTCGGCACGCTGATCAGTCTCACCCATTTACTCTCAAGATTGACACTACAAGGACCAATCTCCATCAAGAATCCTTCTTTTACAGGGCTGCTACGGAATGGAACAAGCTTCCAAAATCAGTTTTTCCAGAGAAATATGACTTGCAAAAAGTCATCTCCTTTCTAGAATACTTCCCCCTTCTAATAGTCACAGTGCGGGCCGTCCGCGGCCAAGACGATAGACCCTTTTTGTGACTATTTTCGGTAAAAAAAAAATTTTTATCTCGTTTCCGCGACCCAAAAGTAATAACTTTCGAGCCGTTTAGCAGGTCACGAAAGTATGAGTTTTGTGGTCTACTTAACTTTCGCGGACAGTTTAGAGCAGGGGTGCTCAAACTTGAACTGCTGGCGATCTACCTCAATATTGTTAGACTACGATCGATCGACTCTGAGGGCGGAAGTATGTGTGATGCAGGATTGTCGTCTAGGTTAGGGTGCATACGTGGTATAGATATTAGTTTTACCGCACAATATGCATTTTTTTAGTCTAGGTAAGTGTAGGTTAGGTTAGGTTAGGTCTACTCTAAAATATCAATGAAAAACCTGTTAATTATTCAAAATTGCGAGTTTATTGGGTGTAACAAAACAAAAGAGTAATCGTTAATTATCTTTATTTTAGAAAATGCAGACTCGCACAAGTAAGTTGACCCAAACATTGTCGACAGTTGAAGGAAGATTTGCCTTAGATTCTGTTACTTATCTTCAGATATAAAAGACCAGAATTTTGTATCAGATGCTGTGGCTTTGAGATGTATATCTGTTGAAATCTGCAATAACTCATTTTCAACAGAACATGAGTTCATGTTAAGTTGACTTGCTATGTTCTTACACGAAAAAGGATAATTTATCTATTTACTGAAATCATAAAAACGTGTTTCGAATTGACCCAAAATATTTGATAATTCTGCCTCACAAATATGATAATTCGACTGAGAAATTCTTGCTTTTAAAGACGGAAAATGTTTCAGATCCTTTCTTTTCATTTGATCTATCACAAGTTGCATCTTACTTTTGAATGCGCTTATTGCGCTTATCATTTCAATAATAGTTTTTCCGTTACCTTGAAGCTCCAAGTTAATGGTGTTTAAATGCATTGTGATGTCTGACAAAAATGCCAAATCTGTCAGCCATTCCGGTTTTCAGCATCTGAGTTTCATCACCTCTTTCGTCCAGAAAAGCTATTATTACGGGCAATAATTCTTGAAACCTTTCTAGGAATTTCCCACGACTCATTGGTATTGGTATTGCTACAAAATTGAAAAAAACTTCATATATATATCTTCACCACGGGTCTTTTCTTTCATTGTCAAAAACTCTACCTTAGTCGACATGTCATTGAATACCATATGAATAAAAATACACAGCTGGACAGTATCTGTCATATCGGTGGATTCGTCGAACTGTAAAGAAAAGTATGTACTTTCCATAATATCATGTTTAAGTTTATTTTCCATGTCCCGACACACGACTTCAACACGCCTTGTGACAGTTGGACGAGATAGCTGAAGTTCTTTAATAGCAGATATAATCTCCGTTTTATTTTTAAAATCCCCAAATAATGTCTCGCCCGCTTCAATAAATTTTTCCTTCATAGTCGATCCATCTCCAAATGGTTTTTTGTGTTTCGCCAATACATAAGATATTTTAAATGACGCTATCGTTGCAGCTTTTGATTGTTTGGCTGGTCTTGTGAACATGGTTTGTTCTTTTTTCAAACAAGTTACCAAATGACATTTTTCGTTTTCTTAATTCACTCTGTGAGGGAAAATCCTTTTCATAGTTTTTATGAACCGTTTTATGATGCCTCTCTAAGTTCCCACGCCTAGGTATTGCAACTGACGTAGAGCAAATGAAACAAATGCACTTATCCTTCATCATACAAAAGAAAAATTCTTCCTCCCAATCATTATTAAAATGATACGTTTTTAAGTGCCTTCAAGTTACAACTCAGACTGACTCCAATTCCCACAGCCGCAACTTTATATCAGCGCGAACGAAGTCTCGAATGTTCCCGTCAAACACACCGCCCGAAGTTTCTAGAAAAAGTGGCGGAAATAAAAAACGCGACTTTTCTTAGACCATGATAAAAGAAAGTTATGAGGGGGTTATTCTGGCCCAATTGTGGATCGAATAAATTTTAGTAGTTCATTCATTAAATTTGTATTAGTTACCTACCTACTTAAACAAAATATGTGTAAATAGTTCTATATCGGAATTTTTTCTCAAAATCAACTAAAAAATCACTCGCGATCGACCGTTTGAGCACCTTTGGTTTAGAGTACAGCGCGCACCAACAAAATGAGCTACTTTGCATAGTTGAGTACGACGGCAATCTACAGCGTGTATTTGTGCATTTATTCGGCTAAACGTAATATTACATCCAAATAAAATCAAAAATTTCTCAGAGCTACATTGTTGGTGAAAAATAAAACGATATAATAGAAAAAAAAAAATTAATGGTTTAAAAATGGAGCGCACTACACTTGGCAAGATGGCCAGGTTGTGGTCTGAAGTAAGTGAGATATCATACGCTATTTTAATAATTTTAATATTAATTATTCAACTATAATTTTGGCGTGAGGAACAAGAAATATAGTATATAAAATACATACATACATATAGTCACGCCTTTTTCCCGTAGCGGTAGGCAGAGACCACTTCCTTCCACTTGCTACGGTTCTTACACACCTTTTTCTTCCTCTACTTTCATCAGGGCTCTCATACATGCTCGTCGGTTGTTGGTACTCTTGACCTGGCCTTTCCTCAAAACAATGTTGATCTGATCGAGATATGTCCGCCGTGGTCGACCTCTACCGACTTCCGTCCATTCACACTCGCCTTATAAATTTGTTACGTCAATCTTCCTTCAACCATCCTTTTTACGTGTCCAAACCATCTAAGCATTCCTTTATCTATCTTTGTAACCACATCTTCTTTTACACCACAGCGTTCTCTTATTTCACTATGTTTTACTTTATCCAACCAAGTCACTCCGGCTATACTTCTCAAACTACTCATCTCCGCAGCATTAATCCTATTTTCATGCTTCTTCTGCCACACCCAACATTCACTACCATACATAAGTGTAGGAACCTACACACCTCTATGCACAGCCAGGCGTGTCTTTTTTGACACTTTCTGGCTGCTCATAAAGCCATGCAGTGCCCCATTCATTTGTTTTCCTGCCAATACCCTCGCTTAATGTCACTGTCATACTTTCCATCTCTCGTAAACTTTGAACCCAAGTACACAAATTCATTTATATATAACCCACGACAAATAAGTTAGATTCCCTGACGTATGTGATATAAAGATTTATGTCGTAATATACTACATTTTCACTAATATTTTCTTAATAAAAGTCCATATATATATTCATGCCGAAACTATTATTAAAAAACATCCTTGCAAAATATTATTTAATATATTTTATAAACATTTAAATATTAAAATAAAAAGTAAACAAATTTATCAATCTTTAAAAATAAAATCATTTTTAATCACTGCAATGTTTCAACAAATCTCAAATTTGAACTCTGAGGCATTTTATAAAAATTGTTTTTACTTTCATTGTATTACTCAGATATGGAAAAAAATTTACGGAGCATAGGAATTTCAATGCATTTGAGCGATATGGACTGTAGCCAATAGACCAGCGCAAAATATGATAAATATTCACGATAAATAATCAAGTAATTAACTACACCACGCTACATTGATTTGTCCCCACTTTACCATGAAAATGTTAGCGACAGTATGTACTTCTGACTTATCAGGAAAAAGACCACGACGCACGTATGCAAAAAATCAAATAACTTTCCTTCTATATGAAAGCATACCAAGCAATGATCCAAAAAAGAAGATGAGAATACTACAAGTAAATCTAAATCACTGTGAGGTAGCGCAGGACCTGCTTATGTAGACCGTTCGCGAGTTTAATGTGGATATTGCGATAATAGCAGAACTGTACAAAAACCTTTACCAAAACCTTGGAAAGCTGATAAAACTGGTAAGGCTGCCGTTTGGTCTTGTAGTAAATACCCTTTTCAGGAGGTCATGAAGAAAGGAGAAGATGGCTTCATCCGGGTCAAGATTAACGTGTTACACCCCTCCTAGCATGACTCAGGAGGATTTTGAGATGGTCCTGAATCAGCTAGTAAACGATGCTAGAGACCGGAATCCACGAGTAATCGCGGGTAATTTCAACGCCTGGGCAGTAGGACAAACAAAAGAGGTCAAGCACTCCTGGAAGCCCCGTCTTCACTAGACATGTTGTTGCTTAATGACGGAAAGCTACCCACTTACACCAAAGGAGAAGCAAGCTCCAAAATAGACCTCACCTTTGTCAGCAGCGGCTCAACAACAACAGACATGGCAACGCAGGTGACGGATATCTATACGCATAGCGACCATCGAGCTATAACGTGGGAGCTACCAGAAACACGCAGATGTGGCATGCCTATAAACAGCAGGCCGAAAGCTTCAGGATGGAAAGCAAACACTTTTGACGAAGATGTGTTTCGCCTGATATGGATACTGGCGACACTAATGGAAATTCTGCCGAGGAGATTGTTTCGGAAGTTATGCAAAGATTGACAACAGCTTGTGACGCAACTATGCCCCAGAAAAAAGGCCGAAACACTCATACCGCAGTATATTGGTGAAACACTGAAATAGCCGAGCTCCGAAAAAATAGCAATTACGCGAGGAGACTAGCACAACAAGCCAGAGGCAAAGAAGTATAAAGTAGCTCACAGTAGTCTAACCTGGGCAAACCACCACAAACATAAAGCTTGGACTGAATTGATCAAGGAAGTCGATGATGATCCATGACGTAGGCCATTCACGGTGGTAATGAGTCGACTAAAGAGTCAATCAAGACATCAACCGACATGCACAAATCAGCTCAAGAGGACAATAGCAACCCTGTTCCCAACGCAGGAAGATTTTAATTGAGCACGCTGGAGAAGAAAATATCCCGCCCATCACAACTAAGGAGCTCCTTCGAGCGTGCAGCAAGATTGGAAACAACAAGGTACCAGGTATGGAAAATATTCCTAATGTTACTTTCAAGGGGGCGGTCAGAATAGCACCTGAGATATTCCTATGCATGTACAACACTTGCCAAATGCTTGGCAAATGCTTGTTCTCTTGCCCAAGAGCAAGAAATCACCGGACGATCCATCGTCATATCGTCCTTTGTGCATGCTTGACACAGCTGGAAAAGTTTTGGAGCGTATCATACACAATCGGATAGAAGCCACTATTGAAGGTTCCCTGGCAGACAACCAATATGGATTTAGAAAAGCTAGATCAACCCTGGATGCAATCAGCCGGGTGATAAACACGGCAAAAGAGGCTACAGCTGGCAAACGATGGAAGGGAGGGACAAAAAAGTATTGCCTTCTCGTTGCTCTCGACATCAAGAACGCGTTCAACTCAGCTAGATGGGATAACATCTGCCTGGCACTAGACAGACTCAACGTTCCGTCGTACCTGAAAAGAATGGTGAAGAGCTACCTCAGCTGCAGATCACGATCACTTAGGTACAATACAGAAGAATGCCCACACGAGTATAAGGTGATTGGGGGAGTTCCCCAGGGTTCAGTGCTGCGACCACTCTTGTGGAACATTATGTTTTGGAAAGTTATACGATAGAGTACAGCAATGGATGAGATCAACTGGCCTTAAACTGGCGGAACAGAAAACCGAAGCGGTTCTCATCACCAGCAGGAAGAAAGTAGAGACAATCGACCTCGAACTTGGTGACCATACCATTACATCCCAGCCCTACATCAGATACCTCGGAGTGATGATAGATGCCAGGTTGAATTTCCAGCAACAGGTGAAACAAATAACGGAGAAGGCTGCGAATGTGGCATGGGCGTTGTCCAGACTAATGCCGAATATTGGGGGACCGCGCCAAAACCGGAGAAAACTGTTGGCATCAGTAGTACTTCTGTGCTTAGTTATGTGATTGGCATCTGGGGAGATGCCTTGAAAGTTCAAGAATACCGCAGGAAGGTAGCAGAAACCTATCGGCTTAGCGCTTTGAGAGTCTCTAGTGCATTTTGTACGGTTTCATAAGATGCAATATGTGTCATAGCTGCAATGATGCCTATCCATATCCTTTCGGAAGAGAGAATAAGCCTATATCAACGAAGAAAGGCGAGGCTTCAAAGCCTTTCGCAATTGCAGGCTGAATGGGATGAATCAACGAAAGGCGGATGGACACATCGCCTTATCCCACAGGTGGATAGTTGGATCAATCGGACACATGGTGAAGTAAATTACTACCTGACGCAGATGCTGTCCGGACATGGATGCTACCGTTCGTACCTTCATCGCTTTGGACATGAGAACCTACCCGAGTGTACAGAAGGGTGCAAACTTGAAGAAGATGCGGAACACGTGTTCTTCCAGTGTCCAACTTATAGGCAGGAACGACAAGAGCTACAAGTGAAATTAGAAGCAGTAGTAACGCCGGAAAACATAGTAGAATACATGCTAGCATCGCATGAGAAATGGAAAGCCGTTAGCGTCTTTGCAACCAAGATACTGAAGGAGTTACGACGCAAAGAGCAAGTTAGAAGAAATAGTAGTAGCAACACTACTGTTCTCTAGGAAGAGAGAAAGATAGAAAGGTTCGGCTAGGTCACCCCTGCGAAGTAGAGCTTTGGTGCCGTACCGCGGGGGTATTAAAAGGCTACTGGCGTGAGGTTAAGGGTTTTAGTCGGTAAGTTCATTCAGTCCGACACACGGAAAGTACTGTTGCAGGTATCTCTTATAGTGCATAACGCATTTCCCCCCTCATTAATAAAAAAAAGAAAAAAAACACACACACAGTGGCGACTAATACGATTGAAACGTAAATTATGCTCGAGGCAAGTCATTAGGAAAGTGAACATTCTACATTAATCCAAGTTAAATACATAATTAACCGTCGGGAATATCTATAATATTTTGTGCTAGTCGACTGGCTAAAGTACACATCGCTAAAATGCATTTAATTAACCCATGTTCCACACATTTTTTTCCACATCTGTATACATTTACAAGTTTTCATATCTAGCCATTTATCATGTACTTTCTTGACTTCCGTTTTGGAAATAGAATAGTTTATCTCGGTCATTTGTATTTATAAATACAGGGTGTCTGTAAGTAATTGTCCAAAGTGAAATGAAATCTTCCATTTCACTTTGGACCATTACTTACGACCACCTTGTATAAGTTCAGAACTAACTAAAAATTCATTATCTTCTTCATAAAACGAGATGGCTAATTTAAATATCTAATTCCTCTTGCAACATGCCATTTTGCCTAGCTTTATTAAAATTCCTATAAAATTCTGTAAAATCTACATAAGCTTCAATTTTTTGATCAGGTCCGATACCATCGTCTATTTTAGTCTCCTGACTACTTGAAGTATTGCTAGTTTTAGTAGTATTAGTAGTACTGCTATTGTCACTGTTGGTGGTTTCATTGGTGAGAGATTTGCATTTATCCGAAACTAAATTTGTCATTACAATTGGATTAAATGTGACAGATGGAGCTGTAGGAGAAGTTATTGAGTTTGGTAAATGGTAATTAAAGTTTCTTAGGACTAGGGTAATGTCTTCACGTTTTGGAGAACATGAGCTGTTAAGTGAATTTGACATGTACCAATCGTGATGAAGACGTACTGCTTTGTCTACCACTGCTTGTGCTACTCCTGTTAAAGTTGCTTGTTCTCGGAACTAAAAAAAATAAAAAACTTTTTTAATGTGAAATTTAATATTCAAATACTTTCATTTACGAATGGTAGTTGAAAACTAGAAACACATAAATAAATAAAAATGTGTGTGTACACTACTAGTAAGGCCCCATCAGAACACTTTGTTTCTTTAAGCATTTTACTTGTTTTTAAGGTATATTTAAACTTTGCTTTGCTCACTTTTGTCACAACGTATCATTGAAAAACAAACTTTTCAGCTTACACTTATAAAAAAAACAAATTCAGGTCAAGATTGGATGCAACTTCAGACATGCACATACAACTGTTGACCATAATACCAAACTATAAAGTAATTTAAGGTGCTTCTAAACAGGCAATATTTTTCCTGCAATATGTGACTACAAAATTGGCAACTATAGCCCAGCCATCATACAGCATATGGCTCGACATTATACAGGGTGTCCCGAAAAGATTGGTCATAAATTATATCACATATTCTGGGGTCAAAAATAGGTTGTAGATTATAGATAAAAGTTTTCAGAACTGTAAACAATCCCTGAGACAACTGGCAGCGAACAATCAGGTTACTCTGATGTGGGTTCCAGATCACAAGTGAGTTAAAGGCAACAAAAAGCAGATTGCCTTGCCAAAGAAGGGGCATATACACAATTTTCTGGCCCAGAACCATTCTGTGGACTTTCCAAAGCCCTTTTGAAAGAAGAGGTTCGACGCTGGAAAACAGATGAAATGAAATCTCACTGGCATAAAGTGCCAGGACAAAGACAAGCGAAAAGGCTAGTAAGCCTTTCGCCAAGTAAAGCTAAACAGCTTCTCGAGTTGGACAAGAAAGACTTGAAACTGGCGACGGGGCTCCTCATGGAAACTGCCCTCTGAGGTATCACCTTAAAAAGATGGGCAAAACAGAGAGTGATAGTTGCTTTGCGAATGCCCAGCGGTTTTCTGCAAGAGGCTTAAGTTTCTGGAAGGGGCCTTTCTAAAGCCCTTTGATGTCAGAAACTTAGCCCCCAGGAAACTGATAAACTTTGCTCGAAGTCTCGGAATCCCGGGCCTCGAATAGATTAAGAGTTATGCACAAAAGATCTGATAGGTCAAGGTGCTTGAGAGGTTGCATAGCCTTCACGACCCCCCTACAATCTACAATCTACGCTTTGACGCTTGGGTCCACCAAACAGAGTGATAACATATCCGGATATGCTTTTTTTTTATTTCTTTGGTCTCTCTTTGATTTATATCTCCTGTAAAATCAGCATCACAGAAGGCAAATAGATGTAAATTTTCTTCTGATTGCTTTTCACTAGTATAAAAAATTCCAGCATCTGGTGCTCCTCTTGGGTATCTGATAGTTCTTTTTACATTCGTAGAATCTTGTTTCTTTGGTTTCTCCATGGAACGACTTTCAAAATTAACAGCAAAACTAAGATCTGGACGAGTCTTACAAGATAAATAGAGTAAGCTTCCAATTGCTTCTCTATAATTGAATTTTGTTTCTTCTAAGTGTTCTTCTTTTTCATCTTCAGTTTAGTAAATATCTTGAGTAATAGGTGTCTTTATTGGTTTTGAGTTTTGCATTTGGAATCTATAAAGAACCTTTCTAGAATAAGTCCCTTGAGAGATAATGATTCCCCTATCAGTGTTTTCAATGTCCATTCCCAGGTAAGTCCCTGGATCCTCAATAAAAGTCATTTCAAATTCTTTTTCTAACTCATGTTTTAAATTCTTGATTTTTGTTGTATCTCTTCCATTGATAATTCACCATCTTGTGATTTAAAAATGCATTGATCTGCTTTCATTTGTCATATTTTGTTCTTTAAGAAATGCAGAAAACTTTTGTTCCATTGAAATGGTGCTCGTCTCAAACCATACAGTGACTTGAGAAGAAGGCCTGGTTGACTGATAAAACCATCTGGCACTTTCATAAAGAGTTCCTTATCTAATCCGCCATATAGAAAAGCTGTCTGGATATCTAAAGTTTCTATGATCCAGTTTTTTTTGCTGCTATGGCAAATAACAGACTTAGAGATGTTGTGTCCACTACTGGACTGTATATATCTTTGTAGTCCATGTTTTTCTTGTCTTGAATGCATCCCCTTGCTACCAATCTTGCCTTATGCTTTCCATTCTCTTTAGTTTTAAAAATCCATCTGCTAGTTAGTATTTCTTTGTCTTTTGCTTTTCTTCATCCACATAAATTCAAGTATTGTTTCTCAAAATAGTTTCTTTTCCTTCTTTTATGGCTTTACTCCATTCAATTTTGTCATTAGATTCTAGAGCTTTGTTATAAGTTAAAAAGGCTTGATCTTCTATGTCTTCCTCATCACTGGGATATTCAAATAAGTAGTGTCTAAATCTTGTAGGCATTTTTCTTTCACTTCTTGGTCTTTCATTTCTATTGATATTATGGGTTTCTTGTTCTCTGTCATCTAGATTGTTGGGAATTTCTTCCTCATCATTTCTTGGTATTTCTTGTTCTTCTCCCCCGTTCTCCTGATTTTCTACTACTTGTTCTGTTTCTTCTTCATCATAAAATTCAATAATAGCAGGATCTCTTCTTGTTCTGAATGGAAAAAGGTGTTTGTGAAAATAACGTCTCTTGCTGAATTCGGTAGATTGGTTGGAGTCTCATACTTGTTTAAAATATTAAAACAACCATCTTTGTTTAGAATCTAAATTTCATCTAATCACTAACTGATCGTGTAGAGCAACAGTATTGCCGGGAATTTTTTATTGATCTACAAGTTCATATGTGTCAGAAATATTGGTTTCAATAACGGTGCATGCGTCATATTTTCCTCCAAAACAACGCTGCCAGAGTGAAGCCGGCGTCAGCTGACATGATGGTTCCCGAACGGGTTTGAGTTGGAAAAGAACATTCACTTACTTTTTCTCCAATATTTTAACTCCTAGCTATCTTCCTAGGATATTCAGGACCCTACTACTACTACAGCTAGAACTTCTTTTACTTTTCTTTGATTGTCCTATGTTACCAAAATAAAATGATCTTGACATTATTTTTTTAGAGTTTTTAGAGAAAGAAACTCCCGCATGCATTTAATACAATATTAGCTAGGAATAATAGTTAATTAATTTATTGGAAAACTAACATTCAAAGTGCTATGATTATTTAATCAGGTTCAAAATAACTTATGTAGAAAACAATTTTTGCATACCTTCACTCAGAGCACAAGAAACACAGTGAGATGAGTTGCCAGAAGGATGGAGGATGGATAAGCAAATAGAACAAGCACAGAATAAATTACGTACCTGTTCAACAACACATTGAGCAATATATTTGTTAACTTGATCTGTCCCTGTTGCTTCTTCGATAGATTTGTACAGTCCTGCAGACATAAGTAAAATAAATCTAGATGATTCATCCAAATTAATTCCACCATGTATGTCTGGTTGAGCAATTATTGGTTCTTGGGATGCCAAGGCTAGGTCTTCAAAGTCTTTGTAGCCACCTTTTACACTATAGTTACCTAAACATCGAGTGTTTTCTTGGTTTCCCAATCGAGTACCTTGTAAGTTTAAATAAGATTTTAATTAAAAAAAAATTAATAAAAGCAAATTTCCTATTAATTTTTTACATAAATTATTTTTTTTAATAATAAACTTAAAAACAATAACTTAATCATTTTTACTTATAATATAACTACTATTATAGTGACTATATACTAAATATAAACAAAAGAATTTTTAAAATACTAACTTTTTCTTAAACTAGTGGGATTAATTCCAATTTGCATCAGTCTAAGTAACTCATCTTCATTTTTTAAATCATGATCTACACTTAACTGTACTACTTTCAATACTGAATTTGAATCAGTTTGACACAATAAAACTCTACAATTTCCAACATTAGCAACATATAATTTATTATTATAAATGAGTGCAATTGCAGCAGCAGAACCTGAAGAAAGTTCATTATTTAATTTATTAATTTGTTGAACAATGTGAGGTACTTTTTGATATGCCTCATATTGAGTCAATCCTTCTGGTAAATCATACATTAAACTTGTTCTTTCAGCTAACAGGTCTTCTAGACTTTGCATGTAACCCTTTTCAACAGTCAAAAAAGCTTGATTTAATAATTCTTTAACTTCTTCATCAGATTTGTTTTCCATAAGTTGAGAAAAATATATTTCAGCTGTCATTCTTTGACAACAGAAATCAGCTGCTCTTTTACCTTCATGACCATCAAAAACAGCATACCTGTTGAAATTTCTAATTAAATATAATTTTAAAGAATTTTACATGTTTGATTATTGAAAATGTGCAACATTAAAAGTTAACTGTTACATTATCAAACAAAAAAAATATAAATAATAAGTATATCAAATGTGAAATATATTGAATATGTTAGTGGTGTTTTTATGTTCATATTTTATAGGTAAAAAATATTTTGAATAAAATACCAATAAAATGAATCATTAAATTTAAAGTGGCAACTGCAATCTTCATAGCCATGTTCTTCTTGAGGATTTCCATCTTCCCTGTATATTTGGTTGGTTGAAAATCCTATACCCGTATTTTTACAGACCGGTAAGTCGTCAGTCCAACTTTGAGAGTTTTTATAAGTAGAGTGTGGAGATTTTATAGATCCCATCGCTTACGTGATTTCTATCATTTTATTTAAAATAAACATAACCTGCAGACTAATATACACTGTTACAGTGTTGCCAGAGTCTAGCTTAAAATATCGGAAGAATAGAACTCTATCGGTAGATTTGAAAAAAGATCAGTATTTTTTCTTGATCTGAGTTTTAACGCAATTTTTATAGATATGTTTATTACATAAAAAATATCACTTAACATACAAGAAATAAAACATTTTTTAATACTAGAAATGTATTTATTACAAAACCAACTAACAAAACTACAAACTTACATCTACGTAAAAACATGAAAAATAAACGAATACAAATTTGAAAACGATTCAATAGGTATTAAATATGTTATGGTAGAGTCAGAAAGTACATTGTTTACTCGACTTCATAAATCATGCAGTGATTTGCCATCCATTGCAGCTAAGTGTTTTTTTTTATCTGAAAATCATAGTAGGTTTGATGTCTAATGTATCTTAATATTCTGGTGTGAAGAAGTCCCGAGATAGTTTTATCATTTAATTTATTTTTTTATTTTGTTTTTGTCAAATTGATGTGAGAAAATATTCTTTCTACATTTGCTGAGGAATGTGGGAGGCTTTTAAGATTGTGAAAACAAAATTTACTGTTTTAAAAGCTGGTGTGTCATCCCCTAATTGCATACATCTAACTCTTTGCCAAAAACCTACAGCGTCATTAGAAATTGTTTCAATTTCTTTGCAGTTGCGCAAAATTCACCATTCTGTATCTAAAGCTTGTAAATCATTATTGTGAATTACGTTTGGAAATAAAATCGCTACATCAGTTATTGACTGAATTATTCCAAATTTTACATTAGCAGGATCTAAACATTTAAACTTTTTTATAGGGTTATTTCTCAAAGGAAAACTTTGAATAATCTGACTACATGTTTCGACATAAAAATCTAAGCACCCAAGTCGAAAGAACTGCGGTTGAACTTGAGAAAGATTTATTTCAGTAATGGTTTTCTGTACACTGGCGCCTACATAAATTTCTTCTATTTGCATAAAATTTGCTGGATTCTTAAAATCAACATTTTCAAATGCAGTATTTAACAAATAATTCCCCGATTTTTAATCAATATCGCCAAGAAAATCGTTGATATATCCCCTATTAATGGTAAATTTTTTATATAAGTATAAATTTTTTAAACAAATTTATGGGTTTTTGGATTTTATAGAAAGGAATAAACAATAATCTACCGATAAAACGGTACCTCTGGCTACTGTTCTAATGCTAATGCATTTTAAAAAAATGTCAAATAGTGACAGTGGCCTTTACTTGTTGAGCTTAAAGAAACATTTTCTGGTTGATGTAAAACATTTCGAAAGGCCACCTGACAAAGAGGATACGATCACATCACTTTTGGTTTATAAATATATAAACGTCAGTTGACCAGAGAGTATTTGTAAAGACAGTTGACTATCTGGTGTGTTTTAGGGATAATCGTGTGTGATTTGTTTGAAAAGTTTTTGATCTAATTTTTCCCAATTCTCTAATTTTTTTCCAATTTTAAAATAACTTAAATTTTAACTATAAAGATGGCAGTCTCGGTAAGAGGAATATCGCATCGTATAGGTCATCTTAGTGGTGTTTTGTCTACAGTTAAAACAACTCCCAGAACTTATTTTACTTATACAAATGAACCTTCTCAACCCATTAAAGGCAAAGAACCGAAATGGACGACTGCCCAGGAAGCTTTTCAAGATTTAAAATCAGGTTAGTTTTTATATTTTATGTCCGGATAAAAGGTATTCCTGTAAATAAAAGTATGTCCTTGATTTATTTTAATTATTTGTACTTTGACCATCAATTGTTAAAACATTTTTAAAGGGAGATTCCACTAATTTTAATTACATTTTCTAGTTTTTTAATTTTTAACAATATTATTTCTAAATGTATGGGAAACAAATGCAAAACAGTTTACGTAATTATTAATAAAAATTTTAAAACAATGTGTAAACATATATTTTTTGCCTGAATTTTTTGAACATTTTATGAGTTTGGGCGTTTATTGGTTTTAATTATAAAACATCTTAAAACAGTAGGTACTTATAAAAATTATAAATAATGTAATGTACTTTATAACAATACATAAAGACAGTGAAAGAACAATATAATTGTTGCATAAAAACAATTAAGTAAGTATATTTTCTAATAATACAAAAAAAGTTTAAAATGAAGTTATATCATATAAATACTAATAAAAAATAATGCGCTGATTGACTCATTGCGATATATACAGGGTGATTACAGGGCCGGATTTAGATGTCTGGAGGCCTCGGGGCAACATAAAAGTGGAGGCTCCCTGCCCCAAATTATTTGCCAAATAAAATGAACAATTTTTTTCAGTCGAGTTTTTCAATAAATAATTTGTTGTGAAAGTTGTTTACTAGTGTTTACTAGTCGAAATTTGAAAGATTTTTTTTCCGAAGTCTCTATTGTGGGAGCCCCTATATTGTAGAGGCCCTGGGGCTGTAGCCCCGGATGACCTCCCTTAAATCTGGTCCTGGGTGATTGATTAGTGTAATAAAGCTCAGTAGCTCTGTTATCATAAGAGATAACAAAAAATTTGTGTATAAAAATTGTAGGCAGCTTTAAGCTTCACATATCAAATTTAGTTACAATGTTACAGGGTGTTTCATAACGCGGTGCCAGATCAAAGTTATGTTTTTTCAATGAAACACCCGATATTTTACTTTAAAATTAAAATCCGTTTTACCTCCCCATTACAATAATATAAGGTTAAAGTATGTTATACAGGGTATTTAAAAAGTTATAACCAATTCTATGTGGAATTATTAACAAGTTCAAGGGCCTGTATAAATAAAAAGGAGAATAATAATACTCTATTAAAGCCAAAGTTTTTTAATGATTGTCAAAGTTTATAAACAGGAACGAATTTGTGAATATTTATTAAATTGAATACAGTGTAAGTCAAAACTTGAGTACATTAATTTCTCAGTAATTTCAAATGGATCACCCTGTATTTTATATCACCATCAAAGACTGCTGTTACCATACTTCTTTTTTTATTAACCATTTCCTATACTTTAAGTTATTAGTTTTTGAGATATTTCCATTTTTCTATGCAAAGTATTAATTAGGTATCTAAACGTATCAATGGACATGATTGAGTTGTCAGAAAGTGACAATTTAGTATTACTGGTTGTTAATCCATTGGTCTATTACACTCTAAACTAGCAAATATGAATTTTAATCATGACGAAATGGGAGATATTATCCGATTCACCTTAATGCATTAGTTCAAAGAGAACTTAATGATCAGTTTCCTGGAAGATGAATTGGAAGAGGTGGATCAGTACGGTGGCCACCCAGGCCATTTAATAAAAAGGACTCATTCCTTTGGGGTTATGTTAAGAACAAAGTGTATAAACACCTACAACAACAAGGTGTGAAATGAAAGAGAATACGAAATGCATTTTGAAATGTTACTGTACAAATGTTTCGTAATGTAAGTAACTCTTGCAATGACCATTTTCAGGCATGCATAGATATTTTGGGTGGTCATTTTAAACATCTTAATAATTGAGACCTGCTTTATATAGTAATAGTGTTTTTTAATTTTACATGTATTGTTTCTTATTTCTCCCCGAGTGTAAGTTTTTTAAACCTTATTTCTAATCATTTTATTCTGTACTCGTTATTAAACTACTAAGCTACCAAACAGTAATTATTAATATTTTTTTGACAAATCAATCATGGCCAACTAACAATTATTGATATGTTTAGAAACCTAATTAATACTTTGCATAGAAAAATGGAAATATCTCAAAAACTAATAACTTTAGGTATAGGGACTGATCAATAAAAAAAGAAGTATGGTAACAGTATTCTTCGTCAGTGGTATAAAATACAGGGTGATTCATTTGAGATTACTGAGAAAATAATGTACTCAAGTTTTCACTTACACTGTATTCGATTTAATAAATATTTGCACATTCGTTCGTGTTTATAAACAATCATTAAAAAACTTTGGCTTTAAATACCCTGTATAACATACTATCACCTTATATTGTTGTAATGAGGAGGTAAAGCGGATTTTAATTTTGATGTAAAATATAGGGTGTTTCCTTTAAAAAAACATAACTTTGATCTGGCACCGTGTTATGGAACATCCTGTAACATTGCAACTAAATTTGAATGTGAAGCTTAAAACAGTCTACAATTTTTATACACAATTTGTTTTGGTATCTCTTATGATAACAGAGCTACTGAGCTTTATCGCACTAATCAATCACCCTGTATTTACATACGGTTGAAAGTATACATATAGGAGTTATTATTTTGGTTACTAATATACAAGTTAATGGTAACTTGCAAAATTTATTTTTTGTGTTATCATCTACAGATAAGTAAAGTATTTAGTTAAGTAAATAATTAAATATTTTTTCAGTGGGTTATGATTCATTAAGTCTTGAAGGTATTTCACTTAAAATATTTCTCTTGGCAGATTTTTTTTGCCTTTATGGAACAATATGGTTTTTTTATAATTGCATTCAAGCTCATATTGTTTTGAATAGTTTCTGTTATCTGCCTCTGTAATTTTGGAACAGATTTAAGTTGTGTCCTATTTTATATTTATTGTTTACATTACTAGGTTGTTATAGTTTTGATAATTATTGTTGTTATAGTTTTATTTAAATTATATTTATATTCAGATTCATGAAATCAAACACAATTTTGATTAAGTTTATTTGTTCATTATCTAATTATGCTTTTATATGGAATGGAAAAGTTAACTTTGTACTCATTTAATGACTTTCTAGCATTTCCACTTCTAAAAAGTTGCTTTTGTCTTCTCTGTAGTAAAACAGTAGGAAAAATATGCAAGAAATAAATAGTTTCTGTGATGCTTTTTTTTTGTATATTATTTAATTACATTTTTATTACATTAGCAAATTAATTAAGTTCATAATAATGATTGATAAGAAAAATCCAAAGTACAAAGTACACAATTTATCTATAAAAGATATTGTAAATTTAAAATTGTACAGAGTAAAAAATATTTTAAAATCATCATTGAGCCAGTACATCTAAGGTACACACAAAATATTTATTATGATTTGTTCAATGAGTCAGTTTGTTGTACACCTAATGAGCGATTTGAAAATTAGGCACCAGGGGTCGCACTCTTCATGATTCTTGTGAATGACAGCAAAGTAGCCAAGTACTTTATTTATAGGGAAAAATCACAGAGTGGGCGACATCTATTATTGATCGTATGAACTTCTCGAGATGTGAAAAACAAACTAACCTCCATTTGTTTATATGGGTGAAAAGTGAACTTTATATATTACTTTAAAAACATTTCAAAAAATTGCGAATATTTTAAAAAGCAACGAAACGAGTAAAATCTTAAAAGACGATCTAGTTACATAAGAATCAAGCAAGGGAATGGCTGAAAAAGAAAAATTATCAGTTTTGCAATACTTTAAATAGATGACAAGTTATTACGAGGTCTGACAATAATAAAAAGAAAGAGACCCTGTACAAGTGTTGCATTGGAAAATGCTTGATGAAAAAATCGAGCAGCGCGTCAATTAAAAATTGCTTGTAAAACGTGATAAAAAAAACCACTCTAATGACAAAACAGGTGTTGACACAGGTGGACAGAGAGAACTGCTTGTTCCATTTAGCACTTTTTATGTAGCACAAGAAAAGGATCAAGAATCGATAGAAGACGATAAACGTAAGGGACACCTGAAGAATTTCTTCACTGTTATAAATGTATACAACGAAGTGCGCTACCGCTATACGCGAAACTACTGTGCAGTGTACACGATAGTCGCCGACGAAGCTCTTGTTGTAATGTATTATGAAATACCTGGATGTAGTTCTAGATAAAAGACTCACCTGAAACGCCCACCTGGAAAAAACATAATCAAAGCAAGGATTTTTCTCTGAAATCTCAGAAGAGTATGCGGCAAATCTTGTGGAATAAACCCCAAACAGATTTACTGGATTTATCAAACAATGATATATGGTGTTACAACAGACCACTAGAGCAAAGCTTGCTGGCCTTCAGCGGCTGGCATGCATGGCCAAAACTGGAGCTATATCCAGCACACCAACGGCAGCGATGGAACACCTCCTAAATCTTCCTCCCCTAGATATTCTCTTAGAGAGGGAGGCAAGGATAGTCTCTTACAGATTCCTGTCTCTGGAAAGGCAAATTAATGGAGTACACAGGGTACTCGGGTACACGTAGAAAAGTCGTTCCAAGTCCTCTTTCCGAAGAGAGATGAATGGGTGAGGGGAGAAATCCTATTCCCGAGTGTTTTTCAGCAGGAAACCAAAGATTGAAATATCTACCAGTCTTGGCAGGTATACTACAATCTTTCAGGCTGAAGTCTTCACAACAAGATAAATTCTAAACTTGTATGGAATTTCATCGAATCCCTGGAGTACCTTGGTGCGAACAACATATTATTTTCACATATTGGCAACAAACAGCTATAGTTAAGAGTTGAGGAGTTGAAGATACTACTACTAATCCAGTGGCCGTCAAAAAGGAAGTACGTCAAGGCTGTGTTCTTTCACCCCTATTATTCAACTTATACTCGGAATGTGTATTTGCGCAAGCACTACAAGATACAACTGACTGAATTAAGATCAACGGTAGAGTTTTGAACAACATACGATACACCGATGATACGGCTATAATTGCCGATAGCTTTGGAACACTACAACGGGGACAACAAAGATTAACACCGAAAAAACAAAGATTATGATAGTAAGCAGTGTTATGGAATTTTAATCTATTTCTTAAACTAAATTATTCCAACTCAAGAGCTGCCAAGGGATTTAATAAAAAAAATCACTAAAAATGAATTAACCCCAAACAAATCCAGTCGTATTATTTGAATTTAGTACCACAAAACGAGCTAATTAATAGACATATTTCAGCTTCAAGGCTGTACAAACTTTGTTCTTATCTCTCAGAAACAATTAAAAGAAACCTAAAGTACAAACAGGTTTATTAAAATTAAAAGAAAACATTTTTACAAATTGCTTTAAGATTCAATATATAAAAAAAATGTAAATTTAAAATTTCAACAGTAACCGTATTATCCAAAATTAAAAGATTCCCTTGGTGGATGTCTTCGGAAATCAACTTTTTCCTACCATGAAAACGTCTGCATCGTGGTGTGACGTAATAGTATATGACAACAAACAAACAAGTGGAAAGGTTAGGTTGAAGATTAGTCATCTTCCAAAGTTTTTTGAGTTATTTCTTGCAAAACAAATGTAATTTTACTTCTAAATATGCAATAAAATCCTAATAAAACTGACTTAACCACAAACACTTCCAAGCAAATACCAAATACATAACCTAACTACTCAGACTCACTCGATCCTTGATGTTATTGACATGTTTTGATACAGACTTTTACGTCACATTCGCTCTGCCCAATGACGTCGCTTTTCAAATGTTTCAATTTACCACAGTTTTTCGCACTTTTTAAAAATTGTAATAAAAAATATTGGTAGAGGCATAATTCTTAAGTGATAAAGTTAAAAAAAAAATATTTTACCCTTATTTGAATCACATGCATATTCCCTATTACAAGCACAATACCTGTACACATCCATATGACGTTTGCTTCAAAATTTAAAACTTACTACTGAAGTTTTCACTAACTTTCTTACCTCCAACTCTGTTTCAAATCTTTTAAACAATCGTCTATGTATAAGCTAAACAGCCATGACGAAGCCCTGTCTCATACCTTCTTTAATGTTAAACCAGACCGTGTAAGCTCCGTTTATCCTAACACAAGCAGTGGAATCATCGTAAAGTGATTCCAGTGCTCGTATTAAACTTTCGCTCACCCCATACTTAGGTAATGTCGACCACAATTCACTCCTTACCACTCTGTCATAGGCTCTTTCCAAGTCTATAAAAGCGCAATAGACCTTCTGACTTCTATACAAGAATTTTTTGACTACACCTCGTAATGAAAAGACCTGATCCATACATCTCCATCCTCTTCTAAATCCTGCTTGCACATCCCATATTATCTTTTCAGTTTCATTCGTCACTCTTTTAATCAATATCTTTGCATACAGTTTGCCGACTATGCTGAGTAAACTAATACCTTGGTAGTTCTTACAGTCCTGCTGCGAACCTTTTCCCTTGTAAAGCGGCTTGATAACAGCCTTGCACCAGTCATCTGGTACGCTACCATTCCTCCAACAAAGGTTAAAAAGGCGGTACAGCAGACTAGTTACCACGCTTTGTCCAGCCTTCTGCATTTTAACTGTTATCCTATCGTATCCAGCAACTTTACCCAATTTCATACTGTTCAACACTTCCACAATTTCTGTTAAACAGGCCTAAGTTTAATACTCCGGTTGAAATTCGTGAAGTGCTATATGTACTCGGTATTGTATTTTTTTTTATACTGAAAATAGTCATCATTCTCTCGAAATACGTTGTCGAATAGAGAGGGCTCGTGCTGCATTCCTTAAAATGTCGAAATTGTTTAAATGCCACTTTCTGAACTTAACAACTAAAATACAACTTCTCCGATGCTATGTGTTTCCTGTGCTCCTATATGGAGTTGAGTCATGGACTGTAACAGGTGCAGCCAGTAAAAGGTTGGAAGCATTTAAGATGTGGCTGTATCGACGTATACCAAGAATCCCTTGGATTATTACAAACAAAAGAGTACTCGACATTTTAAACAAGGAAATGGAGATCATGAGTACAGTCGAAAGTCGGAAATTGGAATACACATCATGAAAAACAGCGAAATATACGGTCTGTTGCAGCTTATCCTACTGGGAAAGGTGCTTGGAAAGAGGGGACCAGGCAGAAGGAAGATCTCAATGCTTAAAAATCTGAGAACTTGGTTTGCAACCTCCACCACGGGTCTATTTAGGGCCGCAGTTGATAAAATAATTATTGCCAGAATGATCGCCAACGTCCGGTAACGGATAGGCACTGGAAGAAGAAGAAGAAGAAAATAGTCGTGTACGGTTGTGAAACATATACATTGAATGTGAACACAATGAATCGATTAAAACCTTATGAAATGTGGATGTTTCGTAGGCTTTTAAGAATATCGTGGATAGATCATACCACCAACGATGAAGTTTTGCGGCGAATGCGACAAGATCGGCAACTATTACTAAATATTAAGCAACTAAAAACATCATATTTAGGGCATATATTTCGTAATAGAAGTTAACACACGATGGGCTACTCGACACAGCAATCAAAGAACGAAACACACAAGACAGAAAAGTTATCTCTATGATGAACGGAATTTTATGGGATCAAACTATATCGAAAGCTAATAAACAAAGAATATATGATACCATCCTTAAAAGCATTATAACCTACGGCAGTGAAACATGGCAAAGAAAACAGTCTACAGTAAAAATGCTTATAACAACTGAGATGGACTTCTGGATGAAATCTGCGGGTAAATCAAGAAGAGACAGGATACACAACGACTGAATAAGAGATATAATGGGTGCCAGATATAAGAACAAAACAGTTAACATGGTATGGTCACGTCAGACGATAGGTTACCAAAACAAATTTTGACATGGACACCACAAGGGAAGAGAGGAAGAGGAAGACCAAGAAGAAGCTGGAGAGAGGGCATTGACAAAGAGATAAAATAATAAGACTTGCCGGAGACATTATGGCAAAACAGAGATGAATGGCCGTTAGGAGTCGGAAGGCGTTGTAGAATGCTATAAGCCAATATATATTTCGTAATACGAAATATGAACTCTTAAAACTAATAATGGCAGACAAAATCGAAGGACGGCGTGGTGTGTGGGGCGAAAAAAGCACTCCGGGCTGAAAAAAACCAAAGATTGGACCGGCCTGGAAGCCCATTCCTTAGTTAGAGCAGCAAAAAATCGGAAAGGTTTGCCATGATTGTTTCCAACCTTCATTAAATAAACCGGTTTTTGAAATTTATCGAGCAATTTTTTTTAAAGGTTTTAACTTCGACGTAAAAATATGTCTCCGCTGTAAAACGTTCGAGTATTAAATTACAAAAAATGGTTTTATTGCGTGTTCAAATACTTATCTATATTTTAAATCTAACATTACTTACGGTAAAAACCAAGGTATGTTTCTTTTTAAATTATACATGAAATGGAATTTTTAAGTTGTGCATAACCAAATAAATGGAATTTTATACATAGTCGTCACTGCCCACTCTTCTAAAAATCATGAGTAGTGTAAATACTTAAATAGGTATAAAATAAACCAATTCAAATTATAGTTTCTTTATTATACGGCGAAAACATAATTATGTTATACAGAGTGTTCTGATATTCGACCGACAGGGCATTGCACGACAAATTATGAATAAATAATAGTTTAAAAAAACTAAGACAACACGCTTTATAAGAAAACCACCGAACTAAAAGATAATAAAAAATAATTTTACAATCAAAAGCGTGGGGTGCTTTTTATGATGTTTACGTTTTTTTCTTGGAGACTTTACTTTGACCAATATCTGTTTATTATCAAATATACTAATTGATATAGCGCACCCCACGAAATTCCTTGATTTAAACCCGCTTATTATGGCCCAGACGCCGACAAGCCACTAGCCGCAAGGTACGTGCTGATAGCAAACAACTATAAACCGAGTGCAAAAAGAAGGTTAAGCGTGGACCAATGAGAACGCTAACTTTAGCGCCCGAAAAAACGAATCCACGCTTGACCGGTTTCCGAACTCTCTCTCTCTCTATTTCAAATTTTGAAAACGAATAAATGTGTAGTAAATAAAGATTACCACGGCAATGAACCAAACAACCCTCGGCAGCTTGCAGTAGGTAGAACAACTGAATCAGTGATCTATCTACTATCGAAGTACATTACCATCTCCATCGAGGCGGACGGCGAGATCTCCAAAGAGGCAGACGGCATAATGTCCAAGTAAGCTATCAACTCCACTTCCCCTCACCTTTTCTCGCCCCGCCGCGACAGGTTAGTTAATTTAAAAACACTCAGTACAAAAACTAAACAATTTATTCTTTCTTTTTGTAATATAATAAACTCATATTTAATTTAATTTAATCACTTTACAAAACTTCAATCTAAACTTTTTAAAACAATCTTTTCAAAACTATCACTTTATAATTAACTGACTTCCTTTTTGCGATCGTTCGAGAAAATAAACGTTCTTTATGGAAATATAACGAATATTCTAAACATCGCAGGTCTCTAATGGCGCTCGCGGGTATAAATGTCGGGCGTTTGATACCGCCGAAAAGAATCACACATCCCTTTATAACTGATTCCCGTCGCCTCAAGCCAAATATTATTTCCAGTGGCGTACTCGTTGACCACAATCCGTAACAATATGATTTCGGGAAGGTTTAAACCCCCGAATAATATTATGAAATATTTTGTGCTTTATATTGAATTCCATCTAAATAAAAAATAAACTTACATCACTTACATCAATACCACCTTTTAAATCTAAAGACAATTTTTATTTTTATTTAGTGAAATATTATTAATTCATTCATTTTGGCAATCACCTTGAAGCTAAAATTATCTAAAGTGTTTTCAACCTAACCTATTAATTAAATAAATTGTGGGGCTATTATTAGCTGCATTTTATTTTTGAATCCAGAATACCCACTTGTATATTTTGCTTGCACACAATAAATCTAATCAGCTATAACATTTTGAAATGAAGCCAATAATACAAATATTATCATATTTTTTTTTAAATTTTACTTTTGGAATAATTTTGTTGTTGTTTATTTGTAGTTTGGTGTATTAAAATATTTTTTTACTTATAGTTTCATGTCGTTTATGTTTTTGTATTGCTTATGACGCAGATTAGCTGATTAAAATTTATCAAAAATACAAAGTACCAAAAATATTTTGCTCTCTGTTGTTATGTTTCTAATAAATTTTGTTATACATACATACATGCATATAGTTTCTTTTTCCCGTAGGGGTAGGCAGAGACCACTTCCTTCCACTTGCTACGGTTCTTACACACATCTTTTGCTTCCTCTACTTTCATCAGGGTTCTCATGCATGCTCCTCGGTTGTTGGTACTCTTGACCTGGCCTTTCTTCAAAACAATGTTGATCTGATCGAGATATGTTCGCCGAGGTCAACCTCTACCGACTTGTCCATTCACACTCGCCTTATAAAAATGTTTCGTCAATCTTCCTTCATTCATCCTTTCTACGTGTCCAAACCATCTAAGCATTCCTTTTTCTATCTTTGTAACCACATCTTCTTTTACACCACAGCGTTCTCTTATCTCACTATTTATTACTTTATCCAACCGAGTCACTCCGGCTATACTTCTCAAACTACTCATCTCCGCAGCAATAATCCTATTTTCATGCTTCTTCTGCCACACCCAACATTCACTACCATACATAATTGTAGGAACCTACACACCTCTATGCACAGCCAGACGTGTCTTTTATGACACTTTCTGGCTGCTCATAAAGCCATGCAGTGCCCCATTCATTTGTTTTCCTGCCAATACCCTCGCTCAATGTCACTGTCATACTTTCCATCTCTCGTAAACTTTGAACCCAAGTACACAAATTCATTTACTTGTTCCACTTCTTCTCCCTTAATCAGAACTTCACAGTTTGTTTGCTTTCTTCTCTTTCATAAACCCTTACTTTCGTTTTGCTTACATTTATTTTTATCCCTTTGATGTTCAGGGCATCATGCATAACATTATCCATCGCCTGCAACTCCTCTTCAGATGACGCTAATATGACTTGGTCATCGGCGGAAAGGAGGCATTTGACGATCAGATCATTTATTTCCAATCCATACGCACTCTCTTTCAAATCTTTTAACAATCGTCTATGTATAAGTGAAACAGCCATGGCGAAGCTATATTTATTGTCTGAGTGTACAAAAATAAAAAAGTTTGTTTTATTATCAAAATTATTTAATGTATTCATGTTTTTTATATTTAAATAGTATTATCTTTAATTAACAAGATGACAATAACATATGGGAGTGAGACATGGACCCTGAATAAGCGTGAGGCTACTAGATTGCTGGTATTAGAACGGAAAATCCTGAGGACTATTTTTGGGTCTTGTAGAGATGAAATAACAGATGATTGGAGAAGAAGACAGAATCAGGAACTACAGACACTCTATGGAAACGAGAATATATAGTGCGCCACATCAAGGCCAATCGCATAAGATGGATAGGACATGTCCTAAGATCACACGATGAAAGACTCCTCAATACTGCCTTTTGGGATAGGCCCGAAGGTAGGAGGTCGGTTGGCCGTCCAAGAAAAAGGTGGAAAGACACATTAACAAGTGACCTACACAAACTAGAAGTACAACAATGGGAGATAACTGCGCAAGACAGACAAGAGTGGAGGAGAATAGTAAATGCGTAGTAAATGAGTCTTGACTCACCAAGACTTGTAGAGCCATAGAAGAAGAAGAAAAAGATGGTACCTAACAATTTGTACTACAACTAAAAACTTGGTTGATCTATTCATTCCAAAAACTTACGTGAATTTTATTTTAATAACCAAGGACACTAAAAGTCTAAATTAAATAAATTTGTAGAAAGATAAAAATAATATGAAGAGTATAATTATTGATCAAATATAGTTTTATTCTAAAAATGGCAAAACAGATAAGCTTTTCCATTGGATTGATTTATTATATCTTAAATGCAAAACAAAGCAATTATGCTTAGTCAGTCGGTCATTGTATTTAAGTTGTTTTGTAAACAAAATCGAATTACGTTCAATCAGTCTGTTTAATTTATACCTTAAAAACGTAACCTTTGTTCTATGATAGTAATGAAGTATTATTAAAACACTTCTGACAATGCATTCTATTTTCAAATCTGCATTGTTTTAATTATCTTTCAATAAGAAAACTAAACGGGGTCGCCTGCGTTTTGATCCCCGGACAAAATATTCCCAACAAAATATCCCCCCGACAAAATATCCCCGTGATATAAAAACCCCCACAGAAAACCGCTCGACCAAAAATATTAAAAATAACATAATATGTATATCATAAAATAACCTCAACGTCGTTAACATAATAAACAATTATTTGACGAAATAAATTACACAACAAAATTAATAAAAAAAAAGACACTTTATATTTTTATTACCCAACCAACTTTTATAACACTCACTAATGATTTCCATTAAGGGGAGCAAATAGAGTCCATTAATTTTGGTAATAGTAAATATTTTACTTAAGATTTTCATGAAGGGGAGCAAAAAGAGTCTATTAATTTTGGTAATAGTAAATATTTAACTAGAGATTTCCATGAAGGGGAGCAAATAGAGTCTATTAATTTTGGTAATAGTAAATATATTACTTAAGATTTTCATGAAGGGGAGCAAAAAGAGTATATTAATTTTGGTAATAGTAAATATTTTACTAGAGATTTCCATGAAGGGGAGCAAATAGAGTATTAATTTTGATAATAGTAAATATTTTACTTAAGATTTTCATGAAGAGGAGCAAATTAAATCTATTCAACGATTGTGTGATGTAAAAAACATTAACAATATAATATTGCTTGAAACGATAAATACTAGATTATCTATAATAACCTAACCTATCCTAAACTAAATTATTAAATCCTAAATGCCACCCTTTAAATAACTCAACAAAATTTGATCGTTGCGCCAACTTTGGTAACTTTTTGAACTGTTAGGATTTATTGAGCATCATGGACTGGACATAAATATATCAAAGACCAAACTGGTAGTCTTTTCCAAGAGACCCACTGCTGAAACAATTTTAATGAACGGCAATCAGATTGAACAAGTTTCATGTTTTATATATCTGGGTACCATGGTCAACGCGTGGTGCGATCCGAAACGAGAGATCTGTTCCAGAATCGAAGAAGCCAGAAAAACATTCATAAACATGAGAAGATTTTTTACTAGTCCTGATCTGAGTTTGGAGCTCAGGGCTCGCATGATTAGATGTTTTGTCTTCAGTGTGTTGCTGTACGGATGTGAATGCTGGACCCTGCAACTGAGAAGAAAATTGAGGCGTTTGAAATGTACTTATATCGCCGAATGCTCCACATCTTATGGGACCAACGAATTACAAACGAAGAAGTGCTTAGACGAATGAAGAAGCCAAAAGAACTAACGGCTCTCATTAAAGAAAAAAAAACTACATACATAGGCCACATTATGAGATGCAATAAGTATGAATTGCTGAGACTAATAATTGAGGGAAAGATTCAAGGAAAAAGATCTGTTGGTAGACGTCAGAACTCTTGGTTGAAAGACCTCAGAAGATGGTTTAGGTGCACTTCCATTGAAATCTTTCGAGCTGCTGTATCCAGAACAATGTTAGCTTTGTGGATTGCCAACCTTCGAAAGGAGAGATCATAAAAAGTAGAAGAAGTTAGGATTTATCGATTATTGATAACGATAATCTATGTATTTGTACATGCGTAGTAATATGATTTTTGTAATTTCACCTGTTTCTCTGTCACAAGTCTGTGTTTTTGGGATTATTTATGTTACTGGCGTTATTGTTATTATCTAAATTAGTAAAAATGCCTCTTCAATTTATACGATTAAATATCAAAAATTATATTTCCTGGCGGTGCAATGTTGATCCAAAGTGTCATGCTATCATACATACATATACTGAGAGCAAAAATGGTTTCCAAGGATATTTTTTCAGGTATATTTTGACCGGTGATAAAAACGCATGTCACCATTAAATGGGCAATTTTTATGTAATAACTTATTACATCCATGCATACATTCATACAAATAGTCACGCCTTTTTCTCATAGGGGTAGGCAGAAACCACTTCCTTCCACTTGCTACGGTTCTTACACACATCTTTTGCTTCCTCTACTTTCATCAGTGCTCTCATACATGCTCGTCGGTTGTTGGTACTCTTGATCTGGCCTTTCTTCAAAACAATGTTGATTTGATCGAGATATGTTTGCCAAGGTCGACGTCTACCGACTTGTCCATTCACACTCGCCTTATAAATTTGTTACGTCAATCTTTCTTTATCCATCCTTTCTACGTGTCCAAACCATCTTAGCATTCCTTTATCTATCTTTGTAACCACATCTTCTTTTACTCCACAGCGTTCCCTTATCTCACTATTCTTTACTTTATCCAACCGAGTCACTCCGGCTATACTTCTAAGACTACTCATCTCCGCAGCATCAATCCTATTTTCATGCTTCTTCTGCCAAACCCAACATTCACTACCACACATAAGTGTAGGAACCAACATACCTCTATGCACAGCGAGACGTGCCTTTTTTGACACTTTCTGGCTATTCATAATTTATTATGTATTATGTAATATGTTACACAGGTAGATGTGTTGAATTTATTAAATTGTTAAATATTACTTTAAATATTCAAAGTATTAATTGATAATAATTATCATTTAATTACTCCACAGTTAGAAAAAATTTAATAACACTAAGCATTCTGTAAAGAAAAATTTAAATTATTTATTATTATTTTCTTGCAGGTGATACTGTATTTGCCCAAGGAGCTGCAGCTACTCCAATAGCATTATTAAATGCTATGACAGAAGTGGGAAAGAGCAAAAAACTGGAAAACGTTACAGTTTGTCACATGCACACTGAAGGTCCAGCTTCTTACACCGATCCATCTTGCGAAGGAATATTTAGGTAAAAATTAAGGAAATGAAGAAGTGTAACTTGGTGTAGAAGTTTTTCGTTAATATGTAAGATACAAAGTAACCGATAAATTCACCATCGCCGCGATGCTGCGGAAAACCTCAAAAAGGTTATTATTATGTTAAATAATATTAACTTAATAGGCTTCCGGCCAATCTTAGCCAGGACAAACGATGTGGTTCTGATTATAAATTAATTTTAGGCGCCAGAATTTAGTTTCTCCCTCTTCAAAGCCTTATTATTCTTTTTTCAAACCCGATAAAACTAACCAGAAAATATTGGAGGGATTAGCGAAGAGATAATGCGAACCGGTACCCTGTGTTAACTAAACTTTAGATTCTTTAAAACCAATTAATAATTAAGTCATGGTTTCATACCCTAATAAGGGTTTCTATGAATTGGCGCTTGGTCGTTATCACTTTTTTAGCGATCTCTCGCTTTGTGAGCTCCCATAAATTTTCTATCATGGTCATGTCCGGCGAATTTCCCGGCCAAAGTAAAACTTTCACATCATTATCATCCAGGAATGCAGTAACACTTCTGGCTTTGTGGCAAGGTGCTGAGTGATGCATAAAAACATACTCTTCATCATTAGGGAACCATTCTCGCACCAGTGAGGCAGAAGGCGACTTTCCAGTATTCGCTTTTATTGATCTTGCCGTATAATCCCTTCTACGATAAAGAGGCGTCCCATACCCCTGGCTGAGATTTAAGATAATACCTTTATGCTAAGGGGATGTTTCATCCTGTGAACAAGACAGTCGGGATGGTGCTGCTCTCCTGGGCGTCTTTGAACAAACATGCTTTTGCCCACCAAAATTTAAAATGTGGATTCATCTGAGAAGCAGACCTGTAAAAACTTACCATATTACAAAAAAAGCATTTGTCGGAGTTTCTTCTAATCATATTTACCCGACTCCAGTTCTCAACAGTCATATTCCGGTTTTCTCTTGCCAATGCAGTCTCTTTTTCTTCGTCGCTTCAGTTAAGCAAGGTTTGTTGAGTAGCCGACACCCCTTAAGATTGAATTCGGCCAACCTTCTCCTGACTGTCATCTTGGAGACGTTGATCCCTTGGTCATTGACAATTGTGGGTTACGGATTTTTTACGATTTTTGAGGCACACGTCCCTTATTTGACGGTCACCACGAGGAGTGGTGATCATTTTTTTGCCGCTTTTTCCTACGCGCTTGGCAGTTAACGGCAAATTTTTGTCTATTTTTAATTTTATACGGTTTACTACTGATTTCGAAACACCTGTAGCTGCTGCTAAGTGTCTTTGGGAGTACGTGAAATGCAGAAGTAACGCCACTATTTTGCTATAATTCCCTGGGGATATATCGCAAGACTTGCCCATACTAAAAGAAGAAATCTGAGGTTGTGATGAGTAAAAGTCTTAACAAAACTGATAATTATCCATTAAAATTAGTAAGACTAATTTTCTATCCAATAATACCTACATTTTAATAAGTTTTAATCGAAAACACTTGCAAAAACAGCTTAAAAAAAGTAAGAAATCAATTCAGTAAAATAAACGTTATTGTCAACTTTACCTCAAATCTGACATAACATTACAGATACCAACAATAAAATTACGAAATATAAATCATCTAAGACCGATTCATCTTCTCACAAAATTAATTTAATTCTAAATATTACAGAAACGCTATAGTGTCCCTAATAATTTATCCACCCACTGTATTTAATTAATGGTCATGGTAGAAAATTTAATAGTGCTACCGGATAATATGTTTGGGTAGTCCAGTATAATTATATATATTATACAAGGTCTAACAATAAAGTACTAGGGCTGTTACGATTTAGCTATTTTATTTTTAAAATGGTAAAATCTAATTACGTTTCATTTCAATCTACACACCGTTGCATGCGTTTCTCTCATTGTGGAGCTCAATTTGGTTTCCGGATAGAACACGCTGTGGTGCAGCAAGCTCACAGAATAGCTCACACCATAGGACTAGCCCTGGAAGGCAAAACAATACTGTACATCTGATTTCTTAGATGTTAGCCAAGCCTTTTATAAGGTTTAGCACTTGGACTTAAACTACAAAATCAAGGAACATCTTTCCACAACTTTAAACTATGGAGATCTTACTTAGATGACAGAGAATTCCGAACAAAAGTGAATGAAAGTATGTCCAACAATTTCCCAATAAAATCATGTTTTCCACAAGGTAGTGTTTTTGGACCTATACTGTATGTATTGTATACAGCGGATCTTCCAACAAATAATGGGGACACTCGCCAATTACAGTCAGCCATGAAAATTCAATTATTACGTCTGCGATGCTGCAAAGACATCATCATAATTTTCAGCGTGTCTCGGTCCATCTTTGGACATACGCCTCTCCAAGTTGTCTTTATCCGGTTCTGTCAGCTGTTCTACCCATCCATTGCACTTCCGCTACTTTCTGGATATCGTCTTTCCACCTAGTTTTTGGTCTTCCTGTGTTTCTTCTGCATCCTCTTGGTCGCCATTCGGTCACTTTCGTTGTCCATCTATTGTCAGTCGTTCTCATGAGATGTCCTGCCCATTTTCATTTTAGTTTTGCTACATGTTCAGCAATGTCAATTAACTTTCTGGCGCGGATTCATTCGATGGTTTTTTTATCTCGCAGTCGTATTCTCAGCATATTTCGTTCCATCCTTCTTTGTGCAATTCTTAGTGTGTCCATTAGTTTGCCGTTTAGTATTCAAGCTGCCAAGACACTTCAATGATATCCAAACATGGTTACTTGAATGGCGAATAACAAAATGAGACAAAATCAGTCCAAATGACTTTCACACTAAGAAAAGATCAATGTCCTCCAGTCTTTCTAAATAATTTTTAAATACCACAATCCACAAGTACGAAATATCTAGGAATGCACTTAGATTCAAGACTCACACATGGAAAGAACATATATGTAGTCAAAAAATGCAAACAAATTGATTTACGAGTAAAAGAGCTACATTGATTACTCAGCAGAAAATTCAAATTCGCAGTACAAAATAAATTTCTCATTTATAAAACTATTATAAAACCTACCTGGACATACAGTATTGAGTTCTGGGAATGTGCGAGTAATCAAGTTTAGCTGTTATCCATGGAAAACAATCCAAAATTCACTTTGGGTCAATTGCCATTAGCCTGAGTAAAATGAAAAACTTCAAGACCTTTTTTATCACCTAAACCTGAACCCTGAAAAAATCTAGCATTCTTAATACTTTGCAATGGTTTTGTCAATATGTCAGCCACTATTTCTGTAGGAATAGGGGGTTTATACTTTTCCTTTTCTTACATGGGAGAAATGATTACTCAACTTTGATATAGAGTACTGGAAGTAATCACAATTTGGCTGGTTTTTTAAAGGTTTTTATTTAACACAAAATATAAGGATTTCTATCTGCAAAAACACAATGCACTTTGTACCGACTAGTGAACTACTGCAAGCAATGAAATTAATTCAAAGCCGTGGAAAAGTTTAAACTCACTAATGAAAGGAAACTGAACGAATACAATTTATTGTAACTAGCAAGCGAGGTTAAATCGCCGTAGGCAAATATTTAATTCTAACGGTTTTATCAGAAACAATATCTCGTATGCCTGTGAGATTTCATATCATCTGTTTCCCTGTAACGCCCACTTCAACCATTTCATCCATCTTGTATCCATCATTGTACCACACTAAAGCATCCCTTCCTAGTTGATTTCTGCCCTTCGGGCGTTTCTTTTGATGCACTTCTGGGCACATATCTCTATGGCATGTAATTCTGCTTGAAATATGGTTGGGGTGTTACCAAGGGGTTTTGAGAGCCTAAAATTCGGCCTTATAACGCCCACTCCAACCCTTTCATCAATCTTGGAACCATCAGTGTACCACACTACAGCATCCCTTCCTAGTTGAGGTCCGTTCTCTGTGCAAACTTGGTGGTTGTTTATGACCACTTCAAACTGCATTTCAAAGTCGTACCTATGGGTAACCTTAAAGTTGTAACAACCATATTCCTATGTACCTGTCCTTACAAAATGAAATTTATTATTTAATCTTAACATTTTGTACTACTACTAGAATGATATTTGTTTAAATATTGTTATACTTATTTGTTATTGGCTTATTGTAAGAAAGTTTATTACCTAACAAAATTCAAAATCAAACATGGTATTTTAATGAATATTCAATATTCATATTATAAAATATTGTAAATGTATGGGAGACTCATTTTTTAAAACCGGTATTGGGATATTAAACTGTAAAGTTAAGCCTAATTTTCATGCATATAAGTATAAGGTACATGATAAGATACTGGTGACATAGTAATAAGCTTCACTTGTAATTATCCTTATTTATTACGTGTACACATAAATATGCATTATAATTGCAGGTTGTGGTTAACGTATAAGTTTTTACCAACAAAAATTCTTTTCTGAATAATATGGCATTTGTATTGTCACGAAACAATTTTATATTTTTCATTCGATAAATATTTTGTATATTATAGATTTTTCTAAAAAGGTTTTATTTTTTTAGATCTTGTTCCTTTTTCATGGGTGGTAATGTTAGAAAAGCAGTTGCGGATGGTAGAGGAGACGCAATTCCCATATTTTTATCTGAAATTCCACTTTTATTCACTAAAAAAATTGTTAAACCTGATATTGCCGTAATTCAAGTAAGTATGCAAGTTTTTTTTATAAAAGTATATACAAATTTTGTAAAATTAAAATCTTGTATTTTGCATTGTTACACGATATTTTTAATAAAAAAAATTCTCGAGTCGTGGTACCTCCGTAAGGAACTTCGTTCCTCACCGTTTTTTCTTCAACTCCGAATGTAATTCAAAATGAAATCTGTATATTTCAATTTTTATATTATTTTTTCAAGACAAATAATCTAAAGGAACGAATTACATCAGAAAGTTTCATTCAATATTTCAGAAAAAATATTTATTCATAAAAAAGAAAAACAAATATAATTGTTTACTGATTCTCATACAAAAGTTATATAATGCCTGGTAAGATTCGAATTCAACGTTTCACTTTTTTGTATCTTTTTTTTATTCTGCCGGAATTGTTGTTGGCGTTGAGCATTGGTTTTCGGTATTTTATTTGCACTCTGACGTTTGCGCTTTCCATACTCCCTTTGACTCTGAACACATGATTTCACTATTGTCTTCCTATAATTTAAATAGTAAAATAAATAGTAAGCACTCAAATCACCTGTACAATAAACGAATGCAAACAGTAAACACTTGTATCAAGCTATACAATTTTATCAACTTACTTTTCTAAATCTGTATTACACACATTTGCTGCAGTATCCATTTTTCAAAACTTAATTGCAATCATAAAACAATATTCACGTATGATCTAACACAAATAACAAATTCGTTTTCACAAAATGTCCACGTATCTGTAGAACCCTGTGTTGAGGTTATATTCTAATAAATTATAGTTTAAAAAAACACGCTTCTAGAGTTAATCAAACTAAAAAGTAAAAAATAATTCTTAACATAAGAATAAAATTACTAACGAGAAAATAAATGTCACTTTTCTGTGCGTCATACAAAGCACCCCACGCTTTTAGAACTATTCCATTTACCAAGAAAATTATCTGTCTACGTTTTGATATGCCAAGCAATGTTAAAATGTAGTTTGCGAATACCTTGAATGAATGAATGAGTAAATAGGAGTTGTGGAAGAGGTTTAATGTCTCTCTAGGCACTTCAGCATTGTCTGCTTTTTGTACCCTTCCAGCTCCTTAGTTTAGTTCCATTTCTTCAATTCTCCTGTTAAGGAGTAGAAGCTCATGTACTGCTATTGCCTCAGGTGAATCACTCCCTTGGTCTTGTATACAACCCAGGTAGTACCTCCATTTGACGGTGGCTCCACATTCGTTACGAATACAATTTAAAAAGATTATGTATTAAATGGTAAAAGCACAAAAAGAATGCATCGGCTGGGAATCGAACGCGGGCTGCCCGCGTGGTAGGCGAGCATTCTACCACTGAACCACCGATGCGATGAACTGTGTTAATATTTGTTCTGCGCGCATGCGTTCTATCTCTCTTACTCTCATGCAAAGAATCACATTTCGTTATTCTATCTCTCTTACTCTCATGCAAAGGATCCCATTTCGTTACGTGACGATTTCTACCAAATCGCACTACCCGTGAGCCACGTTAAGGAACTTCGTTCCAAAAAAGTTGATTAAATTTTTACTTCACTGCAATTGGCTTTAATTCAATAAAAATGGTTCCCTTAAATAAGCGATTCTCAACCAGTGGGGCGCGCCCCCTTGGGCGAAAAAAGGAAAGGGAGGTGCGCAGACGTGATAGGAAATCACAGAAAATTAAAAAAAAATAAATTTCAAAAACATAAAATAACTAGGAAATTAAAAGAAAATGTCACGCCAATAGATAGGTACATAGCAGTACCTAATGCAAACAATAAATAAAACAATAAGTGGCTCCTTTGGGTCTGTTTCGCAGAGCAAAGTTTTTTATAAGAAGGTGATATATTGGAAATGGACACTCTTAGTTCTTGTTGGCTCAAGGGCCGAAGTAAAACGTTAATTAATTTGGATGAGTCGTAAATTTGCTCAGCATCAATTAATCCTCTGAAAAGCAGACTGTATCTGGTAATTGACTCAAAGCTTGCAATTAAAAGAGAAACGATTCAAAAACTAATTTGTAATCAGAAAATCGACTTACTCAAGGATGGAGTCTTGTAGATTCTGATGTTTGGATGTACAACTTAAAGGATTTCTCACTCTAGATCTCTTCAATCGCGTTTGAGTTGACGTCGAGATTGAAATTCAACGTTTGTTGAAATTGATACAAAATTTGGCTGAAATATCCTCTTTTTAAAAGTTTACTTACTTACTAGTTACTATTTTGCGAGAACAATGAAAGTTTGTAATTTAATTTTTTCATCAACGCAAAACAATTGGAAGCTAACTGCTTGAAACATACAAACAAACGCAACTTTCTAAGAAACTAATAAAACTTTTTTATTCATTTTAGTTTAACAACAAGGAATTTGTGAGGTTTTTTAACGTACTCCTGTGAACTGTTTCCGTATTTCGTTTAAGTTTGTTGGGTGTTTTGCTATCCGCCGCCAAAATTTTGAACAGAATTTCTTTTTACTGAAAATAGTCGCAAAAAAGGTAGACTTATCGTGTGGGCCGCGGACGGCCCGCTTTTTAAAAAGTTGCAGGTCATAGTTCTCTGGATAAACTGATTTTGAAAGCTTGTTCCATTCTGTAGCAGCCCTGTAAAAGAACGATTCTTAATGGAGATTGGTCCTTGTAGATAGGCTGCGACGCTAGAAATCAGTATGAAACTTTTAGCCTCGTCTGACTTATCAGAAAAGAGAATATGACACATGCAAGAGATCAAACAATTTCTCTTCTAAAAATATGTTCTTCCTCATTACAATGGTCCCGATAATAAAATAAATATTCTGTGAGTTAAAAAATATAACATTAACTTCTGAATAATAACCAAAAAATTTTAACTCCAAAAAAAAACCTTACATATTCAACACGATAAAGGTTTAAACAAAACGTTTAAAACGATGACTCGTCTGTAAATAATATGTTATGTGTTGAAACGTTGACTTTAAAGAAATATAGTTTTCTTTAAATCAAGACCTAAATCCTAAAAAATAACAGCAGTCATCATTAGAAACGTCGTAAAAAAGAATTACAATTAAATGAATTATTCTATACATTCTGAATATTTTAGGTCTCTCCTCCAGATCAACATGGATATTGCAGTTTGGGAACCAGCGTAGATTGTGTTCGAGCAGGAATGTCAAATTCAAAAATTATAATTGGTAAGTTTCTATAAAATGTAATTGTTGCTGTATAACTGTTTTAATTAATTCAATGTATATAGTTTTTATTGATAGGGTATAATTGTTTGTCGATATCAGTCCGATATCTACAACAGCAAGAAACTTTGATTAGTGAAGAAATATAATTGTGTCGATACAAAGCACAATATTAAAAAATCTTAGTAAAGAGATATGATAAATTGGATATAGCTAATGAGTTTAATAATGTCCTCCAAAATTGGCAAAAAGTTAGCCAGTAAAATATCCAAATCTAACGGAATAAACTTAAACCTAGATCCCCCTAAAAATGCTGAGTCATTTTTTTTATCCCCTATTAAAAAACAGAAATGATGAAATCAGTGTAAGTTTTCTGGAACACTCGCACGAAGCCTTTTTCACCTCTACTGCACATAGTAAATACTATAAGTCTTAAAGAGGGGATATACCCAAATATACTTAAAAATTCAATGATCACGGCACTCCATTAAGAAGGCTACAAAAAATAATCAGTAATTATAGACGGATAGCCATTACCAGCAATGTTTGCAAAATTATTGAAAAATGCATCAAGTTAAGACTTGTTTCCTATTTAGAAAGTCATGAACTGTAATCAATATGGTTTTAGGCAAGTGCTTGGAACAGAAGACGCGATTGTCAGGGTAATAGATAATATATTAAAAAATCTTAATAGTAGTAAATGTTAATTAATATCCCTGCACTTGGCAAAGGCCTTTGACACTGTCACACCGCATTTTACTAGACAGTATGTACAATTTGGGAATCAGAGATATTGCCTTGGACTTGTTTAAATCCTATCTTAGTCAGAGATCTCAGTAGGTAAAAATTGGAGTTTCCATAAGTGAGTCTTGCCTGGTAGAATACGGTGTGCCACAGGGAACAGTGCTAGGTCCAGTCTTATTTACCATCTACAAACCTATAGTCACGCCATTTTCCCGTAGAGATAGGCAGAGATCACTTCCTTCCACTGGCTACGGTTTTTACAGACATCTTTTGCTTCCTATACTTTCATCAGTGCTCTCAAACATGCTCGTCGGTTGTTGGTACTCTTGACCTAGCCTTTCTTCAAAACAGTGTTAATCTGATCGAGATATGTTCGCCGAGGTTGACCTCTACCGACTTGTTCATTCACACTCGCCTTATAAATTTGTTTCGTCAATCTTCCTTCATCCATCCTTTCTACGTGTACAAACCATCTAAGCATTCCTTTATCTATCTTTGTAACCACATCTTCTTTTACACCACAGCGTTCCCTTATCTCACTATTCTTCACTTTATCCAACCCAGTCACTCCGGCTGTACTTCCCAGAATACTCATCTCCGCAGCGTTAATGCTATTTTCATGTTTCTTCTGCCAAACCCAACATCCACTACCATATATAAGTGTAGGGACCAACACTCCTCTATGCCGTGCCTTTTTGACACTTTCTGGCTGTTCATAAAGCTATGCAGTGCCCCATTCATTTGTGTTCCTGCCATTTACTATCTACATAATCTAATACAAATGGAACGAGGTGGTGTGGTCTGTGACACTGTTATTATTCTTCATAATACCACGTGGGATCTTGTTTATAAAAAAGCTGAAGTAGCAATGAGTAAAGTTGAAACATGGTTCGATACTAATTTACTGACTCTAATGTGGACAAGCCCAACTTTATGTGTTTTACCTTAAATAAGTAAACCTATCTCTGTAATAATACAATAAATATTCGCGCCGCCAACTGCCATGATTGCAAATTGCAATTGCAGTCAAAAAATCTCATTAGTATCTAGATATCATCCTTACAAGTATACAAAAGATAAATCATATTCTGGTTTCTAGACAATAAAATTACAACCTACTGATGAATCCATTATGTTAAAAGTGTATAGCTTTTAAAACTACTAGATTTCATTACTACTATTATTGTTATTACCAATACTCAAATACTTTTATTTCATTACCATTATTACCATATCTATCATTACTATTATGCTATACCATACCATTATACCATCTTGTTACCATTATTATTTTTATTATCATTAAATTTGACAGTTTAAATGAAGCATGTAAGGTTGAATAAGTGTGGAGGCCATTTAAGGAAGAAATCGTAGATGTTGCTATTGAAGTGTGTGGTGTAAGCAAAAGAATGAAGGGATGTAAGTTTAAAGAAAATATGTGTAGAGGGTCAAAAAGCACTTTCAAAAAAGAAGAAAGCTTGGCTGGATTGGTTGGCTCATAAGCCAATCAAAGAACGTAAAAGGCAACGATTAAGGATGTAAACAAGGCAAGGAATAAGTATAAAAGCTTGAAAGGTATGTCAAAAGAGGTTGTGGCAAGTAAGAAGTAAATTGATTAAAGATGAATTTGATAGAAGGTAATCCGATGATTTCCAGAACAACATTAAATTCTTCTGGAATTCTGTAAGAACAGTCAGAGGTAAAAATACTTCCTCGCAATTGGAAAAAATCAGAAATCAAGAAGGTAGAATGGTGAAATGAGATGAATGCGTTTTAAAAAGATGGAAGGAATAATTCGAAAGTTTATTTGAGAAAGTGGATACACAAGCGAGGGCCAAATTTGGTGACATGTCTGAAAGTTGCAATTAAAATAAAATTAGTATGACAGAGATTGTGGAAGCGTTAAACATTATAATATTGGGTAAGGCTGCAGGGTACTACAGGATTACGGTTAAAATACTGAAGGCTAGACAGGACGTGGTAGCTAGTTTTCTGTACCGCCTTTTGAACCTTTGCTGGATAAGCGGTAGCATTCCAGAAGACTAGTGCAAGGCCGTTATCGTGCCGCTTTACTAGGAAAAAGGCTCGCAGCAGGACTGTAAGAACTACCGAGGGATGTGCAAGCAGGATTTAAAAAAAAAGATGTATGGAACTTTTCTTTTTATTAAGAGGCATAGTTGAAAAATCCTTGGGGCTAGAAGTCAAAAGGTCTACTGCGCTTTCTTAGACTTGCAAAAGACCTATGACAGATTGGTATGGAATGAATTGTGGTCAACATGGTCTATGTATGGGGTGCGAAGTAGTTTGATACAAGTACTGAAATCACTTTACGAGGATTCCACTGCTTGTGTCAGGATAAACGGAGCTTAACCTGGTTTAACATCGAAAGAGGTGTTAGACAGGGATGTGTGGTGGCAAGGCTGTTTACTTTAAACATAGACGATTGTTTAAAATATTTGAAAGTGAGTGCGTATGGATTGAAAATGAATGATTTGATTGTCAAATGCCTTCTTTTCGCCGATGATCAGGTCATATTAGCATCATCTGAAGAAGTTGCAGGCGCCCTAAAACTCAAATGAATAAAATTAAATGTAAGCAAGACGAAAGTAATGGTATTTGAAAGAGAAGAAAGCATGACAAACTGCGAGGTGCTGATCGAAGGAGAAAGAGTGACAAGTGAAGAAGTTTGTATACTTGGGTTCAAAGTTTACGAGAGACGGAAGGGTGACATTGAGTGAAGGGTTTTGACAGGGAAACAAATGAATGGGTTCCTGTATAAATTTGTGAGCGGCCAGAACGTTTAAAAAAGGCACGACTATCTGTGTATAGAGGACAGGAGGAGGAGGATACACTTATGTGTGAATGTTGGGTTTGTCAGAAGAAGCATGAAAATAAGATTAATACTGCGGATATGAGTAGTCTGAGAAGTATATCCGGAGTGAGACTGGGTTGGATAAAGTGAAGAAAAGTGAGATAAGGGAACGCTCTGGTGTAAAAGAAGATGTGGTTACAAAGATAGATGCTTATATGGTTTGGATACCTAGAGAGGATAGATGAAATAAGATTGACAAAACTGTCTGAATGGACAAGTCGGTAAAGGTCGACCTCGGCGATCATATCTCGGATCAGATCGACAAAAATAATTAAACAGTATGGATGAAAAAAATTGTTGCATTATCTAACTAATAAACTAATACTATTATATTTTTTAATTTAATTTTTTTTTTAGCTCAAATTAATCCTCAGATGCCGAGAACCTTTGGTGATGGTATCATTCATATTAGTCATGTTGATTATGCTGTTAAAGTAGACGCACCGTTACCAGTACACGGTGGTAAACCTCCAACGGAAGTTGAACTAAAAATTGGAAAAAATATCGCTGATAATTTAGTAGAAGATGGCGCGACACTTCAAATGGGTAAAAATTCAGAATCAGTAAAATTAAAGACAAGAATGCTTGTGTTTTTTTTGCATAAAAAGTGCTTGTCAATATTGATTAAATATACACAACCGCAATGGCTAGGGATATTTTTAAAATGTGCCTGTAATTTTTTAAAACTTTGATTTTATTTTTATAAAATGAGTATACAAAATTGATTTAAAGAGTATCTTAAGGAAAGAAAAATGTAATTTTATTTTCAGATACTTATTCAAATAATGCAACAGAGTTATAATGCTTATAATCTTCTTAAACCTCAGAGCGCAGTATTTTATACGGACGGCTCCAAACTAGAGGGGAGAGTAGGTTGCAGTGTCTTCTCAGAAGACCCCTCACTTAGCCTGTCGTTTCGTTTGCCTGATTACTGCAGTGTGTACCAAGCGGAACTGACATCCATTACCGAGGCAGCTGTCTGGACACTCCGCAATGAAAAAAAGTTCAGCGAGATATCCAATCTTTGCGACAGCCAGGCTGCTATCAAATCACTGAACTCAGTCTACTTGACCTCTAGGGCAGCGGTGCAATGCCGAGCCGCCCTAAATATGCTAGCTGCTAAGTTTAGAGTTCACATTGCCTGGGTACACAGACACAGGGACATACCAGGCAACTGTAAGGCGGACGAGCTAGCAAGAGAGGGCACCACCCTCCCAGCTGTATCTGTCTCATCTCAGCAAGGAGTACCGATTGCAAATTGCCGGCTCCATCTGCACAGCAAAGTAGTTCAAAAAGCCAACTTGAGGTGGCAAAATAAACCCACATGCACGTCATCGAAACAGATTTGGCTTAAACTTATTTCTTGCAGTTTTTAAACATTTTACTTACTTGCTTTATACATATCATACAATTTATCTTGTACAGCCATTTTTGTTCCTTCAGGCAAATCTGTAGTTTTTCTTTTTAGTCGAGGCCTACTTTTGCTTTTGCTATATCGACGAAGAAATGTTATGTTTATCTCCATATAAACCAAAAACCATACAGTAAAATTTTTTAAAGTCAGTTATAAACAGCCTAAAATAATGATAAAGTAGTATTTTCATAAACATAACGAATAATTGACCCTTAAAACATTTAAAGCCAAATACTAAAATATCGTTAGGCATTGCGATGGTGTGTAGATTTATAAAAAACTATAATAATGGATGTACATATATCCACACCCTATAGTCCAAGCACTAGGGAAAAGTGCGTGCAAAAATTAATATAAAAAAATATAAGCGTATAGGAAATTAAAATTCAGGGCGAGTTTCTATTTCATGCGACTCGATCCTGATTACTGAACATACCCTAAAAAATTGGCAAAATTGCGAAAAGAATATAGGATTGTCTGCTGAATCAATTGGCTCTTCTTTTTCTTCTTCATCAATATTGTCTGTAAGCAGATCGTCCATGAAGTTTGACAATTTTTCATCTATTTTGATGTTACGATGATTATTGCGCCTTCCAGATTTTTTTGAAATAAAAAAATTATCTCGGCTTCCACTGATCGTAAGAACTCATTTTTTTTTTAAAATGCGTGAAATAATGCCAGGAATTTATTTTCATTAAAGTCATTTCTATAAAAACAAAACTAAGAAATTTATTTTAAAAAAACGTAAAAAAATATTGCAATTTTTTAAAGTCATTTTTTGACCCTTAAAATTAAAAAAATCAATATACTTTTTTAATAATATGAAAGTACAATTCTTACAGAAAAAAATAAGCCCTAAATTGTTACTGTAGCATCATCCACCGAGCAGAACTAGCTAAATTAAGAGAGCATTTTTTTTGAGAAAACTTTATATATCTTGAAAAATAATCAATATTTATTAATTTTTCTAAAAAACACTTTTTTGGCTTGCCATAGGCTACACTTAACAGTAAGTAACAAGTTTGAATACTTTACAGTTAACGAGTTATAGAAAACACGATTTTCACGGTTTTTCCAATATAACTTTAATATTCCTTACTCAATGACACTTATGGTTCAGTTGGAAATTTATTTGCTGATCACTTTTCATCTGTGTATACTAATCAAACTCTAAGTCATAGTGGTAACCAGATCCTACCTATGTTGTGTATATCAAAATACTATAATCCTATTTCCAGAATTTATGAGAAAATTTCAACATTGAACATTAATAAAGGACCGGGACCTGATGGTATTCCACCCATTTTTCTGAGAGAATTCAGTTTCATTCTTTCTCAACCCCTATTTCATATTTTTAATAAATCTTTGTGCTCAGGCGAGTTTTCTGACATATGGAAACTTTCTTACGTTACACCAATATATAAATCAGGCAATAAATCTGAAATCAAGAATTACCGCCCTATATCAATTCTTAGTACCATACCTAAACTATTTGAGAGCATTATTGCAGATTATCTTAGCTATGACTCTTCTGGGGTTTTAAACTCTCAGCAATTTGGTTTTTTCTTAGGCAAATCGTCAGAACTTAGTTTATTAACATATGTTGACTTTCTCTCCGAGTTGCTTGAGAGGGGATTGCAGGTTGATTTCGTGTATACTGATTTTTTCAAGGCTTTTGACAAGGTGAATCATGGTCTTCTGCTTCAGAAGCTTGATTTTCTTGGCATTGGTAGTTCAGTCTTGCGGTGGCTTCGCAGTTACTTAACCAATAGGGCTCAACAGGTTTGGATAAACCATTTCTATTCCCATAAATTTTCAGTGACATCGGGTGTTCCCCAGAGTTCACACTTAGGTCCACACTTACTATTTAATCTCTTTATCAATGATATTGTTAGTTGTTTTCGTCATACTATTTGCAGATGATTTGAAGTGTTTCAAAATTATTAAAGGTCATGAGGATGTTGGAGTATTGCAATCAGAATTGGATAACCTGTCTGAGTGGTGCACTCTTAAAGATATCGATCTTAATATCAGTTAATGTCACATAATTCGCTTTTGTCGTATCTAACAATTAATCACACTCAATTACAACATAAATGGTCAACTGCTAGGTACAGTCAATCAGATAAGGGATTTAGGAGTAATTCTTGACAATTCACTCACCTTCAACCACCACATCACTTCTGTTGCAAGAAAGTCCATGAAAATGTTGGGTTTCGTTAAGAGAACTACACGTGATTTTACTGGTGTTAGTTCAATTAAACTTTTGTATTTTTCCTTAGTTAGGTCACACCTTAATTACGTTCTTTTGTATGGTCTCCTCATTACTTAGTTTACATTAGGAAACTTGAACACGTTCAAAACAACATTTTACGTTATATTGCATTTAAGCTACATGTCTATCAAGACTATGCTGTGTGGCTGCAACAGCTGCGAATCTCCTCTCTTGTGAACCGTAGGAAACAGAAAGATCTTACATTACTTTTTAAAATCATAAATGGTACATGTAACTGTCCTCAACCCTTAAGTAAAATTAGTCTCTTTGTTCCAAGAAGGACTACAAGGCAGAGTCGAACATTTTACATACCAATCCATAGATTTAATTATGCATTCCACACATTTCTTCCTAGATCTATAAAACTCGCAAATTCACTGGAAAACCTTCCATTTTTTGATATCTCTATTAGTAAATTTAAAAACTATATTTGTGATTTGAATGTTCAGTAATTCTGTATATCTGTTTTATAAACTATGTATATCCATTTTAGTGTTTATGTCGGAATTTGTGTATATTGTATGTTTTTCTCCTGTTGTTTTTATTATATGTAATTTTTATAATGTATGTAATTTGAAAGGGCTTGCCCGTGAATAAATAAATAACTCTAAAAGTATGAATGATATCGAAAAATTATAATATATTTAATAGATAGATCTTTTTAATGCCTACAATTTCCTGATTTAACTTTTTCCAATCGGAGCTGTAGTTTTTTAGTTATTAACAAAAAACCGCTTTTCGCAACTTTGCCAATTTTTTAGGTTATGATCGGTAATCAGAATCGAGTCGCATGAAATAGAAACTCACCCTGAATTTTAATTTCCTATATGCTCATTTTTTTTTTATATTAATTTTTCCACATATAACATTGGGCCGCTTCCTCGTTTCTTGGACTATTACACGTTGAACTATATTTAAGAAGATTACTAAATATGTTACCTACTTTTTATTTTAAGGTATCGGTAGCATTCCAGACGCAGTTTTGGCTGCTTTGACTAATCACAAAGATCTCGGTATTCATTCCGAAATGTTCGCCGGAGGGGTAATCGATTTAGTTAACAGAGGCTGTGTTACTAATAGTAAGAAGAGCATTCACAGAGGAAGAATCGTTGGTTCTTTCTTGATTGGAACTAAAGAACTCTATGATTTTGTTGATAACAATCCATTTATTGAAATGTTAGTTGTAGATTATGTAAATAGCACTAGTAAGTATCTGTAAATGTATTATTAAATTGTAGGACTTTATTTTACGCCTCGTTAATATTTCAGGTATAATTGCAAGACAACCAAAAATGACTGCTATAAATTCTTGTATCGAAGTTGATTTGACTGGTCAAATATCATCTGATTCCATTGGAACCAGAATGTACTCAGGTTTCGGTGGTCAAGTAGATTTTATCAGAGGTGCCGCTGAAGGATTAGACGGAAAGGGAAAACCAATCATTGCTTTACCATCCTCTACTAACAAAGGAGAGAGCAAAATTTCTCCCTTACTTAAAGTTGGTAAGCTAATTTTATAACATACTTGTAAGTTGATACTTTAAATTAATACTATAAATTCATGAAATGAAAAGTAAATAGGTATGTAATAAAAGTGATAAAAAAAAATTTCTTGATCCACAAGCCGAAAGTACGATTTAATAAATAGAAGAAAAAAAATATTAATAGACTAAAAATGGAGTGGCGAGATGGCCAGGTGGTGATCTGAAGCAAGTGAGAAATACGCTATTTTAATATTAATGATTTAATTTTACTTTCGACTTGGGGAGCAAGAAAAATTGTATACAACCCACGGCAAGTATGTTAGATGCCCACAGCTTTTATATCACATCCGCCAGGAAATTCAACTTCTTATAATCGTAAAAAAAAATCTTGTAATAATACTTTGTACTACTTATGTATCTACTTAAAAAAATTTTTTTGTCCAACATAAACTTTAAAAATGAATAATGATGACAATAAAATAACGTGTTGTGAAAGGCTTTCGCGGCCATCGTTTATTGATGAATGGTTTCGGGTATTTTGGCCGTCTTAGGTCTCAGTGAAGCTCGCTGGAAAAACTGCAGGCAGAGTAAACTTCAGGACAAGATTATCTATTACTCGGGAAGTGGCGACAGCCAACACCATCACGGAGTTGCGCTTATACTTGATGAGACTCCTCAAAGATCTGTGAAGAGTTTCGTACCTTTCTCTCCACGTGTTTTGCTTTTACAACTCGAGGCATACTGTGGTACACTCAATCTAATCCAAGTGTACACTCCAACAGCGGATAAAGACGATGAATCCTTCTACAAGGACATTGATGACGTCATCAAACTGACTAAAAACAAGGATGTCACTATAATCCTGGGTGACATGAATGCAAAGGTTGGACAGGGTTCATGTGACAAATGGATCGGACGGTACGGACTGGGCGAACGTAATGGAAGAGGAGATCGCCTTCTACAATTTTGCCAAGAAAACTCTATGACAATAACTAATACCTTTTTCAAACTACCAAAACGCCGCCTATACACATGGAAATCGCCACAGGACAATGAAGACCATATAGTCCGGAATCAAATCGATTATATTCTCATCAATCAAAGATATAGAAACGCAGTGAGAAGTGCCAAAACATACCCGGGAGCAGATGTAGGCTCGGATCATAGTCTCCTCATGGCGGAGATTATGGTGAAGCTCAAAAGGCTGAAAAGTTCGTTAAACCAAAGACCTATTGATACTAACCTACTAAGAAGAAAAGACGTGAAAGTGGAAGTATGGCAGGACGTAAACGAAAACCTAAACAAGTTGATAAATGCCCGTTCGGCAACTCAGAACCAACCTGAAGACATGTGGCAAAGTTTAAAATCATCCATTATAGAGCCTTGCAAGAAGCATCTGAAACCAGAGAAAAAGATAAATCGAAAGGATTGGATGACGGAGGAAATATTACTTCTCATGGAAGAAAGAAGAAACCTGAAGAATACAGACAAAAATAAGTATAAAGAACTACAGAAGGACATCAAATATAAATGTCGCCAGGCTAGGGAGAATTGGCTAAAGGAGAAATGTACAGAAATCGAGAATCTGCAAAGACTACACGACTCCCATAATGTGCATACAAAAATAAAAGAGTTTACTGGAACTTTTCGGAAGCAAAAATCATACATCCTTGTAAATGAGAAGGGAAACATTGTCTTGGATATTAAAGATCAGTTGACTCTGTGGGAAGAATACATCAAAGAGCTTTTCAACGACCAAAGAGAAGAAATAAATACCAACACTACCAATCAAACTGGACCATCTATTTTAAATGAAGAAGTGCAGGCAGCAATAAAATCAGCTAAAGATGGGAAAGCACTTGGCCCTGACGACCTACCCGCAGATGTGCTTAAGTTGATCGAAGAACAACATTTGGATGCTGTAACTTCTTTATTCAATAGGATCTATGAAACGGGAATAATACCGAAGGAATGGCTTCAATCAACGTTTGTCACAATTCCTAAGAAGTACAATGCCAAGAAATGTAAAGAACATCGTACGATTAGTCTTATGAGCCACACACTGAAGATCTTTCTCAAAATCATCCATCGTAGAATTTATAAGAAGCTAGAGGTAGATATATCAGATACTCAGTTTGGCTTTAGAGGTGGTCTCGGCACAAGGGAGGCTCTGTTTGCGTACAATGTCTTGATGCAGCGGTGTCTTGATGTTAACCAAAAAGTATACGCCTGTTTTGTTGACTATAATAAAGCGTTCGACAAAGTGAGACACAAGCAACTAATACAAGCACTGGAACGAAAAAACCTTGACGCAAGAGATATACAAATAATAGTGAAATTGTACCTAAACCAAAGTGCATCGGTTCGCGTCCAATCCGAGTTGACGAAAGCAGTGGAAATCAAACGAGGAGTTAGACAAGGGTGTGTTCTTTCACCACTCCTCTTTAATGTCTATTCAGAGGAAATCTTCACAAAAGCACTTGAAAATGATACTTGTGGAATACGAGCTAACGGCATTGCCTTGAACAATCTACGTTATGCAGACGATACAGTACTTCTCGCCGAAAACATACAAGACCTTCAGAATATGTTGAATAAGGTCATCACTACTAGTCGAGAATATGGTCTGACACTGAATATTAAGAAGACCAAATACATGATTGTCACTAAAACTGAAGTGCCTAATGAACATCTATATGCTGAAAATGAAGAGCTGGAAAGAGTCGAGAGGTATGATTACCTAGGTACAAGTGTCAACTGCACCGTGGATTATTGTTCGGAAATAAAGATTCGCATTGAGAAAGCCCGTGCATCCTTTGTGAGAATCAAGAAACTGCTCTGTAGTCGCGATCTGAGCCTGGACCTGAGAACTCGGATGCTCAAATGTTATGTGTTTCCAGTCCTTCTGTATGGTGTGGAAGCTTGGACCCTCAACGTATATTGCGAGCGAAAACTTGAAGCCTTCGAGATGTGGGCATACCTTAGGATGTTGAGAATATCATGGACGGAACATATAACCAATTTGGAGGTTCTGAGAAGAATGAAGAAGGACATAGAGATCCTACACGAAGTGAAAAGAAGAAAACTGCAATATCTCGGCCACGTCATGAGAGGCCCAAAATATGAGATTCTGCACCTCATAATACAAGGGAAAATTGTGGGAAGAAGATCTATTGGAAGGAGAAGAATATCCTGGCTTAGAAATCTGCGAAAATGGTTTAATGTCACGTCATCCGACTTGTTTAAGGCCGCAGCCTCCAAAGTCAGAATAGCAATGATGATAGCCAACCTCCGTAATGGAGACGGTACATAAAGAAGAAGAAGAGGTCTGAGTTTATACTCAACGTTTCGCCATCTCTAGTGGATGGCATCTTCTGGAGATATAATTGTTTGCTTTTTTAAGGCTGACAGTCTATGACATTTGTATGTCACGATCGCAGGTTGTATAAGTTTTGGTGGGCGGGGCATATTTGATGGCTGTTCAGAAATTGGTCACGTTCCGGAGATTCATTTTTCTTATTTTTGTAAAGAAGCAGCCTTGTATTTTTAAGTACAGGTACCCATGTTCTATTAATTTTAAGTGTTTCCTCAGATTTATTAAAGTTCTGCTAGTGTTTATGTAATTCAATCGCTTCTCTATAAAGCCTCGGGTAATATGCAGATGTGGTGCATAAGACTCGAATTTAATTCTGTGATCATTATTATTAATTGTGTGCTCCGCGACAGCAGATTTTTCTGTATGTCCAAGTCGGCAGTTGGCTTTGTGTTCTTCGACCCTGGTGTTAATGGACCGTTTAGTTGTTCCAATGTAGACACTTCCACAAGTGCATGGAATACGATAAACACCTGCAGAACTTAGTGGGGCTCTCTTATCCTTGGCAGATTTCAAATAGTTTTCGATCTTCTTAGATGGCTTGAAGATAGTTTTGATGTTATATCCTCCTAGAATCCGGCCGATCCTATCTGTCACTCGAGGAATGTAGGGTAAAAACGCTGTAGAAGTGACTTCACGACTACTTAGTTCATCACTTATGCCACCTCTAGTGCTAGGCTTTCGACGTATACATTTATGTATATCTTTTACATTATATCCATTTGATATAAGGGCGTTCTTAAGGTTATTCAGTTCATCATTTAAATATTCTGGTTCACAGATTCTTAATGCCCTTTCTACCAAAGTTCTTATAACTCCTGTTCGTTGGCAAGGGTGGTGGTTGGATGTATTGTGTAGATAACGATCTGTATGGGTGGGTTTTCTGTATAAGGTATGTCCTAGTTGTCTCTCTTTCCTCACAATCAGGAAATCGAGAAATGCCAATTCTTCTCAAATCTCTGAGATAACTAAAATTTTCTTCAATAAAACTTTGGTTTTACAAGTGATCAAATGACAGAATATTTGTCGTTTACACCTCGATCCGATATTTTGTCATTGACAGCGCCATCTCGCGTTACGTGATTTTTTCCTATACTTAACGTTGAATCGGGAAAAGACGATAATCTTCTAGACGTGTCCAAACTGTTCCATCGAAAATTCCAAATTGGTCGGGAAGGTACTGGAACATCCTTGTCATTGGCTGTGTCCAGCTTGCTTACGTACATTCCAGTGGCGTATCGCAAAATCGTTACAATATCAAAGAAAAGTACGAAGAAAATGTAGCATATTTATATTAAGTGATATTAAGAAGTAGTATTTAGTTTTTTTAGTAAACCATGCATATTTTCTATACAAAATATTTTGGTCCCGCGACGGCTCATTTTTTTATGATTACTAGTGAAGAATCAGAGGACCAACATTTTCTTAACATTATCATGAAGACAGATGAGGCTAAATTTACAAAAAATTGAGTTTTTAGTAGGTTTTCAGTTCTTCTTCTTCTTCTGATAATAGGACCTGGTCCTGTTTAGTCCGTTGCGTTTAGCCTTCTTCGGATATCTTCCTGTGACGCTGAGCTTCAGCTTTCGTACAATCTCTTGGGTGGTCTGCCTACCGGTCTTCGCGAGTTTGGTTTTTGCGACATGGCCCACTTTGCTCATCTTTCATCTGGCATACTTTCCACATGGTCTTTCCAGCACCTCTTGCGTGTTCTAGCCCATCTTACCACATCCTGTATTTCTAGTTCTTCTCTGATATCCTGGCTTCTTATTCTATCCCTGAGGGTAACACCATTGATGGTTCTTAGTATTTTCATTTCGTTCGTTCTCATTATTCTTTTCGTTGTTGATGTTTCAGCTTTGGTTTCTGTGGCGTACGTTAAAATAGGTCTTACACATGTTTTGTAAATCCTCAGCTTGCTTTTCGTACTCATCATTTTATCTCGCCATATGATATCTCTCAGGTATATGCTGACTCTTGTTGCTTTTATGGCTTATGTTCGTGCTTCTTTAATAAGGTTTCTTTCGCTTGATACCTCCACTCCTAGGTAGTTGAATCTTCTCAGGTTTTCAGTTGATTTTAAAAATTAGGCTCGGAAGAGAACGTATATGGTAACAAATGGATGGTGCTCCTATTTATCTACCAGTAGGTGATGCTCTAACTTAAACCTTTAAAGACATATGAGTTGGTAATAATGGACCTTGTTATTGGCCTCCTAGAAGATTGGATGGCAACAAATTAGATTATTTCATATTGGGTTTCAGTAAAAGTTTGGTTTACTCCACCCCAGTAACAAGGAAGGTATAAAATCGAAAGTTAGAACTATTTTCAATATAGCCCAGTCAATATAGACATTTAAAATAACATAAATTCCCGGAGAGCCAAATATTGGTGGAGAGCTGGGGTTTACCATTACAAATAAAGTTTTAAAAATCCTCATCGATCCTATGTGTAATAAAAAAGTTATTCGGGGTCAAATGTCAAAATTTGAGGTTTTTTGGATTTTTTTCGAAAACGGTAAATTTTATAAAAAAAAACCCAAACCATAGTTGTAGACCTTAGAATTCTCTACAAAAATGGTCTTGATGATTTTTTTCCTAAGAGTTACCATTCCTGAGATATCGCGATTTTAAGAGTCACATGATACATGATATGCACACATTTCTACGCCACCTGTGAGGTAGTGTACTCGGCGCGTTTTTTTACCATAGTTTCCCCTGTAGGCCTACTCCACTAACTGTCATGACAATTTTAGGATAATTTAAGGAAACAATACCCATCAAGTTCTAGATATTACCTTATTGATATTGCTATTGATTACTGGGTTAACTATTGTTTTGATTTATTTAGATATTTTAATCAGATTTATACTCTTGAAAGTATACTTCAACAGTCATGTCTTCTTCGATTTCTTCTTCTTCCTCTTCCACTTGCTGGATGTTCATAAATTGTTTAAATGTGGCTGTCATTGGTCTCTTCATTAAAATCACAGGAATCTTCCCCTATTGTACTCAACTGGACATTTGAGCAAGACTGACCTTGGCAATTGGTACATGCTGGAGATCACAGCAACCCGACTTTTTTACAGCCACATTTGGCACTACGACCTCTTTTGCAATTGCAAAAAATAGTGTTGAGGAGTTTTCTGGAGCAGGTGGGAGTAAATTTTGAATCGGTTCCAGAGTATTATCTATCAATTTCCAACCCCAGTCTTCTGGGTTCAGGTGATTGCCTAGCTATGTTTGAATTTGATAGTATACTCGATACAAGTGTTGAATAGCAGATGACGATGTTGGAGGAAGACATGATAGTTGTACTTGTTTCTTGTTTTGCGTATTTTTTACAAAAGTTTAGTATCGGTATTTATCAATGCAAGTAGTTTTTTTTGGAGCTCCATAAACCGACTTGACTTAAAATATCTTGGTAATTGTCAATAAAACAAATAAATGTTAATTTTCCAGGCTTCTCTGTAATAATAATTCTACTGCCATACTTCAATTTCAATCGTATTTTTATAGTTCTGTCATCTAAAGCTCCATCTTGACAAACATTCTTCAATTCATCCAACAAAAACTGGCAATCATCACTCGTTTCTATGAATTGAAAAAATTTCTCCATCGTAAAGTTTACAGTTTCATCTTGTGGACGGCCAATTTTACCACCAGTATTAGGTTTTAAGAAAGATTTGTAACAACTGTCATGGCATCAGCAGCGACTGAATCATACTCAAAATTAATACGTTCAAGAACAGCATTTGAAACATCATCAGAACTATCTTTAGCTAATTTCAACAGGGATTCTTTAAATTTTGGTGTAGTCACGTTATAAATTTTTTTGTGAAGACGCTGTGATTTCTTTTTCTCAGTTTCTTCATTGGCTTCATTGCCACAAAATAAACAGTATTTTTTAAAACAAAAATTTGATTTACTTACTCTCCTTCTAGTACGAGGTGGACTTATTTTTGAAGTACTAGCCTGTTCCTCCTCACGTCTGTTTACTGCAGCGATTGAAGTTTTCCGGGTGTATGATTTTCTGCAATCCACGTGTATTGTAACGGATTTTTGAGTTCTTAAATACTCAGTAAACTCATCACCTCTCGTGACACTAGTCTCGATTAAAGTTGGCATTCCATGATTAACCACAACTGTTTCATCTTCAGTTAAAAGTTTATTGCAAATAAAGCAAAACTGAGACATTTTTTCGAACTATAAAATAGCACAAATAACCTAAATGGTAGACGCTTGTAATAAGTATGTATATTCACTTGAACTGAACCTTTAGCACTAAAAGAAACAGGTATATGAACGAGACCTACGGACAATAGAATAGCCAGATGTTTTTCAAGACCACGTGGGTAGAGGGGATTCAGTTAGGGACTGACTATCTTTTGAATAAATGTTTTCAGAATAGTATAATATATATAAAATATAAACAAATAGGTATTTATACTTGTCTTAAGTGCCTAAGTCCCCCAGGGTTCCATCCTGTCCCCCACTCTATTTCTTTTACACATCAACGATCTCTTGAAAACCACCACGAACCCCATTTACAGTTTCACAGACGACAGCACACTTGTCTCAACTTTCACATCCTATCGATCACTTTCGGTGAATGATACAAATAGACTCGGGCAGGAACAGGTTGACTTCATCAATAGAAATCTTGAAGCAATCGTGGAGTGGGGAACCAACAATCTTGTTTAGTTCAACGCCCAGAAAACGCCAAGAAAGTAAATTCCTCAAATCACTCCATCACAATGTCCGGAAATACCCTTGAATCATGTCCCTCTACTGAAGTATTGCTCGCACATTTGGGGTTCAGCACCAAGGCATTCTCTTCGTCTTCTAGATTCCATTCAGAAAAGGGCCATTCGGTTGATAAACAGCTCAATTCTCACAGATACCCTTCACCCACTAGAACATAGAAGAAGAGTTTCATACCAGACATTACTCTACAGATTTTCCATGGCAGATACTCCAGAGATATAAAAACTCTTATACCACCACTGGCCACATTCGGCCGAAGAAATCGGCACGCTGATCAGTCTCACCCATTTACTCTCAATATTGACACTTCAAGGACCAATCTCCATCAAGAATCCTTCTTTTACAGGGCTGCGACAGAATGGAACAAGCTTCGAAAATCAGTTTTTCCAGAGAACTATGACCTGCAACTTTTTAAAAAGTGGGTTCACAATAATCTCCTTTCTATAATCCCTCTCCCTTTTAATAGTCGCAGTGCGGGACGTCCGCGGCCCACACGATAGGTCTACCCTTTTTGTGACTATTTTCAGTAAAAAAAAATTCATGTATAATGTGACTCTTAGAATCGCGATATTTCAGGAAGGGTAACTCTTAGAAAAAAAATTATAAAGACCATTTTTGTAGAGAATTTTAAAATCTACAACTTTGGTTTAAGGTCTTTTGGAGAAAAATCCAAATAAACCTTAAATTTTGACCTTTGACCCCGAATAACTTAAGTAGCACACAAAGGATCGATGGGGATTTTTAAAACTTGATTTGTAATGGTAAACCCCAGCTCTCCACCAATATTTGGCTCTCCGGGAATTTTTGTTATTTGACCACTATTTTTATGTCAAAATTGACCGGACTAATCAGAAGCGCTACACATGAATACTTTTTTAAGTAGGTGTAATTTTTCGTAACTCTTGCAAAAATGAATTCTGATTCCTCAAGTTTTCGATCGGAAACAAATTCCCTGAATTTTCCAGGTGCGTAACAACCTGAAATGACCATTAAAAAAGCACAGGGACAATTGCTGCTACAATTGTATGGATTGAATTTTGCAGCTTTATGTGACTTACGAAAGTGTAAGAAAACCTGATTTATTCATGTAAACATAAAACAAACCAACAAAACTTATTGTGTATTAAAAAGCACTTTAATAAACATAATTAACACTTTCTTTTTTTTTCTGAGCTGTATTGCAACGCATGCCGGGTAATCGCTAGTTTGATTATAAAACTATTTTATTTTTCAGGTGCTGGAGTCGTGACGACCAGAGCACACGCCCACTACGTCGTAACCGAATATGGTATAGCTTATCTCTTTGGAAAATCGCTAAGACAAAGAGCTCACGCTCTCATCAATATCGCTCACCCAGACCACAGAGAGACCTTAGAAAAAGCCGCTTTTGAACGCCTCAAAGTCATGCCATCCCTTTAAATTGATAGTTCTGTATATTTTTTATCGACCTACGTAAGGATCTTGCTTTATCCATATATTCTGGCCTCCTGAGGAACCCGACAAGGAAAAATATTAGCAAAAATATTCTTATCTACAGCATAGGGCAGATCATTGTGAAGTTCCTTGTCGAAATCTTGTTAAATAAGATAATAAGATATTTTTTTTTATATTCCAAAATATTTTGAATTTTTATATGTTTGTAGACCGACATAAAATAAAAATGAGTCAATATAGGTATTTTAGATGACTGGACTTATATCTTATTGGAAGAAATAACCCTAAATATAAACAAACGTTTACAGATGGTTTTCTCTTATGGTGTGTATTTACTATTCATCATCTGGCATATCCTAAAAATTTTGAAACTGTCACCAAACATTTATCAGAAAATGTATGGAATTAAAGCGTTTTTGATGTGAAACATCTAATGCAGCGGGTGATAGTTAAAGCGGCTTTTGGCGTGGCGGCCGTCAGTCTTCTGTCCGACCCAAAATAACTTGGCTGTAACTTAAAAATAAGATCTTAACGAAAAATAAATTATAGTTTAATAAAAACTAAAAAACACGCTTTTAAAGTTAATCGAACTAAAAAGTAAAAACTAATTTTTAACATAAGAATAAAATTACTGACGAGAAAATTAAAGTCACTGTTTTAAAAGCGTGGGGTGCTTTCATTCCGAAACGCAGAGTTAGTTTAAAAATGTCATACATCGGCTGGGAATCGAGCCCGGGCTACCCGCGTGACAGGCGAGCATTCTACCACTGAACCACCGATGCGATGAACTGTTTAATCTTTGTTCTGCGCGCATGCGTAGTTCACGCACTAGTTCCATCTCTCTTACTCTCATGCAAAGGATCCCTGAAGAAAATTTATTAATCCTGGCAAAAGTAATCAGGATAATCGGATATTTTGATCGAATTATTGCATTGTCGTCGGTCTTTGACAAGTATACAAAGTTTAAATTAAATATGATCGCTTAAAGTTGGGCAAAATCGAGGCAAAAGAGTCAGTTACTCTCATGCAAAGCATCCCTTAAGAAATTTATGAATCCTGGCGAAACTAATCAGGATAATCGGATATTTTGATTGAATTATTGCATTGTCGTCGGTCTTTGACAAGTGTACAAAGTTTAAATTAAATCTGATCGCTTAAAGTTGGGCAAAATCGAGGCCAAAGAGTCAGTTACTCTCATGCAAAGCATCCCTGAAGAAATTAATGAGTCCTGGCAAAACTAATCAGGATAATCGGATATTTTGGTCGAATTATTGCTGTCGTCGGTCTTTGACAAGTGTGCAAAGTTTAAATTAAATCTGATCGCTTAACGTAGGGCAAAATCGAGGCCAAAAAGTCGGATACAAACATACAAGCAAACAAGATACATTAAAACTAATATAAGCGTGTTAATGAAAAATATATTGATGACAAATGACAGTTGACAAAAACAATGCGTTTTTTTTAATTTTTATAGGTTATTGTTTTTGTTTAAAATTTAAAAAACTTTAGCATTCACATTTAAAATATCAAAGAAAAATAGGAAGAAAATGTTGAGAAATAATTGATTATGGTTGTGGTGTAATATCACAAATGTAAACAAAACGAAAGTAATTTGAAAGAGAACAAACAAAAGAGACAAACTGTGAAGTTTCGATTGAGGGAGAAAGAGTGGAACAAGTAAATGAATTTGTGCACTTGGGTTCAAAGTTTATGAGAGATGAAAAGTATGACAATGTCATTGAGCAAAGGGCGTTGGCAGGAAAACAAATGAATGGGGTACAGCTTTATGAACACCCAGAAAGTGTTGGTTCGTACACTTTGGTATGGTAGTGAATGTTGGGTTTGGCAGAAGAAGCATGAAAATAGGATTAATGCTGTGGAGATGAGTAGTCTAAGAAGTATAGCCGGAGTGATTCGGATGGATAAAATAAAGAATAGTGAGATAAGGGAACGCTGTGGTGTAAAAGAAATGTAGTTACAAAGATAGACAAAGAAATGCTTAGATGGTTTGGACACGTAGAAAGGATGGATGAAGGAAAATTGACTAAACAAATTTATAAGGCGAGTGTTAATGAAAAAGTCGGTAGAGGTCGACCTCAGCGAACATATCTCGATCAGATCAACATTGTTTTGAAGAACGGCGAGGCCAAGAGTACCAACAACCGACGAGGATGTATGAGAAAACTGATAAAAGTAGAGAAAGCAAAAGATGTGTGTAGGAACCGTAGCAAGTGGAAGGAAGTGGTCTCTGCCTATCCCTACGGGAAAAAGGCGTGACTATATGTATGTACTTCTCTTTCAAAAACCATTAAACTTTGCGTTAGCTAAGAACAAGCCATTAACGCAAACGATAATGTGACGTCACACGCTATCTTTTTAGTTTGCAGAGAAGTCCTGGATGCTAGACTTTAATCAAAGCTTGGCTCACGTCAAGAAATGCAGCAGCTGAGTATTGACGGTTTTCCATCGATTTGTTTGTTACATCTACAATTCGGTAGCATTGTTGCATTGTGGAATGCGACTACCGAAATCCGACTGGTGGTCAGACATCCAGTCTTGATGATTGACTTATGTGCTGATCCTTATGAGTAGGTTAGGTTAAGTTAGGTTTTCTAGTGGTTTTGATAAAAGCTTATTGGACGATATGAGGTGACGTTTGGTGGATTTTTCACTGGCTTTGGGATCATTATTATTTATGCGATTTTGAGTGATAAGGGCCATCTTAAAACTGCAATGTATATGTAGGTAAGTAATCTTATACCGATTTCAGATAACTCTTTTAGCATTTTTTTTAATTTGGTCTAGACCTGGTGATTTCTTTGGGTTTAGCATCCTGATTTCTTCTTTAATTGCGTTTATTGATATTTGTATGTGTATTGGTATTTGGTCTACGTCATTTTTGTGAGGAGTGAAGGGTGTTCTGCAAATAGATGGGTTGTTTGTTGTAAACTTTTTGTCCTTGGTCCAAGTGGAGTAGTGTAGCTTCGAATTGGTGGTGATGTCATCTTTGGGTTTTTTTTGGGTTCTTTAGTGGCATTTAGTAGTAGTGACTCTCAGCAGACCACTTTTCTCTCCATGGAAAACAAGACGTGACGGGTGGCGTGTTGAAATGAGAAATGAACATGTGAAGTAAATGTTTGTTGCTAATATAACTTAGCCTTAATTGTTTTTTAAAAATAGAAGAGTTAGCTAGTTTTGTTTTAAGTTGCCAGTAGACTTGAAAAAAATAACAAATCAGTGCGTTTTTTGATACATAAGTTATTATTGTGATAACACATCGCAACACTTTGTTTAAATTTTATTTATTCTAATTTTAATAATTTACGACGCCAATGTCTTAAAACCATTTTGCCACAGACAGAACGACGGTCGTTTAACAGTATTATTGTTCCGACAGTCGTAGTGGCGGCTGTCATACAGTTTCTTTTCCACGGCGATTAAACCTCGCTTGCTACTTGCAATAGGTTGTATTCGTTCAGTTTCCTTTCATTAGTTAGTTTAAACTTTTCCACGGCTTTGAATTAATTTCATTGCTTGCAGTAATTCACTAGTCAGTACAAGTGCATTGTGTTTTTGAAGAAAGAAATACCTGTATTTTGTGTTAAATAAAAACCTTTAAAAAACCAGCCAAATTGTGATTACTTCCAGTCCACTATATCGAAGTTGAGTAATCATTTCTCCCGTGTAGGAAAAGGGAAAGTATAAACCCCCAATTCCTACCGAAATGGTGGCTGATATATTGACAAAACCATTGCAAAGTGTCAAGAATGCTAAACTTGTTCAGGGTTTAGGATTAGGTGTTAAAAATGGTATTGAACAAACTTTGTGTGGGGGTATTATAGATATCAAAAATAATGTTTTTGGTATCAGTAACTATTGGTTTGTTAATATTAATTGATTGTCAGTTACAAGTCAAAAATATAGAATAGGTTTTATTGTATTACACAGTTTTTCATTTTACTCAGGCAGTAGTAAGTTTCCTCTCCATGCGCCGTCTCGATTCGACGCAACAGTAGTATTCCTCCGACCGTCGAGAACGAAGGTCGTTTTATTGTTACGATATATTAGGAGGGGTTTCTTCAGTTTCTTGACTAATAGTGGTAGGTTGGAGCGAGTTGCAGGATATTTCTTGTGGATTTGGGCAGGAATCTGCGGTGTGACCAGTTTGTTTACATAGAAAACATTCAAGTTTGTCCGAAGTGATGAAGATTCTGAAGTTTGTGTTTTCATGTAGGATTACAATAGAAGTTTGTACGTTAAAGAGCTCTTTGTCAAGTATTACGTAGATGGATCGCCGAAAACTGAAAATATGTCCATAGTTATCTTCTGGTGACCCACATTGGATGAAAGACATGGGAGATGCGAGTTGTAGCCCGAGTTCATTTTTAAGCGCATCTTCAATAATTGAGTATGGGATAGACGGACAAACATTGGAAAGTAGTAATCTTTTCGCAGGTGTGATGAGCCTGCGGATTGGTATTATTTGTTCTTTGATTGTGACAGACGGATGATTTTTCATAAGATTATCAACGACAGATACTGAAGATAGAGTTACGATTTCGCCGATTGCCTTGATGTAGTAAAAAAGGACGACGTCTGGGAGAGCATTCATTACGATTGCTTGACTTCAGCTTGGTAATGATGGAAGCATTTGCACTTTCTTGGGTGTGTTTCTAGTTACTGCTGCAAAGCTAGGGCCAGCTTGTTGAGGTTGGATAGTGGAAGCCATATTTTGGTTATAATATTTTGGATACCAAAATATTAATTGTGTTCGGCCTATTTATTTAGTTGTCGATATGTATAATTGAAAAATTGTAAAACTGAAAATAACGGAGGTTGAAAAAATGAAATACACATTTGCTAACGAGTATTTAATGATTTTGACTAAAACCGAGCTAAACTAGAGATACGTGTTTACTCATTCACTCAAAACTCGTCGATCCTTTTTTTTAAAATTAAATTGTAATAAATGTCAAAATTTTTAAATCGACAGAAAACATAAAATTTTAAAAGATTTGTTTTTAACCTGCGACACTTGTGGAAAATGTGTTAATTTTAACCAAACTCCTTAAATAATGCAAATTTTATTTTAATGAAATATAATATGGTGCATAATGCATAAAAAATATTTTAAAGGTTAGAAGGACAATTGCAGAAGAAAACAACTTGTGAAAGATAACATTCACATCATGGTTTTGGTTTGTCGTGTATTGTAAGAGGACTTCCATATTGTTGCCACATTTCTATGGACTTATTGGCAATGACATCTGCAGTTTCTTCAGGAATCTTAAATAATAATAATTAGGAGATGTAGACAAAATAAATAATATCAGATATTTGTTTTATACTTTCATTAAAGTTTGATACTGCACAGAGTTGATTTTTACCTTTTAACTTTATACACTTACGTTTTTAATGTCCTGCAAAACTCCAGAAATATTTGACTGTTTCAAAAGTCGAGTTTTTAAAGTTGTTAGAAGTACTACAGCTACAAATACAAGGATTTTGTATGATCCGCCACATAGCTTATCCCAAATCCTACAAAATTTCATGATAATCTATAAGAATGTTTACATAAACAAATGTTTGAATTTAATGTAGTATTTGCAGCATACATATTTCACGCTTTTCAGGCATTTTTAGGCACACAAACTATTGTGTAAGCATATGAAAGTCATGGACTACTTCAGGCATGGCTAACTCAAATGGTTTTACGCGCTACTTTTATATCTTTTTAAATTATCAAAGAGGGAAGTGTATCAAACAAGTAGTCGGCATATACAAATTCAGTACTGTAGCAAAAACCGTTGCTGTCTTCGTCTTACTTAGCATAAGATGTATTCAAGAGGCACGCTCCCTGGCCAATTTTTTTATAGCTTGTTTGGACCTACAAGAATATGGTCCTGGGTTTACGGCAATTGCCGGGGTATATTTTAGTATATTTTAGCAATGAAGAATTATTGAAAATTAAAAAATGGATATTTTCGAGATAATTTTCTTTGAACGCGTCCTATCGAAAAAAGTTTCTAAAAAAATGTGTTCATCATAACGTCCTCTGTAAAAAAGGTCCTGAAAGAAACAACATTGTTAATTAAGCGGTTAATGGCAAATGAAAATTCTACATTTCGTTTTTGCAACCGCAATCGGGTGTTTATCAACATATCAGTTTTAAACTCGTACATTATGTACAGGAACACAACCCCAAGAGAATCGTGCAAGATTTATCGATCTGCGAGATATGGTTTAGTAACAATCTGCAAGATATAGTTTAGCAACAATCTGCGAGATATAGTTAAGCAACAATCTGTGATCATCAAAAAATCTTTGCCATTCAATAGAATTTCCCGACGAAGGCCCACAGGGTGGAAAAAAAATCAAGAAGCTGCGTCTCATCATGCACAAGCGATTTGGAAAAAAAAATTGTTGAAAATAGATACTGTTTTTCGGCGATTTTAGATTTTTGCTTATAAACAATTACCGAATCCGACCAAAGTTGCAAAGATATCTAAAAAATTCCTGGACCATCTAACGCGTTTTGGAAAACGAACAACTAAAGAAAAAAAAATTGCAATATTTTGATTACCGCCCGAGATATAAATGTGTTTACGTTTGTTTAATTTTCTATTGTTGTAATAAAGATTTTGCAATTAATTACCTTTTCCATTTCTAATTCTTCTTACCATTTTAAGTTTTATTTTAAATAAAAAAATACGAGAGCAGCAACAAACACCAACACAACCACATTAAATGTTAACCTAATACATTACCAAGTCTCTATAACTGCTCCACTCGGAAAATCTGATCATAAACTCATCTCAGCCATGTCCAAACAAACAACCCCGCCCAAAATCGCGTCTGGTACCTCTATTGTCTGGCATTATAGATCAGCCAAATGGGATGAACTGGGAGACTTTTACCTATCATTTCCATTAAAAGATGTCTGCTTTCGCTCAACATGTGCAAAATCTGTCACCGAAATCATAAGGGTAGGTATGGATTCATACATTCCTCATGGTACAAGACAGATCTCCAACCCCAAACCTTGGTTCAACCAAGAATGCAACTGTGCGGTGCGTGACAAAAATCAAGCATATCACTCTGTTGCATATTCCCAACAATTGCTAACCGAAAAGCCTTTGTCCATGCGAGCAACACCTGGAATAGAACGATTGACATTGCCAAGGAATCCTACTACACGAGATTATGCGATAAGCTTGTAAATGCCCTCCTTGGATCAAAGACCTTCTGGTCTTTTGCTAAGGCCATAAATAAGAATTTCACGACTTCTTCTCTACCACCACTCGAGAGGTCCAACGACACGACAGCCATATCTTCCAAGCTGATATGCTGGCCGGAATTTTCAGTTCTAACTCAATCCCCGATACCAATGGGAAACAACCCCCAACGATACCTAGAATAAACTTATCAATGCCTGAGGTCGCTATCTGCCATTGCACTATCAAGAAAATCCTACAAAATCTTGACTCTAATAAGGCAGTTGGACCAGATGGAATTCCGACAATTGTCCTGAAGACCTGTGCTCAAGAGCTCACCCCAGATCTCTGAAGACTCTTTTATCATACATCAAAGGAGTATTTCCGTCCATGTGAAAAAACGCTAAATTCCGACCCATTCCGAAAAAAGGAACTATTCCTGCAAATTATCGCCCTATTCCATTGCTCTCAGTCATATCCAAAGTTTAAAAAAAAGAGATTAACATAAAACTCATCAAATATCTGGAGAAATTAAGATAATTCATGACAGACAATAACTTTGGTATATTGGAGATTTGCTGGCTTACATCACTCAGCTCTGGACAAACACTATTGAGAAGTTTGGTGAATCTCATGCAATAGCCTTGGATATATCTAAAGCCTTTGATCGCGTTTGTCACCAGGCATTGTTAAGCAAATTATCTGTCTACGGTCTCGCAACCAAATTGCGTCAATGGCTCATAAGCTTCATGCAAGATCGCTCCTCACATGTGGCAGTTGACGGTATTTTTTCATAACATCTCAAAGTCAGCAGGCCAGAGGCTAGGTTTTCAGTGGAAAGCTAGAAATTTTTTTACTCCTGATCAACTGTTGACAATGTACAAGGCTCAAATCCGACCTCTACTGGAGGATTGCTCGCACATATGGGGTTCAGCACCAAGGCATTCTCTCTTCTAGATTCCATTCAGAAAAAGGCCATTCGGTTGATAAACCACAGAAACCCTTCACCCACTAGAACATAGAAGAAGAGTTGCAGACTAGACATTACTCTACAGATATTTCCATGGCAGATGCTCTAGAGAAATAAAAACTCTTGTACCACCACTGGCCACATTCGGCCGAAGAACTCGGCACGCTAATCAGTCTCACCCATTTACTCTCAAGATTGACACTACAAGGACCAATCTTCATTTCCAGAGAACTACGACCTGCAACTTTTCTAAAAGCGGGTCCACAATCATCTCTTTTCTATAATCCCTTTCTCTTATAATAGTCGCAGTGCCCATATGATAGGTCTACCCTTTTTGCGACCATTTTCATTTGATTACAAATAAGTTGATCCTATATTTATTTTTGATATATGTCCCTTTTTTTAAATCAACAGCAAGGTATGTAGAAATACACTTACCTTTCAAGAGCAGATTTGTATAAAATTCCGGCAAAACAGCTTTCGAACCACTTAGCTAACGGTAAATTATCCAAGATACCACTCCTAGTTAAATGTTTATAATATGTTGGATCTTCCTTTTCTAAAATAATGACAGTGTTTTCAACCAATTTCCCTATTTCAGATTCAAATTTTTTAACATTTTCATAAAAGTTTCTTGATAACCAAAAAATATCTGCATCATCTTCAAAAAGTTGTGTAAAAGATTGAACAATATTAGTAAATCCTCTCTCTGATGCTAGGTTTGTGTTTAATGTAAAGTTACCGGATTGTAATAGCCACATAGCCAAAAACACTTGTGGGTATGGTGTATTTGAATCAATAAGTCTCATTACTGTTAGCGATCTGTGTAAATCTTGATATTCTTGTTTTCTTTGGTCCATTATAAAGTTGTGGCAATCTACATGAACTGGAATTATATCTATAACATAAGCATACATTTTTTTAAACCTACAGAAAAATTTAATTATCTTTAGGAAGTAATGTAAGTGATACATAATTTAAGATACAGCAGGTCATTTATTATAAAATTTAATGTCTGTAATAAATTGTATAAAAGTTTTCATACCTAGAAGTAATTTCCATATTAAATTTCTATAGGTAGTTGGTACAGAAAATCTTAAACAAAATTGTTTTAACTTTCCACAATCCAAAGGCTTCTCTTTCAATAAAATTTCTAATGATTTTTTTTCTTCTACACTTCTAAATCCCACTTTTTCATAATATGCAGATCGAAAATTTCTTTCATCTGCCATATTGACCCAAGCTGTCCCAACACTTATTAACTAATTCTAGATTATACTTTTTTTTTAAAATAAATATTATTTAATAAACATGTACCATTCCATAAATAAATGTCCAACACAAGATATAAGTAAAGAAATGTCCAAAAATACCATTCAAAAGTAGGGACTTTCTAGATATAAAATACTTTTTCCAAGAATCAATGCCAGCTTTAAATATTAACATAAACCAAAAAGTTGTTGCTGCTATAATAAAAAAAATGGCACCATAAAGTCCTGTTAATCCAAGTACCCCTAAAAACAAAGAAGTAATATATGCGTTTTTATTTTTTTATATTTAGATACCATCTTAGGAATTAAAGATACAAACAATAAAGTTCAGAACTAATCTTTTATGTTACGAAAAAAATTATTTTTTATCTATTATCGGTATGTACAAACTCCATATTATTTCTTAACTCTCATTCAACATTTTTTTTCTTAACTTTGGCTGTAGGTTATCGTCTAATGGTTGTTTGAAACTTATTACAAGAGTATTAAGAGATGAGACAATTTACCTGCAGTACAACCAGATACAGCAGCTACAGATGTACGACAATATTCAACAATTGATAAATTATTTCTAATTGCCGGTTCACTATATGCTACAAATTCATTTTTTATTTTATTTGCCATAATTAAACAACTATGAACACCTAAATTTTATCTTCTCATGTCATCCATAACCCCAAACTGTCAATTCAAAAGGGAAAAATCACGTAACGCGAGATGGCGCTGTCAATGACAAAATATCGGATCGAGGTGTGAACAACAAATATTCTATATTTTGATCACTTCTAAAAGTTAATTTTTTGTGTTAAACTATTGGGTTGAAGCTGGAGATAAGGTTTGTTTTCGACGTTTCAGTTTTATTAACGCTGGATTCTTGTTAAATGCCAGTAAAGATCAGGTGTGTCTAGGTATTAATTTTGGTTTGTTTTCGAAGTTTTTCAGTTCTGTTGTACCTGGAATTCTTATTGCAACGTCTGTGAAAGTCGAAATAACAATTTCGGACATATTGTATTATGTGGATAAACGTGTGTTTGACCAATTAAGCAAGGTGAAGAGGTTTTTAAGGCTGGCCACATCATTTTATGTGGAACTGACGGTCTCAATGAAAAAATCATAAAAACCATCTTTCAAACGCTTTCTGTGTTGTCACTATGAATAATCACAGTTAAAATGATAGATCATTGGACAACAATATCAAACTTACCACTGAAAGAATCATCTTTCACAAAGTGTGTAGTGTACTTCTTTGTGCAGCATAGAACTATTCCTTATCTTCTTTGTCTTTATTGCTTGTATTATATTTGACATTTGTATTTTATTGGTTATGATAGATAGGTATACGTCATGTTAAAAGTCGTGTTAGTAGAATAAAGCAATAATTCAGGACTTTTATTCTTAATTTAGTTGTAAAGTGCTTGCTGCAAACAAACATAAAGTTTGACATTGGTTTCCTTATCTTTAAGATCATTTTCCATTTCTAAGCTACATTAGGATTTGAAGGAAATTTATGCAAAGATATAATAGAGTTGCCATATACACTCAGTCCAAAAAGTCTTCATACACTGCATATTTTTAAGGTGCGATTTCATGGTGATACTTGACGCTGGCTTTTAGCGTCAAATGCGGTCACGTGATAGAGTTTTGACATGAAAGCCAACTCGAAAAATTAAAATGTCAAATCTAAAGAAGTAAATTCTATCACGTGACCGCATTTGACGCTAAAATATTTAAAATATTTTTTTACTAGTAACTGGAAATATGATAAATAAAATTTATATTATTATTTCAGGCCTTACCAATAAAAAATTGAATGAATAGGTAATAGCTGCGAAATATTTTATTAGATGTTACGTTTAAAAAAAAAATTTTAAAAGCATGAAGTGTATGGAGACTTTGGACTGAGTGTATTGTGAAACAGAGCATATTTTTCGCGATTTTATCTACATATCACTTTTTTAATCCTCTGCATTTTCGGATTTTGTGGATTATTAACACCAATTCTTTACAAAATATCGTTCAAATATAACACTTTTAATGCTTAAATTGCTCAAAATAGTACATTAAGTTCACCTTTCACCCAAATAAACAAAGGAGGTTAGTTTTTGTTCACTCGTCGAGTTCATCGACCAACAATAGATGTCACCCACTCCGTGATTTTTCTCTAATAACATGCACTGATTTTATATTTCGCCTGGCAAAATACATTAAATATAGAGTTTACAAATCTATAATAATTGTTTTTAATTTTAAAATATTAATTTTATAGTCCAACAAATAAAAAATTTATTGCTTTTTTGCTCATTCTATCATGGACGATTTTTATTTTGTCGTAAATAATCTTGTTTTCGTTAAAACTTTTCTCTTAATAGAAAAGAAGATTTTGATTTGTTTTTGTGGACGTTGTCAATTCTGAAGTAACCATAAAGTAACCTAAAAATGTAATCTAAAGCTGAAATAAAATTTAATCTGACATTCAAATTATGTTCAAAACATCTTAACAGCATAATGGCCACAGAAAATACTTTACTTTCAAAATATACAACAATATTTGTTGTTGTTAGTGGATACTGGTACATACACATAAGTATTTTTGTAAAATAAGTAACATTTATAAAAACCTTTTTTTCAGGATTGTTTCCATTGCAACAGTTTTTGTTAATAAAACTTTACTTAGTAATATTAATCTAGATGCTCCGATGTTTATAAATTTTACCCAGACCTGTATTACAGCTGCTATTTGTTATTTTAAAAAAATCCTTAGTGATGTATATCCAAACACTTTTAGGTTTCCTGATGTCGATGTATGGGATAAACATACTTTAAAATCTGTGAGTATTTTTCTACTTAAGTGCATAAATATTTGTGGTTATTGTGACTTTTAAATTAGGTTCATGTGAAATTAATCTATAAATTATTAATGAATAAGTACAGTAAGACCCCATTTAACAGGGGGTATATGTTCCATCAATATAGAGCTTTATATGAAAGAGCGTTAAACGAGGTCATCTCATGTAAATAAGGGGTTGGGAGAAAATGGGCAGAAAGTTAAAATTACATGTTCAGGTATTGTGTCACTTAAGTTCATTAAATATATTTTTTATGACAATACAACAACAAAAACTTTTTCTTACAAATATAAAAACATAAATGGATTTATAAAAATAGATTAAATTTTAAGTCATCATTTAGGTTTAAGATTATCCATATTCTTCTGCATTTCAAATTTTTTGCCTGTTAATCAAGAAGGTATCTAATGCCATGTGAGTTTTTCCTTTGCACTAATTCCTTGAGCTTATCATTAGACAGACTTTCTGCTGTTTTTTACAATATTATGTTCTTCCATACCCCTTGTAAATATTTGTCTGTAACCTTATTCCAAGAAAGATATCAATATCAACAAACTGAGGTATGCGGATGACACCGTTCTTGTTGCCAACTCCCTGGAAGGACTGCAGAAACTGGTAAGCTGCGTGATGGCTGCAAGCTCAGAGGCTGGACTTAGCCTGAACATGAGAAAGACAAAGTGGCTAGCAGTTAGCAAATCAAACAACTTGGACAGACACTTGGCAATTAACGGTCAACAAATTGAGCGAGTAGAAACTTTTAAATATCTTGGGTGTCAACTAAATGAGAAGTAGAACAGCATGCAGGAGATTCGTGCTAGAATAGAACAAGCTTGTGCTTCGTTCCTGAAGATGCGTAAGGTACTTTGGAGCAGAAATTTAAGCTTGCCTCTGCACGCCCAAATGCTTCACTGTTACGTATTTAGCATACTGTTTTATGGAATGGAAGCTTGGACTTTGACAGATGGGATATGCAAAAAATTCGAGGCCTTTGAAATGTACAGAAGGCTATTGAGAATCTCCTGGGTAGAAAGAGTGCATAACACCGAGGTACTTCAACGACTCGACAAGCAGCTGGAAGTTCTGTTTACACTAAAAAAGTGCAAACTGGAGTATTTCAGTCACATCCTAAGGAATGGTAAGTATCGACTTTTAAAACTTATTATAGAAGGGAAGATCGAAGGACGAAGAGGCCCAGGTAGAAGAAGGATATCCTGGCTAAAAAACTTAAGACAATAGTATGGAGTGAGCACTACCACATTGTTCCTCCGCCGAGCTGTAGACAAGGTTCAGATAGTGCTGATGATTGCCAATGTCTGAGGAGGACAGGGCACGCAAAGAAGAAAAAGAAAGATTTATGTTTTTACAGCATCCATGATATTATGGTCCTTCCAAAAATGCAATGCAGATAAATTACCTTAGATTCTGGGAAAGCCCAAAGCTGCGTGCAATTTTTGGGGATTTCCATTATTCTAATAAAACCGCCATAAACCGAAACAACGCTAAACAGAGCCGCGTTTAGCGGGGTCTTACTGTACTTAAATATAAAGTTTGTGACTAAAATTGATTTTCTTAAAAAATATTACAACATTTAAAGATGCAAAGTGCATGTTTGTAGCTATGTGTTGGTTGTTACTATGCAACATTACTAAACTAAAATTTCCAGATAATGTCCAAATTAGTTGATTCCATAAAGTGAAAGTAGAACCAAGCTGACGCTTTTAGTGAAAAGAGTAAATTTGTTCCAAAAATAATAAAATTTCACAATGAGAAGTTATGCTAACATAAGAAAATTTATAAATGCTAGAATATTTTTAGTACTAGATATTGAGTTAAACTTTGTAGATTAGATTAGATTAGGTGGGAGGCTTTTTGTAAGTATGCACTTTGACCTGAAAAGGTCTGTATACCCTCCTTGTGGTTTTTTTTTGTGAGGTTGAAAAATCTTTTAAAAAACACCAACAAAGATGGGGTTTTTTAGTAGTTTGGGATTTTTACCCACTAAAAACAATTGTCTTACTGCCCTTTCTGCGAGAAGGGGGTCAGACCGGAAACCGCTTTAGCATTACTTTAGTCTAACCCTAGATGCGCTGTTATGCACCTGCTGTTGTACCCTTCTCTGCTTTTTTGGCCTGCAGTACGTTCTCCGCGAATCGCATCACCGCCTTCCAAGAACTCTTAGATCTGGCCATGAGCGTTATGATATTGCCAGTGTTTGTTGCCACGCCAATGGCTTTCCAGGTAGTTTTTCTCTTCGCCGTCCATCGCCCGCAATGAAAGAATGTGTGACAGGCATCATCTATTCCTTCTGCGCAGTATAGGTAGTATGGGCTATTTATGAGTCCCATCCGATAAAGGTACTGGTTAAAAAGGCCATGTCCAGTAAGTAATTGGGTAAGATAGAAATTTTTCTCTGCATATTGGCACTCGATCCACACTGTCAGATCAGGAATGAGCTCTGCTGTCTATTTTCCAGTTGTGTAGTCTTGCCACTGTTGTTGCCACCTACGGTGCGCTTTATTTCTATCTTCTTGTTTTCAACATTCAGGGTACATGTCCTCTGGTGTTGGTGAAGTTCTTTACAGTCATAGGCCATTAGGTCTATCGGCGGGGCCTTCGCAATGACCAATACGGCACTTTCGGAAACTGTTCTGTAAGCGCCCTCCTTGTGGTTAGAGCTCCTTCTCCAGCCCCAGTTGTTTTACCAACTTCCAAAAACTGTTGGGGGACCTCTTTGGCTCAAGTTTTTTTTTTGCATAAGTACAGGAATCTGGACCTTGCCTGTCACTCACAGTGGCATAGGACGTGTTTCGCAGAAACTAGTCCATCGTGTGCTTATTTTTCCATCTTTAGGAAAGCTACAACTAAGATGTACTATCTTAACATTAAAAAATCGAAATGATAGTATTATTTACACATGTTTTGTAGCACAATGGTTAATTAAGTATCTATTAGGTACACTTTTTTCCTAAAGATGTTATTTCACATTCATAATATTGTTGGGTATGTCCTTCCAGAATAAAAAAGCCGTGTGGTGTCATTAGACACCCGATAGGAACGAAGTTCCTTGCGCTATTTATAAATTTTGATCAAGGTATTTTATAAAAAAAAAGAAAAAGAAATATAATTGTTACTGATTCTCATACAAAAGATATATAATACCTGGCAAGATTCGAATTCAACGTTTCACTTTTTTGTATCTTTTTTTGGTTCTGCCGGAATTGTTATTGACGTTGAGCATTGGTTTTCGGTATTTTATTTGCACTCTGACGTTTGCGCTTTCCATACTCCCTTGGACTCTGAACACATGATTTCACTATTGTCTTCCTATAATTTAAATAGTAAAATAAATAGTAAACACTCAAATCACATGTACAATAAAAAAATGCAAACAGTAAATACTTGTATCAAGTTATACAATTTTATCAACTTACTTTTCTAAATCTGTATTACACACATTTGCTGTTTTCATTTTTTAAAACTTAATTGCAATAATAAAACAACATTCACGTATGATCTAACACAAAAACACAAATAACAAATGCGTTTTCACAAAATTTCCACGTGTCTGTACAACCCTGTGTTAAGGTTATATGATATTAAATTATAGTTTAAAAAAACTAAAAAACACGCTTTTAGAGTTAATCAAAGTAAAAAATAATTCTTAACATAAGAATAAAATTACTGACGAAAAAATTAATGTCACTGTTCTGTTTGTCATACAAAGCACCCCACGCTTTTAGAACAGTGACATTAATTTTCTCGTCAGTAAACTATTCCATTTACCAAGAAAATTATCTGTCTCCGTTTTGATATGCCAAACAATTTTAAAATGTAGTTCGCGAATACCTTAATACAATTTACAAATTTTCGTATTAAATGGTAAAAGCACAAAAAGAATACATCGGCCGGGAATCGAGCCTGTGCCTCCCGCGTGGCAGGCGAGCATTCTACCACTGAACCACTGATGCGATGAACTGTGTTAATATTTGTTCTCCACGCATGCGTAGTTCACGCACTAGTTCTATCTCTCTTACTCTCATGCAAAAGATCCCATTTCGTTAAGTGACGATTTCTACTAAATGGCACTACCCGTAAGCCGCGTTAAGGAACTTCGTTCCAATAACTCCCTAATTCCTATTCTAATGTGTTTTAATTGTGTGTAAAAGTCTTTTAAAGTGCAAGCAATAAAAACCTATATACCTATAATTTTGTAGGTTTAACCTTTATTTGTCATTGAAATACAATTCTTGTTTATTTCTAAATATTTAACAACACACTTACCTGTGAAATGTGACACCGCACTTTTATGTTTACAATGTTTTACCAGCAATTTATTTAGATGTCTGTGATGGTTAACTACTAAGTATTTACACCAAAGCATACAACAATGCATTGTCTCTTTAATTTTAACCGTTATTAAAACTTTAAACTGCTAAAATCTATTAAAAATTTACTCTATTGACACACTCAAAGGGAAACATTCAAATAATAAGTCATGTTTTATATTCAAAGGTTCTCAGCCACTTCTTACCTAAAAAGGTGTTTGCATAGTCGACAATGTCCTGTCAGCAGGCCCACTGTAACTCTCAGTCTAGTGTCTGCTGTGTCTGCTGGCGTAAGAAAAGTTATAAAATACTTTAGTTACAAGCTACAATATTTTTATTGAGTTAAAGTTTGTAAAATGCATGTATGTAATGTACCCATTGATTGCACAAGTGGTACTGCTTAAACATTAATTTCCTTGTAATGATATTAAAGTATTTAAGAATGCTGGAAGCTTAACAATATTTTCTTTTAAAAAAGTATTTAAATATAAAATTTGTTTTTAGTAAAAAAAATATTGGGTGATGTATAAAACAGTGTAAATTTGTTAAATGATGTATTTGAATGATAACAATTTGTTGTCTGTGTTTTTGTGATATCTTAAAAAATAATAACTTTTGTAAAATATTTAAATTAGATGGAAAAAAATATAAAACAGAATAAATTGTAGTAAATTTGTTTCATTGAATGTGAATTTTGGACTGATTTTTTTTTATTATAAGTATTCCATTATCCTTTTGAATGTAAAAAAAGGTACTTGCTTTTTGACTTCCTTTACATAGCCATACTGTGGGTACATATACAGTGTGTCCATAAAGTAACGAATACATTAATTATTAGCTAAATAAAGAGTAATACAAAAAAATCCACAAATAGGTCGATTTTTGATTTTAATTAAATATTTTTAAAAAAATAATCATATAAACTACATAAGTAGTTTAAAAGAATTTGTTGCCATTTGTTTTTTTAAATTAACGTTAAGAACTGTAAATATCCAAGTAAAATTCCGTATTGTTAATCTAAATTATCATATCTTATTTAACAAACTGTTTTGTTAAAATGACTCTAACTAGAAGTGAGAGAATTAAAATGTTTATGATGATTGGTGTTGGCAATAGAATGCGGCCTCAACAAGAGTTATGTACATTCTTTCATGAAATGCACCCAGATCGTGGACCTAGCAGAATAGAAAGGAAATACAGAGAATTAGGACACGTTGGGGATGTAACGAAGCAAGGTAGACCTACACTTAATGTAAATATTCAACAAGTTGTAATTTTGTCGGCAGTAGACGATCTACAGGGTACAGTTCGGGGATTATGTAGGGATTTGGAAACTGAAAAGTCTTCAGTATCAAATATTTTTAAAAAGGCAAAATACCATATTTATAAAGTACGTCTCATCCATGAGTTGGCTGAAGATGACTGATCGCAGAACTGAATTCTGCGTTTAAAGTTTAAAGTTTAAAATTCTCCAATTCCTATTTTTGTTTTCTAAAACTATCTCTTTTTATGAAATATTGTCATCATATTTTTCATACAAATATTCCTAACACGCAATAATCATATTATTTAAAAGATCTTAAAATTCTGTATTAAAATAGTATAATTTATGAATTGCAAAATTCAGGTAGTTTACCATTTTTTTCAGTTTTTTGATTCTCCATAAAGAATAGCTCGATCGATTTTGCTGAAAATCTAATCAGTTCTAAGTTGCGTAATTATGCGTGGAATGCATTTGGTCCCACGTCGATATCATTTTTTGTTCTCGAGATAATCAAGACGAAAAATAATTCCGAACGCACATACGAACATACGTACATACACACACACAAACGTCCATTTAAAAAATATTGTATTCGACTCTGGGGACCTTGAAATTTGGAGATATGTCAAAATTCGGGATTCGCAAAATCAGACCCATTACTATAACTTCCCACTGGGAAGTTAATAACAATTTGATTGATAACGTTTTATTTTCGCATGAGGCAACGTTTTATTTAAACGGGTATGTAACCGGAAAAATACCCGATAATGGTCTATTGAAAATCCAAATTGGATGCAAGAATGCCATACACAAAGACCAGAAAAAAATCAACGTATGGGCTGGTATTGTGAGAAATACAATTATTGGTATATTGTTTTAATGAAAATTTAACAGTAAAATTCTATCTGAATTTTTTGTGGTCTTTGTGTTTGGCATTTTTGCATCCAATTTAGATTTTTATCAGATCAATATCGAGTGTTTTGCCAGTTAACATACCCATTCAAATAAAACGTTTCCTCATCCAAAGTACCTTATAAGGATGGTATTTCTTACTGAAGACTTTCCAATATCCAAATCCCTAGATAATCCCCGAACTGTCGTCTACTGCCGACAAAATTTCATCTTGTTGAATATTTGCATTAAGTGTAGATCTACCTGGCTACATCCCTAACATGTTCTAATTTTCAATTTCACGCTCATAAAATAATGTGCATACCTCTTGTTAAGTACGCATCCTATCGCCAACACCAATCATCATAAAAAAATCAATTCTCCTAATTTCAATTAAAGGCCTTTTAACAAAACAGTTTGTTAAATACAATATGATAAATTAGATTAACCATATGGAATTGTACTAGGATATTTGTGACAGTTTTTAACGTCAAATGGCCAGAAATACTTTTAAATAACAAACAACTTTTGCGTTTTTGTCCACCCTGTACCAATTTGAATCAACTTGTGATACATTTTTGGAATCAGCTCAGCAAAGGAAACTCGCAAATTTAAAAAAAGGGGGCTGTTTCATTTAACAAAACTGGTGCTGATGTCACTATTGTCAGCCCTTAAAGGTTATTAACCCTGTAAGAGAGATTATTCTTTTAAAAAATTGTAAATTAATATAAAAAAAAATCGATCTGTTTCGGGATTTTTTTATAGTACTGCTTATTTAGCCAATAATGAATTTATCCGTTATTTTCTAACTATTTTCCATTTTATTTCTAGGTACTCCCTCTTTCTATTTTGTTTACAACAATGATTTCCACAAATAATTTATGTTTGAAATATGCCTCTGTTGCATATTATTACATTGGAAGATCTCTTACTACAATTTTCAATGTAATATTTACATTTATTTTACTTAGAGAAACTACTTCAAAAAGATGTATAGCATGTTGTTTTGTAATAATATCTGGATTTTGGTTGGGAGTAGATCAAGAACATTTGGCTGGCAAGTACTTATGATGAATTTTGTCACCGAATATAATATAATTTCAATAATTTTTAGGCAGCCTATCAATACCAGGATTTGTATTTGGCATTATCGGTTCACTTTCTTTATCGCTCTTCTCTATTTTCACAAAAAAAGTATTGCCAAAATTAAATGGTGAAGTCTGGGCATTATCTTACATCAATAATGTTTATGCCAGTTTCCTTTTATTACCAGTAATTGTTTTAAATGGTGAACTTAAGGAGCTATACAATTATTCCAATTTTTCAGAATTATATTTTTGGTTCATAGTTATAGTGGGTGGCATTTGTGGATTTACCATAGGATTTCTTACAACAATGCAAATAAAAGTAAGCAACTAGGAAACTTAAATAAGTACATTTACAGTGCTTTTCATTCCAAAACCAGCGTAAATGTAAAAAAAAAACAAAAAACACGTCGAATTTTAAATCAAGGGGAGGTTTAAAAATGTTATTTTGCTGTTTCCAAGTGGCACCCCTTTAACATCTTCCATCCCTTCTTTAAAATTTCAAATAGCAACTTCTACCTTGTGATAAATCAAATGAAAACCCAAGAAAAATTCATATCAGCCATATAAATAACAATGTATTCTATCAATATATTTTGCTGATAACAAATTTTGTGAAATAACAAATACGACCTACGCCACTGTAGGATAGGTAGCCGTCTAATTAGGGATTAATTAACTTACTTCTGAATATATGTCACCTTTTTTGACATTTTTTGTCATTTTATTTCTGTTTCAAAAATACTAATAGTACTCGTATATTTAGTTAGTTATTCGTGACGTTAAATTAGCCATTATTTGTAGCATAGAAATAATATTTATTTACCGTCATAAAAACAAGTGCGCTCGAGAAACAGCCCGAGATTTTAATGAAAAGCATCCTAAAAGAAATATTTTATGTGTGACATCTTTAATGAAGGGAAGAATCTTGAAAAAACGCGACATTAAAACTATTTTCACGGCTAACAACCGAATTTTCAAATTACTCAGATCTCCTAAAGATACCGTAGCCAACGAGTCCCAAGGGGTATATGAAATACCATGTTCTGATTGTCCTAGAACATACATAGGACAAACGAACAGACGAATAACCAACAGAATCTACGAACATCAACTCGCCGTCCGAAACCTTGACCCCTCATCAGCAGTTTCCAAACATCACGAAGAGACAGGCCACATAATAGATTTTAAAAAGACCAAAAACATTGCCAATGAGAAAACTTTACAGGCTAGAGTCATTCGTGAGGCACTTGAGATTGAGAAACGCCCAAACTGCCTTAACAAACGTGATGATGGACGCAGGCTTTCCAATACGTGAAAACCGATACTTTTCCGCATCCCCTTCAAACCAAACCACGCCTCCAACCCCACTCGTACCACTACTTATACAGCAAACCCATCCTTGAATCCTCAGTTCTCTTGAAGGAGTAGGCAGATTGAGACCTAAGAGAGAACCAGTGCCGAGACCTGGGGAGTAGGCAGATTGAGACCGCGGCATCAAGTCACAAATCCCTAAACCTTACCCGAGTGACTACACCGGAGGAGTAGACAGATTGAGGCCTTAGTGTGGAAATCATTCTTCCTTCGTGACTACACCTGAGGAGTAGGCAGATTGAGACCTCAGTGTGAAAATCACAATTTGTGTACTTGGGTTCAAAGTTTACGAGAGATGGAAAGTATGGCAGTGACATTGAGCGAAGGGTGTTGGCAGGAAAACCAATTAATGGGGCACTCATAGCTTTATGAACACCCAGAAAGTGTCAAAGAAGGCACGTCTGGCTGTGCATAGAGGTGTGTTGGTTCCTACACTTATGTATGGTAGTGAATGTTGGGTTTGGCATGAGAAGCATAAAAATAGGATTAATTCTGTGGAGATGACTAGTCTGAGAAGTATAGCCGGAGTGACTCGGTTGGATAAAGTAAAGAATAGTTAGATAAGAGAACGATGTGGTGTAAAAGAAAATGTGGTTACAAAGATAGATAAAGGAATGCTTAGTTGGTTTGGACACGTAGAAAGGATGAATGAAGGAAGATTGACGAAACAAATTTATAAGGCGAGTTTGAATGGACGGAAGTCGGTAGAGGTCGACCTCGGCGAACATATCACGATCAGATCAACATTGTTTTGAAGAAAGGCCAGGTCAAGAGTACCAACAACCGACGAGCATGTATGAGAGCACTGATAAAAGTGAAGGAAGCAAAAGATGTGTGTAAGAACCGTAGCAAGTGGAAGGAAGTGGTCTTTGCTGTTTTATTTAACAAACATAATTGTAGGTACTGGAATGACGTAAATCCGCACGTGTTTCGACATAATACTAAGTTTCCAACGAAGATCAATGTATGGGCTGGTATTTTAGGAAATGAGATAATTAAACCACTTTTTATTGACCAAAACCTAACGGGAAAATTGTATCTACAATTATTAGAAAATGAAATTGATCCTCTTATTACTCAGTCACTAGAAAGACAAGTTGATGAACAGGAAAATATGATGCTAGATGAAGAGAATATATACCTTCAACAGGACGAAGCTACACCATATTACCATATTACACGAACGATTTCCAAGACATTGGATTGGCAGAAGGGGTTTTATAGAATTATTGACAAGATCTCCAGATCTAACACCACTTGACTTTTTTCTTTGGGGCTATTTAAAAACTTTAGTTTACAAAACTCCTCCGGAAGATATTGGAGAACTAAAGCTTAGAATAACTGAAGAATGTAGACGAATTACTAGCGAAACTTTCCAAAGAGTTCGAGAAGAATTTAAAAATAGCCTACAAAATAACGGAGCACACTTTGAACAGTTACTGTAAGTACATTTAAAGATCTGTTTGTAATTAACTCTATTTTAGTTTCTGTTGTAATTTCGCTATGTTTAATGTTAACTGCAAAATAAATTGTTAGAATAAATTGTTGTTTATAGGGCTGATTTGCATTTTTCATGGGTTTTCATCTGATGCATTTGACATTTTAAAGAAGGGGTGTGGGATGTTAAAGGGGTGCCACTTGGAAACAGCAGAATAACATTTTTAACTCTCGCCCTTGATTTAAAATTCGACGTGTTTTTTGTTTTCCTTATATTTACGCAAAATCAAAAGTTATTTGGACTGGCTGGTTTTGACAAATATATATATGGATTATTTCTCTCGTTTTATAAATTTTGCAATTAATACAGTACCTCTGATGCGTTTTAATGTAGTAATCAGTCATAAACAAATGACTACATTGTTTTAATCGTTATCTAGCGTTAAAATAGTATTTACAGTGTATGACAGGGAACTCTACTGCGAGGCTAGTAATGTATTATACAGTTTGTATGCAGGTCTTAAAGTTTTTTGCCTTCATAGGCAACTATATTTGTCACAACGCAATTACGTAGTGGATGTGATCCGAATTTAACGTGATCGTGAGGTCATCATCATCATCATCATCCAGCCTTATTCTCTTGTCCATTGCTGAACGTAGGCCTCCTCGAAATATTTCCATCTTTCCCTATTTTGCGCCTCTGCGATCCAGTTCGTGGTTATCCTTTTGAGGTCATCTGTCCATCGTGTCGGTGGTCTACCCCTGCTTCGCTTATCCGATCTCGGTCGCCACTCCAGAACTTTCTTTGTCCACCTTCCGTCCTTCATTCTAGCCACGTGTCCTGCCCATCTCCATTTCTGCTTTGTAATTCTCTCTATTATGTCCTCTACCCCCGTTTTTCTCCTTATATCCTCGTTTCTGACTCGGTCGTTAAGGGAAAGTCCTAACATGGATCTCTCCATTTTCCGTTGCGCTACTTGTAGTTTTTTAACTATTGTTTTTGTTAAGGTTAGGGTTTCAGCCCCGTATGTCATAACTGGGAGAACACACTGATTGAAGGTCTTCCTTTTCATACTTACGGGAATTTCTGATTTAAATATGTCCCTAAGCTTTCCGTACGCTGCCCATCCCAGAGATATTCGTCTGGACAGTTCGCACGTCTGGTTGTCCCTGCCGATCCGGATTTCATGGCCAAGGTAGGTGTGGTAAAGATGATTTATTAAAGAAGGATACCTGTCAAAAGTCCCCACTTTATTCCCAACGAAGCGGATGTCGAGTGCAGATTCAAACCGAATTGGTTACCACTCAGCCAAATCTTTAATTCTTCAACATGATTACATATTCCCGTATGGCTCAGTAGTCTGTTGGACCAAAGGGTTACAACAGACACCTAGAGCAAAGCTTGCTGGTCTTCAGCGGCTGGCATGCCTGGCCATAGCTGGAGCTATGTCCAGCACACCAACGGCAGCGATGGAACACCTCCTACATCTTCCTTCCCTGGATATTCTCTTAGAGAGGGAGGCCAGGATTGTCTCCAACAGATTCCTGTCTTTGGAAAGGCAAATTAATGGAGAGCAACTCGGGGATCACTCCGGAATACTGAGTAAAACAAAAAACCACCAAATTCTCGGGATGGTTCCCGATTTGCTAGCCACAAAAATACACGTAGAAAAGACCTCTAGCAAATAAAAACATAAGTAAAATATCAGACAGCCAGGCTGCTTTAAAAGCACTGAGCTCTAACAAGATAAATTCTAAACTTGTATGGAATTGCATCGAATCCCTAGAGTACCTTGGTGCGAACAACAGGGTGACCCTACTGTGGGTACCTGGGCACCAGGGGGTGGAGAGAAACGAAAAAGCCGACACCCTTGCAAAAAAGGGGGCCGAATCTGCGTTCACTGTACCAGAACCGGTTTTTGGAGTCACCACAAGTGCCGCCAAAACAATTATTTCGGATTGGGAGGAGAGGAAAATACTCACGCACTGGTCCGATATACCAGGGTTAATTCACTCGAAGGCGTTTCTACCTAAACCCTCGACAAACACAACTAAGCAGATCCTAGAATGGAGCAGAAATGACCTGCGTATTCTAACGGGACTGCTTACAGGACAATGTGTCACTAAGATACTAACTAACCTAACAATATCCGGGTCTTGGTAGAGTTGATTTAGTTCGCGATTAGTTTTTATGCGATATCTCTGCATCTCCGGGTTGAATATTGGTCCAAAAATTCTTCTCAAAATCTTCCGTTCGCAACACAGTAATTTATACTCACTCGCTTTTGTCAGTGTCCATGTTTCACTTCCGTACATGATGATAGGTCTTATTACCGTTCTGTACAGGAGAACCTTAGATTTTCGTGACAGATTCTTGTTTTGAAGGGCTTTGATTAGAGCGTACATGCATCTATTTCCACTAAGGATTCTAGTCTTGATTTCTTCCAGTATGTCATTATCGGCATTTACCGTGGTGCCTAGGTATTTAAAGCTCTGAATTCTTTCAAAGTTTTTTAGCACTTTTCTTTCAAATACTTTAAGTCGTTCTTCGCTTGCAACTGTTAGCCCAGGTCTCACATCCATATATTACGACAGGTCTTATAATTATTTTGTATATGTTCAGCTTAGTTTTCCTGGTAGGTATTCTAGATTTTATTAGGTTTTAAAGAGCAAAAGGCATCCGTTTGCAGCCTGTATCCTGTTATTTATATCTCTTCTGTGATGTCGTTGTTTTTACTAATACTTGTACCCAGATATTTAAACTGTCTTGTCCGCTCAAAGTTGTAGTCTACGATAGAGAAGTTTTGTCCTACTCTATCTCGGTTCCGATTATTTCTGCTGAGGTACGTATACTTGCTCTTGTCTTTATTTATTTTAAGGCCTATCCTTTCTGCTTCCTTTTCGAACTTTATGAAGGAGTCTTTGAGGTTGATCCTGGCTATTGCCAATCACATCGACATCGTCTGTAAAAGCCAGGGGCAGGTTGGGTCCCTCTTGATGAAAGATACCAGTTGGCTTCTCGATTTTGGAGTTCCTAATTACATATTCCAATGCTATGTTAAAAAGTTGAGGTGAGAGGGCGTCACCTTGCTTGAGACCATTATTTGATAGGAGTCGGAGAGACTCTGCCCCTCTCTTACTTTACATCGCGTACCCTCCATACATACTTTTATCAGCGATATCAGTTTTTTTGGGAATCCAAGTTCTTGCATTGCTTGCCACAACTTTGATCTACATACTCTGTCCAATGCATGTTTGAAATCGGTTTCCTAATAACAAGTATTAATTTCCTCACCAAATATTTTCGTTCAAGTTTAAACTTTTATAACTATTCGTGTTTGTTAGTAATTTGCATTTCGATATGATAAGAGTAATTTACAATAATATCTATTGTTTATCAACATAGTGGATTGATTCGAATTAATACTATGTTCTGTTAGCGACCCGTGCTTATGGCACTACAAGAGGGTGCCTAGGTACCACTTCTCGCTATCCACGATACATTATTTTGTCGCCACATAAGGGTTAAATAAATGATGAGTAGTTTAATATATTTTATTTTTTTTTGTAGTACACTTCACCATTAACCCATAATATATCTGGTACTGCTAAAGCTTGTGCACAAACAGTACTTGCCACATACTGGTATAAAGAAACAAAATCTTTGTTATGGTGGAGTTCAAACTTCATAGTATTATTAGGTAGTGCTTTCTATACCTGGATTAAACAGAAAGACATGGAGAAGAGACATCAACAAAATATTGTTTTTCAGAGACTTTAAGTAAGTTTTATTTGTAAAAAAAATTTTCATAAAATGAAAATTTTATGATTGATTTGGGTAGGTATAATTATTATTGGTAGATAAAATACATTGCCTAATAGTTGTAAAATCAAATTTTATACAATATATTTCATAAATAATCGATTATGTCTTTAAAATTATAGTAGAACCTCGATAATATAAAGACCAAGAGTTATTGAGTTTTTAACTTACTAAGTGCTTAAGTTAAGTAGTTTTTAAAGGTTAATTTTTTTACTTAGTGACGTTCGTTTGTGTGCTTTTTTAAAAAAGACTTTCTCCCGATTTTTGTTTCTTCAATAATTTAGCTTTTTTTTCAAAATGATTGATAGTTATAGTGCATTCAGATCGCCAACGGTAGGTTGGACTCGAAGCCAACCCATAAAAGTTGGCAGTTACATTCTGCCAAGCAAACAGGAAGCGTCGACACGTGACATATACAATACTCTTTGCCCGATACACACATACACGTGCATAACCGTATTTTACATAAAACTCACATTACCATTACATTACATTACCGTACATTACATAATTTACGTTTAGATTTTTTGTAGTTTAGTTCCTAGTCTTAAATAAATAGCTTTATATTTAAGTGCATTCGTTAATTACTCATTGTTGTTTGTAGAGGGGTCGTGAAGGCTATGCAGCCTCTCAAGCACCTCGACCTATCAGATCTTTTGTGCATAACCCTTAATCTATTCGAAGTCCGAGATTCCGAGACTTCAAATAAAAGTTTATCAGTTTCCTGGAAGCTAAGTTCCTGACATCGGAGGGCTTTAAGAAGGCCCCTTCCAGGAACTTGAGCCTCTTGCAGAAAAACGGTGGGCATTCGCAAAGTAAATGTTCTGCAGTTTCAGCGAAGTTCTCGCAATAGCAGCAACTATCAAGTTTTACTTGTCCAACTCGAGAAACTGTTTAGCTTTCCCAGCGCCGATTCTCTTTGTTCAAGTGGCCCTTGGAGAGTTCACAGAAGGGTTCTGGGCCGGAAAATTGTGTATTTACCCCTTCCTTGGCACTCACCTGTGACATGGAACCCGCACCAGAGTGACCTGGTTGTTTGCTGCCAGTTGTCTCAGGGATTGTTTGCAGTCCCAAGTCAGCTTAGACTCACAAGTGTATGACTTCAAACTTTTCAGACCACCCTCTTATTTGTTAAGTTATCTTTAAGTAAAACAGGTTTTTGGCTCCGATGAGAAGGGAACAAAACTTTATTAAGTTATAAAGGTTATTACGTTATGGAGGTTTTATTGTATATGATAGGTATTGTAAATTTGTCTACTAAAAATTAATTTCTCTTTGTATAATTTTAAACCTACCAGCATAAATTTGTTATTTTGCAGAACCGGAACATGACAAAAAAATTTCCTAATACAACTTTACAATGCGTCATTTCATACCTTTTAAATTTTTTTAAAAAAATTGAGATCCATGTGGTCAATAGTGAAATGATATGATTTATTTTATTTCAGAGAACAATAGGCAATTTTATTTTATGGTCGAAGATAAATCTACATATTCCAAGTAATTCATTCTTAACTATTGTGATATAATTGATTTTATAGTTGCTATAAAAATATAAATAAAAATGATTGTACCATAAAAACAACGATTTGAAATGCCATTTTGTCATTATTTAGAAAATAGCTGGTTCGCTATAAATTTTATGATAATCAATAATCATGCAGTTTTACAATCATATCCAAGATTTATCGTTTGATTTATAGTAATTTATTTTAAAACAATGTTAAGAACGATCGATTAATATTTTTCAATTATGCTACAATAACTAAAAAGTATCTTAAATTTATCTATTTATAAAGAAACAATTCATCCAACACGATATTTATAAGCAGTAAAACTTTACAGTGACAAAACATAAAACATTAAACTAAAGAAAAAAATACGTTTTATGATGTTGACTTTTTAAATAATGACCATTTCAGCTCCCTACTTAAAAAAATTTCAACCTCTTTTAATTGATAAATAATGATGCTGGTTCAGTGTACAAACAATAACATGGGTCAAAATCCAAGCAAATAGATTAATGCTATAATGTAATAGCCCCTAACATTATCTGTCTCTGTCAGACACGGAAACTCAGGACCACGGATATGAATGGTTTTACTATGATGAAACAAGTACCCACGATTTGTCAGCTCAAGGTCGATGGGAGTTCAGGGACTAGCACGTCACATTGCGTTACACCATTCTTGAGAGTAAATGGGTGAGACTTATCAGCGTGCCGAGTTCTTCGGCCGAATGTGGCCAGTGGTGGTACAACAGTTTTTATTTCTCTGGAGCATCTGCCATGGAAATATCCGTAGAGTAATGTCTGGTCTGCAACTCTTTTTCTATGTTCTAGTGGGTGAAGGGTATCTGTGAGAGTTAAGCTGTTTATCAACCAAATGGCACTTTTCTGAATGGAATCTAGAAGACGAAGAGAATGCCTTGGTGCTGAACCCCAAATGTGCGAGCAATACTCCAGTAGAGGTCGGATTTGAGCCTTGTACGTCGTCAACAGTTGATCAGGAGTAAAAAACTTTCTACCTTTCCACAGAAAATCTAGCCTCTGGCTTGCTGACTTTGCGATTTTAGCAACATGGTCATGCCAAGACATATTATTAGACACCGTGACTCCCAAAATCGAGATGGAGGAACTTGATTCAAGGGTATTTCTGGACATGGAATGATTTGAGGAATTCACTTTCTTGGAAAACGTGGCGCTTTGTTTTTTCTGGGCGTTGAACTGAACAAGATTGTTGGTTCCCCACTCGACGATTGCTTCAAGATCTCTTTTGATGGAATTAACCTGTTCATGCCTTAGTCTATTTGTATCATTCACCGAAAGTGATCGATAGGATGTGAAAGTTGCTGTCGTCTGCGAAACTGTAAATGGGGTTCGTGATGGTTTATAAGAGGTCGTTGATGTGTAAAAGAAATAGGGTGGGGAACAGGATGGAACCCTGGGGGACCCCGGCATTGGTTTTTAACGCATCAGAAGAAATACCGTCAACTGCCACATGTAAGAAGCGATCTTGCTGAAGCTTAAGAGCCATTGGCGCAGTTTGGTTGGGAGACCTGAGGCAGATAATTTGCTTAACAATGCCTGGTGCCAAACGCGGTCAAAGGCTTTAGATGTATCCAAGGCTATTGCACGGGATTTACCAAACTTCTCAATAGTGTTTGTCCAGAGCTGAGTGACATAAGCCAGCAAATTTCCAATAGACCGAAGTTGTGGAAATCCATATTGTCTGTCATGAATTATCTCAATTTGAAATGGAGAGTATGTAATTCATTCTACAGAATAAAAAAAAATATAAAATTTTTTTAAGCATGAAGGTTACGATTATGCTGTTTCCAAAATTTAGTGGTCTCCCCCATTGTAAATTCCTAACATAAACTAACTAACAAATGTTAACGTAAGTGTACGAAAAGATTTTTTTTTATTTACCATTTTTATCAACCATAAAAAGTTATTAGCGTGGTACGCTAGATATAAATGTACAAAAAGCAGTATAAATTATAATTTAATACATCATATTTTATTGTAAAGATCAGTTTCCTTGAGGTAACTTATAACATTCTTTATTGAATTGGTGTTGTCTTTTAAAATGAAAAAAATAATTGCTTGTCTCATTTAGCACTTTTTATGTGGCACAGAAGGGCCAAAAATCGGTGATATACGATAAAAGTGAGCGTTGTCCACTCATCTTAAAAAAATAGACGACCGTGTAAAGAAAATCGGAGGATATCATTGCAAAGAATCGAAGGTTGAGTATCAAAATGATAACTGATAAGGTCAACTCAAAGACAATTAGAAATATTTGGTACTACGATTTGAACATGAAAAAATTTGGTGCGAAGATGGTCCCAAAAAAACCTTCCTCAGGATCAAAAAAAAGCCCGCCAGCATTTTTAAAAAGTTAAAATCTCAATAAAAAAAATGCGATAAAACTTGGATATTTAATTAGTATGATCCAGAAACCAAGAGGCGATTCACCCATAATAAAAAAACGAGTGAGCCTTACAGCAGTCGCATATGATGTGTAACATTTGACAAATCACCTTATCAATAAGCAACTTTAAAATTGTTACGAACCGGCACTGTTGTCTCTTGCGACAGCGCATCGACCACAATTTGGGGTGAATATTTAATGAGTCATTACATAGAAGACACTGGATGATTCTAGAATTTCTTTTGTTCTTCTCTTTCTTTCTTTTGTTCTCTCTGCTTCTTTTGTTCTTATAAAAATTTTCTCGAGGTATTCTTGTCGTTTTTCTTTTTCCAATTTTTATTCTTGTCGTCGTTTTTCTTTTTCCAATTTTTCTTTCAAACGGCGCCTTTCCAACATCTCAAGTTGATTTTTCATGAATTTTATAACGTCCTCCATGGCGTCTTATGACGTATTTCTTGTATTTACCATAAATATTTTTGTCGCAAAAATCCTAACTTCTGACACCAATGTTACAATATTTCCTCCTTGGCTTTGGTAATTCTAAACTCTCAGTATAATAACTATTAACTTTTATTTTAATATTTCTTCACAATAAATTTTATTTTACAATAACTAACAAACATATACCTGGGGCCGCATGATAATGGATCCAAGCGATCTAAATGAGACAGGGCCAACAGAAATTCTGCGGTTTGCCAAAACCAGCGGACTGGAATTCTGATGCCCTGAAGACACAGCGGTAGTCACAGAGGATTAAAAGATCTAGGTGACATAGGTGCCTATACCATACCAATGACCCAACAGCAAGATTGTAATGTAAATAAACACTTTTTAGAATTATTTCAAAATACTTGACTTTAAACTAAATTCAACGTAAACTTTAAAACTAAACTTAACCTTAATTTATGATTCCGTTTAAATACCCCCAAATCAACGTTCTCGAATAATCGGCACTATTCAAAGAAATTCTAGAATCATCCAGTGTCTTCTGTATATTCTCATTAAATATTCACCCCAAATTGTGGTCGATGCGCTGTCGCGACAAACAACAGGGCTGGTTCGTAATATTATATTCTGAAAAAAATGAGTCAGGTATTATTTGAAATGAAATGAATCAACCTCAAAATTTAAAGAAGCTAAATATTGAAATATTTTATTCGAATAATTATTCATTATTACTTACTTGAATTTTTTATCAATGATCTGCACTTTATTGAGACTTATTATCAACAGTAAATATTTATTTATATAGTTTACGCATATAACAGCAAACTTTATACACAAAACTGTAACTTACGTGCACAGCTGATGACTGACAGTACCGACTTCTCGGAAAATTGGTTGACGGCTATTTGACTGAATGTGAATAGCGCGCGGCACTGTTACACTTACACACTTCCGTCCCATTTCACGAAATCTCTTCCACAAATTGCAAGAAAGCGAGAGCAAAGATGTTACAGGTCAAAAAGTCAAATGAGCAAATTGAAAATGAAGGTGAAGGCAAGCTATTGTAATGTTACTTCCTCTTTTAGTTGAGAAGAAGTAGGACGTTTGCGACTTTAAAGGTTTAGGTTCAACTAGTTTTAACAGTCCTTGAAACTTTTGGTACGATAATCTCATAAAATTCCTATAAGAATCGGGATCTTCAATCGCTATCTCCTTTATGAGTCGTTCTGACCCACCCAGAGTACTCCTGCGTCGTATCCAATCTCTAATCCAAACTCGTTTATTTATATTTTTCTTGCGTTGTAATATAACTATTAATTTATTGGCAACTTCACTTGCAACAACTTTAATAGCAGCACGCACTACGGCACTTAAAGCCATTTTATTTTTAACTGCTAGTAAATAAACTTGAAAATCTGTAAACACAAAACAACAAGCAAGTTTAGTGGCCGCAAGTACTTTACGCCAGTAAACTTGGCAAGTGTAAACGTATAACGTAGCTTTATGGATAAGAGAATGGTTTGGGAAAGTATCGTTGAACAAGTTGGAAACTTTACTACAAGATCTTTTTCTGTCGTCGTACCCTCTCATCATTGATATAATTATTCGTTCTTTTTCATTAACAACCATTTTAGAGAAGCAATTTACCTTGCAGAACTTTTCAAAACACATCAAACTACTTTCAGCTTTATTACATACATACATACATATAGTTACGCCTTTTTCCCGTAGGGGTAGGCAGATGCTACTTGCTTCCACTTCCACTTGCTACGGTTTTTACACACATCTTTTGCTTTCTCTACTTTCATCAGGGCTCTTATACATGCTCGTCGGTTGTTGGTACTCTTGACCTGGTCTTTCTTCAAAACAATGTTGATCTGATCGAGATATGTTCTCCGAGGTCGACCTCTACCGACTTCCGTCCATTCACACTCGCCTTATAAATTTGTTTCGTCAATCTTCCTTCATCCATCCTTTCTACGTGTCCAAACTAACTAAGCATTCCTTTATCTATCTTTGTAACCACATTTTCTTTTACACCACATCGTTCTCTTATCTCACTATTCTTTACTTTATCCAACCGAGTCACTCCGGCTATACTTCTCAGACTAGTCATCTCCACAGCATTAATCCTATTTTTATGCTTCTTATGCCAAACCCAACATTCACTACCATACATAAGTGTAGGAACCAGCACACCTCTATGCACAGCCAGACGTGCCTTCTTTGACACTTTCTGGGTGTTCATAAAGCTATGCAGTGCCCCATTCATTGGTTTTCCTGCCAACACCCTTCGCTCAATGTCACTGCCATACTTTCCATCTCTCGTAAACTTTGAACCCAAGTACACAAATTGTGATTTTTACACTGAGGTCTCAATCTGCCTACTCCTCAGGTGTAGTCACGAAGGAAGAATGATTTCCACACTAAGGCCTTAATCTGTCTACTCCTCCGGTGTAGTCACTCGGGTAAGGTTTAGGGATTTGTGACTTGATGCCGCGGTCTCAATCTGTCTACTCCCCAGGTCTCGGGACTGGTTCTCTCTTAGGTCTTAATCTGCCTACTCCTTTAAGAGAACTGAGGATTCAAGGATGGGTTTGCTGTATAAGTAGTGGTACGAGTGGGGTTGGAGGCGTGGTTTGGTTTGGAGGGGATGCGGAAAAGTATCGGTTTCCACTTATTGGAAAGCCTGCGTCCATCATCACGTTTGTTAAGGCAGTTTGGGCGTTTCTCTATCTCAAGTGCCTCACGAATGACTCTAGCCTGTAAAGTTTTCTCATTGGCAATGTTTTTGGTCTTTTTAAAATCTATTATGTGGCCTGTCTCTTCGTGATGTTTGGAAAGTGCTGATGAGGGGTCAAGGTTTCGGACGGTGAGTTGATGTTCGTAGATTCTGTTGGTTATTCGTCTGTTCGTTTGTCCTATGAATGTTCTAGGACAATCAGAACATGGTATTTCATATACCCCTTGGGACTCGTTGGCTATGGTATCTTTAGGAGATCTGAGGAATTTGAAAATTCGGTTTGTTAAATAAAACAGCAAAGACCACTTCCTTCCACTTGCTACGGTTCTTACACACATCTTTTGCTTCCTTCACTTTTATCAGTGCTCTCATACATGCTCGTCGGTTGTTGGTACTCTTGACCTGGTCTTTCTTCAAAACAATGTTGGTCTGATCGTGATATGTTCGCCGAGGTCGACCACTACCGACTTGTCCATTCAAACTCGCCTTATAAATTTGTTTCGTCAATCTTCCTTCATCCATCCTTTCTACATATCCAAACCATCCAAGCATTTCTTTATCTATCTTTGTAACCACATCTTCTTTTACACCACAGCGTTCTCTTATCTCACTATTTTTTACTTTATCCAACCGAGTCACTCCGACTATACTTCTCAAACTACTCATCTCCGCAGCATTAATCCTATTTTCAGCTTAATTTATTAATGTGAACAAATGTCAAAATAACATCATTCTAGATTAAACATTTGAATTTCTTCAAATCCACATATTTTGCACTGTTTTATTTATTCCAGACCTTTTAATCTACCTAAAATCATATGGCTGAACTCATATTGAAGAGGAGATTCCAGTAATGACTGATATACAGGGTGATGTATTTAAAAAACCAAAGTGACTAATAATATTAGGGAAACGGCAAATATGAAATGCTTATCCCAAATTTTGTACAATTCGAAATAGCAATTTAGAGATAATTTGTCGTTTCCAGAATTTCGGTCAACTCAGTATAAGACATAGTTTATTTATTTTCTGGTCTCGCCGTTGACGACGAAGTACTAGTTAAATACTAGTTAAATTTTGTAAGTAAAAAAGTATTTACAGAAAATTGTTCTTTTTTAATTATTTTGTTTGTAACTACAATTAGGTATTTGTAACACACCTTTTTCGATGTTAAATCAGTCCGTGTAAGCTTCGTTTATCCTGACACAAGCTGTGGAATCCTCGTAAAGTTGTTCGGATTTACGAGATTATTGTCCGTTACCAGACTTTTGGTCCACTCAGTATAAGACATTAATTTATTGGAACGAAGTTCCTTATCACACGGTACGGGCTTAGCGGATGGGGGCTGTAAGATTTCTGTGTAAAAAATGTTCCGTCACGAAACACGAAACAGCAGTTGCAAAAATAATGTGTGTTGAAGAGGAGTGGAGACGCGTATCATAAAAATACTTAGCAATGTGACGTCTATTTGAGTAGTCCACTTGTTTCTCAAAGTGACAATTGCAAAATACATCCGATATTAAGTTGAAATGACTCCACATATCGAACCAATCACCTACCACTTGCACATGCGCAGAATATCTTTTCTTGCCACATCGTTGCCAAGTTCTTTTTTTCCTTGGTATTTTTCAAAATAAATTAGGAATAAAATATGTGCTACTAGGACAAGTAATTAGGAAAAATCGAGAAAATCTGTGAACATCGCCGCAGAAGCGTACGTGACTATAAAGAAGAAGAAAAAAACAGTGTCTTATTCGTATTTAATGAGTTGTTGTTTTCGTTTCCTCGTTGTTTTTATTAACATTGTGTATTTCTGACATCCCTGTAGTTAAGTTTCGTTAAGTTTTTACTTTGGTCATATTCACGAATGAGAATTCAAAATTCCCAAGTCCTGCCCTGGTGACACGTTTGAATATCCCGCTCAATAAACTATTTATTGCGCAAACTCAAAAATGGGTCAATCGCCCTATGGGGTGCCAAATCATACATAACTGATTGTCATTCTAGTATTTATTACATTTCTGTGATTTGTGTAATCCACGTTTTTGTCAAAATGACAATTGCAAAAATAACGCGCATGCGCGTTCTGTTGTACAATGCCGAAAAATGGAAAAACAAGCGTAAGAGAAAATATAATTCGTTTATCAATAATAATACACTACGAAAGGAACGACACTTACGCACTTTTTTAGTTTCGTGTATCGTCGTTGACGACGGGGTACTCTAGTTCAGTTAAGTTTTGTGAGGAAAGAAGTTTTTAAAGAAAATTGTTCTTTTTTTTAATTATTTTGTTTATAAACTACAATTAGGTATTTGTAACACTTTTTTTGATAATAAACCAGTTCGTGTAAGCTTCGTTTATCCTGAAACAAGTATATTAAACACATGCCCGCGCCGTACATAAGAGCAAAGTCTCAAAAGTAAAAAAAAGATAAAGCAACAAATAACATTGTCAAAACAAGATTAATAATTTGAAAAAAAAAAACAGTAAGGAATTGCCTTAGCTATTACATTGTTTTTTAATTGTTTATTTTATTTTTACTCTTTGCGACGAGGAAACCGAATTTCTCGAAAATAATATATTTTCCAAATGAAAGTACGCAATAATAGTATTAATTCAATCAAATACGTAATATGATAACATGAATTGTGTAAACTCAAACAAATCTGATTTTATTCATGTTTGAGCTTGAAATTTGGCTTGCAACGAGCCAACAAGCGTTTTTCCTGTCTGAGCTTGCAATTTACGAAACTTTTTATATTAAGCGCCGCATCGGTCGCGATTTCATTTGTTGCCAGATGCCCGATCGATAATTAACTTAGCGAAGTGAAAAGGTGCATGCGGTAAAAGATATCTATTTCTGAAACTTTAGTTTTTTGTCTTGTGTTTTGTGTTGGCAGTTAAGGTGAGTTCATCTAAAATTTATTTTTTATTTAAGATTTATTAAAACATTAAAAGCCAAAAACTTGCATCTTAAAAATCATTTTATATTTGATTATATAAACATCATTGTTAATTGAAGTAAATTTAAACAGAACAATTGATCTTCTTCTTGAAGTGCCTTCTCCATTCAATGAAGATCGGCAACAATTCTGGCAAATTCGTTTCTGTCATGAGCTCTTCTTAGCAGGGAGTTTGAGTCTAAGCCTGTCCAATCCCTTGTTTTTCATCCAAGAGCACTGTCTACGTCCGGGACAACGTTTTCCCTCAATCTTGCCCTCCATAATCAGTTGCAGGAATCTGAATTTGTCCTGTGACATGGCCAAGGTAAGCAGTCTTTCGCTTTTTTATGGTCTCGAGGATTGATCGGTCCTTGTTCAAGCTATGTAAAACCTCTTGATTGGTGGTATGATCGGCCCATGGAATACGCAGCATTCTGCGGTACACCCACATCTAAAATGCTTCCAGATTGTTAATGCTGCTGACTTTTAGCGTCCAGGCCGCGACTCCATACAGTAACGTGGAATACAGATAACATCTAACGAAGTAAAATCTTATGCTTAAATTGAGTGTTCTATCAGTTAATAGATTCCGCATTTTAATAAAGTGAGCTCTCGCTTGCTCTATGCGGGATCTTATTTCTATCTCAGGATCCAGGTCCTCGCTGATCCATTTTCCCAGATACTTAAATTTTGTGACCTGCTCTATTGGTGATCCGTATATATTTATGTTGAAATGGTTGTTTGGGTTGCGACTTATTTGCATAGATCTTCGTTTTTGAGATAATAATCTTCAGTCCCATTTCGTCCCCGGAAACCGATATGCTGTCGATTAGGTGTTACAGCCCTTCAGGACTGTCTGCGATTATCACTGTATCATCGGCATATCTTAAATTGTTTATGAGCTTCCCATTGACTTTCAGACCGTCCTTCGTCTCGTCCAGAGCGTTTTGGAAAATGATTTCTGAATGCATATTAAAGAGCATGGGACTAAGTACACACCCTTGTCTGACTCCACACCTTATAGGTACAGTGCTTGTTTCGGTGTTTTCCAGTTTAACAGATTCTACTTGCTGTTCATAGAGATTCTGTATGATTTTTAAATCCTGGGCATCGACACATTTTCTTTCCAGCAGTTCTAATAGTGTGGTGTGATCTATACAGTCAAATGCCCTTGTGTAATCTATAAAGCACAGATACACTTCATTTCGGTGGTCTCTGCATTTTTGTAGCAGGACAGACAGTGCGAACAAGGCCTCCCTGGTACCCATTCTTTCGCGGAAACCCATTTTCACTTCGCTTACATCTTGTTCGCATTTTCTACGTATGCGCCTATGGATGATTTTCAAGAACACCTATATCACCTGGCTCATCAGGCTGATCAATCGGAATTCCGGGCTTTTTAGGAATAGGTATGAAGGTTGATTTTGTTCAATCACGGGGGATGTATCCCGATTTATAGATATCATTAAAAAGTTGAACCAGGATGTGTATGTTTTCATCTCCTATAAGTTTTAGAATCTCTGGGCAAATATCATTTGGGACTGCTGCTTTCTTAGTTTTTATCTCTCTTAGTGTTTTTTGGACCTCCGATTGGAGTATTTCCGGTGTCGGTTCCGTCGGATCTTGACTGTGGAAAGGTGGGCTATTGCTTTCAAATGTATTAGCCACATATTCTGCCCATATCTTCTTAAGTTCGCCATCATCTGTGATTATTTTGTTGTCTTGGTTAATTATATTGGAAAAGACTGGGTATTTTCGACTACCTGTAATTTCCTTGACCTTCTTATGTAGGTTGAAGAGGTCGTGTTTTTTGTATAGTTCTACTTTTTGGCACTTTTCTTCCAACTATGTTTCCTTGGCTTCTCTAACTTTTCTTCTGATATCTTTTTGGGTTTCCCTATATTCTTCTGCGCTTGTGTTTTTGAAGCTACGTCTCTGTTCCATCAACATGAGTATTTCTTGAGTCATCCATTCCTTTTGTTGTTTTGTTTTGTTTGTTGTTACTAGCGGCTTTTGTGTTTCTAATACAGTCTTCTTAAATAAATTCCAGGTGCCCTTGATCTTGTCGGGGCTCTCGGTATCAGGAATTACTTCGTTCTCTAGTATGACCTTTTTGAGCTCATTGTTGAGTTTGTCAGTGATTATTTGACGTTCGGGTTCAATCTGTAATAGTGCTACGTTTGGCTTGTTGGACAGTGTTTTTTTTTCAGTTTCTTAAGTCGGGAGTATGGTCTGACTCGACATCTGGCTCCTGGGTATGTCCTAACACTAAGCACTCCATTTCTATATCTTTTTGGAACCAATATATAGACAATTTGATTCCTGACTGGATGATCTGTGGTGTCCTGTGAGGATTTCCATGTGTAAAGGCGACGTACAGGTAGCTTAAACCATGTGTTGGAAACCATCAGTTTTTCCTCTTGGCAGAACTGGACCAGGGCATCGCCTCTTTTATTTCTAATTCCCAGACCGTATTCTCCCACAGTATCCCCACTTCTTCCTCTGCCTACCTAGGCATTGAAATCCCCGAGGATAAGGGTGATGTCGTCTTTATTGATATTGATAAGCACTAAGCAATAATATTACTATTTATAAAAAATTATAAATTTTAAAATAAGCAATGTTAAGAAAATACTTTCGAGTTTGAGTTTGAGAGGTCGAAATATTTCCATTTTTCATGAATAATTTGTCAATTTGTTTACTTACGTATTAATTTCTTTACAGTATACAGGATGTCAGAAAAAAAGAAGAAATTGTCTTGTCCAAAATTTGCTGTATAATAGAAAAAGAGAGGAAGAACTGGAAAACCATGTCAAAATAACGCTTTTTTTTTCAAAACCCGAGTTTACTTTGCCAAATATTAAAACAACAATAATACAGCCGAATCCCAATATTCTGAAACTATACTTGAAACAAGTATCAGCAGGAGACAAGAAACTGATCAAGAAAGCAATCCATCAACATCTTCAAGTTCCGCTGATAATGACACCTTCAAAAATTTCCAGAACGGAAAATATGAGTCAACTTTCGAAAGATGCAGCACTATGGCCAAAGAAATTACGTCCTAATAATATTCAAGAATTAGTAGAACGTGGTCCTGCTTATTATCAAAACAAAAAGGATATATATATATATATATATATATATATATATATATATATATATATATATATATATATATATATATATATAAACGAGTATTTTTAATGTTTTAAATATATTTTTTTATTTTTTGTGCTTTTATAGACTTGGAAAAGGCCTATGACAGAGTGGTGAGGAGTGAATTGTGGTCTACATTGTCTATGTATGGGGTGAGTGGGAGTTTAATACGAGCACTGAAATCACTTTACGAGGATTCCACATTGTGTCAGGATAAACGGAGCTTGCACGGACTGGTTTAACATCGAAAAAGGTGTGAGACAGGGATGTGTGGCTTCGCCATGGCTGTTTAACTTATACATAGACAATTGTTTAAAAGATCTGAAAGAGAGTGCGTATGGATTAAAAATGAATGATTTGATCGTCAAATGCCTTCTTTACGCCGATGATCAAGTCATATTAGCATTATCTGAAGAGGAGTTGCAGGCGATGGTTAATGTTATGCATGATTCACTGAAAATCAAAGGGATGAAAATAAATGTGAGCAAAACGAAAGTAATGGTTTTTGAAAGAGAAGAAAGCATGACAAACTGTGGGGTTTCGATTGAGGGAGAAAGAGTGGAACAAGTTAATGAATTTGTGTACTTGGGTTCAAAATTTACTAGAGATGGAAAGTATGACAGTGACATTGAGCGAAGGGTGTTGGCAGGAAAACAAATGAATGGGGCACTGCATAGCTTTATGAATAGCCAGAAAGTGTCAAAAAAGGCACGTCTGGCGGTGCATAGAGGTGTGTTGGTTCCTACACTTATGTTTGGTAGTAAATGTTGGGTTTGGCAGAAGAAGCATGAAAATAGGATTAATGCTGCGGAGATGAGTAGTCTGAGAAGTACAGCCGGAGTGACTCGGTTGGATAAAGTTAAGAATAGTGAGATAAGAAAACGCTGTGGTGTAAAAGAAGATGTGGTCACAAAGATAGATAAAGGAATGCTTAGATGGTTTGGACACGTAGAAAGGATGGATGAAGGAAGATTGACGAAACAAATTTATAAGGCGAGTGTGAATGGGCAAATCGGTAGAGGTCGACATCGGCGAACATATCTCGATCAGATCAACATTGTTTTGAAGAAAGGCCAGGTCAAGAGTACCAACAACCAAAGAGCATGTATGAGAGCACTGATGAAAGTAGAGGAAGCAAAAGATGTGTGTACGAACCGTAGCAAGTGGAAGGAAGTGGTTTCTGCCTACCCCTATGGGAAAAAGGCGTGACTCTATGTATGTATGTATACATCATATATTACCTACATTTGAAACTAAAAAACAAAATTTTTGAGTTGTAATACTGTTAGAACATATTTCTGTTTTCTATAAGTTTATAATTTTGTTATGTACCTCAATGAGAAAATACTTGTATGGCTTGTACTTGTAAAATATAAAAATGAAAATAAATTTAATTATTTTTCAATAGTGGATAATAATACCTAACTTAACCCTTATCTGTACTCACATAAGAACGTAATACAAATTTGGGGCATTATTTTAAATTTGGACAAGGACGCCAAAAGTACTAGGCGTGGGCCCGATTAAACAACCGCTCACCCCATGTATGGACAATGTCAACCACAATAAATTTCTCACCATTCTGTCATGGGTCTTTTTCAAGTCTACGAAAGCGCAGTTAACCTTTTGACTTCCAGCCAAGAATTTTTCACCTACCGAATTCCACAAATAAACTATAAATACATACCTAATCAAAACATTTTAGAATATGCCACAAATTTGGCATCCGTTCATGAATCTATAAAGCATAACACCCAATAAAATCATTAATTTTATCAAGGATAATAAAATCGGTAGTAAAGAAAATATTTTGCCTCAGATTATTATCTGAATTATATTGTTAAAAAGATAATAGTCGATCGATTCAGTACATATCTTATCATTAGACGCGTTAAAACTTATCTTTCCCCCCAGTGTGTTAAATTGTGTTTATTCAGATATGTGTAATCGTCAATATTGAAAATACAGTAGTTACTTGTATCGAACAACTTTGTTTTCATTCCCTGCATTGCGAACACTCATTTTTTGTTCATTCATTAGAACGTTATAGTAAAGTTGGGTTATTCCGGTTAGTGAAAAGGGTAACAAAAGTTTTACTTTTCAAGGATTACAATGCAAGTTAAAATTAGTTATATAGTCATGTCATGTTGATTGTGATAATTATAAATAGTGTTTTTAAACTAATATTCAAAGTAAGTACCAATATGTACGGTAAACAAATGCACTTACCCCTATTTACTTTACTTCATATTTTGTCCCATAATTTCTCCATTTTTTCGATTGCCCCTTTGATTTTGACTTAAAAGATAAGGTTTTCATTTGTAACAATATGAACAATGAACAATTTCCAGCCCAATTTAAAGCTTTTCGCATCACCTTACTCTTTACTCAAAACACTTATTGACAAATTAAACAGACATCAATTTATTTATGTAGTTATAGTGCACACTAATAAATGTCTTCATTATTAGTGTATTAATTTTTTTAGTCAGTGAAAATTGCCTTTTAAAAATAGTTCTTATTATAGTAAAAACTTCAATTTTTTTTCGGATGATATTTGATGTAAACATTAAGATTCTAAATACTACGAAGTCTAACAATGGAAAACTAAGACTGGTAAATAAGTTTATATACTTGGGTTTAAAGTTTACAAGAGACGGAAAGTATGACTGTGACAAGGAACGAAGGGTTTCGGCAGTGCTCGCAGTCTTCCCAAAACTTCCAAGCAATAAGTTTGATTATGATTTTACCCGTCAGACACCCTCGCGTCTAAAAAGATTATATAAATTCTCTAGATTTGATACATAAAAATGTGCCACATAAAAATGGATGAGGAAAAATGCAAATCTTTCCGTACAGGGTGTCCCGAAAAGATTGGTCATAAATTATATGACATATTCTGGGGTCAAAAATAGGTTGATTGAACCTCTCTTACCTATACAAATGTGCACACACAAAAAGTTACAGGGTGTATAAACGTATATAGTAGATTTAATCAAGCCAGAAATAAATTAAACGTCCAAAAATTCCAAGTCAACAAACAATATAAAAATTCTTAAAATTTCTAGATAAATGTATTAAATGTACTTACGAGAAATTCCAGTAAATATTTTTCTTAAAATACACTTACTCTTCCGTAACACAAGGCACTTCACTAATTTAACTTAAATCAAAACTCTTATTGTTTTTCTGTAAATATACAGTGTTCTATATCACAATAAATAAAAATATTAATGTTTGATATTTTTTTTAAAAAATCGGGATTTTTTTCTGAGCGAACGAACTGTCAACGTTATGTTTGACGTTACGTCGACTTAAAAGGTAATGATTTTCATGATATATGTTTTTAAGAAGGATTAGGGATCACGCTTGAATTGTTCCCACTCGTAAAATGTCTCGCTCTTTTCGATTTCGGTATAAAAAATAGGGGATTCCATTGAAAAAATAAGGTTGACCTTGAAAATGAGGTTCAATGTCAAATCAGACGTCACCGTTGGATTCCTCGTTGAAAGTTACCGAGGGTATGACCTTTGTTTGTTTTGTTTCACCACTAAACTAGCGAGAATTTTAGGAAGTCATACTTTGACCTTCTGGGGTTACGTTAAACTCATACATACACACATATCTGGACGTAAAATTTTCCGTTCTTTTCGATTCTGGCATAAAAAACGGGGGACAAATTCCCATTTAAAAAAAAAGAGGTTGACCTTGAAATAACCTTGAAAATGAGGATTAAGGTCAAATCAAAGGTTCTCGTTGGATTCCTCGTTGAAAGTTACCTAGGATATGACCTTTGTTGCACGACTAACCCCGTGCGGTTTTTCCAATTTCTGGGATTTCCATACTTTTTCCTCACAGGGTATAAAGGGTGTTTTATTAAGAATGGGTAATCTCTGAACTGGAGATACTACACACCAAAATATGGCGATTAAGCTTAATATGTTTTATACAAATGTTGCAGGTTTACAAGATACAGGGTATTTAAAGTTGGAATTTTAATTTGAAATTTCCTAATAATTTTGTGATTTTAATTAGCATCGTCTTGGAAATTGGCAACTTTATGTTGATATGAAAATTACGAATTTTATGCTGAATTTAGCACTATTCATACAGGGCTTTAGTTACACCCTGTTACTTAGGTAAATTACAACATATCTTTTTTGCCTAATGAGTTATGGCTAAAATGACTAGAAAATCTAAAAGGCAGTTCAATTTTAAATAAAAAAGGTACTCTTGTTTATTTCTTGTAACTCATTAGTTTTTGAGTTATTTGCATTTTAAACATTCAGCGTAAAGACTCCTAAGCCACCGTTATTATATTGACTTTTTTTAAGTAGGCTTGTGTCAGAACTTATCAGGTTTTTGTGTAAAGAAATATTTGAAAATTTTACTGCCACTAAGTAAGAGTGTATTATTTGTAGTAAGTGTTTAAAATCATCACAAACTGTTCAGACGTATTTATACCCGCCTAGGCTGTTTTCGTCATGAAAGCTTAAATGGTGCTCCAAAAAATATCAACGTCGATGATGAAGAAGAGGTTTTAGTTCGTATTTCGGAAAATCCAGATCTCAGTACTCGTCGGTTAAGTGCGGCAACAGAAATAAGCCAATCGTCCATCTGGAGAATTTTAAAGAAAGAGAATCTCCGTCCATATCACAATACTCCTGTCCAAAATTTGCTACCTCAAGATTTACCAGTTCGCCTACAGTTTGCTCAATTTATGCTAGATAAACAAAATGAAAACCAGGATTTTCTTAATTACTTCCTTTTCACCGATGAGGCGACGTTTACTAGACGAGGTGTTTTTAATTGGAAAAACAATCATTTGTGGGACTCCAAATATCCACATGCTCTAAAGGCACGACATTTTCAGCATGAATTTAAGGAAAGGTAAGGTTTGGTGTGGTGTGATATCTGGTTTTTATATTGGTCTTTTTGAACTTCCTCCTAATCTGAACGGGCCCCTCTATTTAAACTTCCTTGAACAACAGTTAAACACACTACTAGAAGATGTACCACTAGCCATAAGGTGGAAAATGTGGTTTATGCAAGACGGGGCGCCGCCACATTTTTCTCTGTCAGTACGGCAATACCTGAATGAACATTTTCCTCACCGGTTGATTGGGCGTGGCAGTGAATTTGTTTGGCCACCTAGAAGTCCAAGTTAAAACCTTCTAGACTTCTAAATATTGTCACAAATGAAGGACATGGTTTACAAAGATAAAATTAATTCCATCGAAGAATTACGACAGAAAATTCAAGAAGCTGCTAATATTATTAAAAATAATCGACAAATATTATTATTATTAATCCGGTTTATAGCGTCTTTCGCCTTCCGGTTCCCAGTTGCCAGCCTCTTCGGTCAGTCCTCCTGGGGCTAGATTTCTTTCGGACATCGCTTTCTGAATGCCCCCTATCCATGTTGGTTTCGGTCTACCTCTTTTTCTTCGTTCTGTTGGGGTCCATTTAAGCACTAGTTTGGGTAGCCTTTCATCTGTCATACGTTCAACATGGCCGTACCATATAAGTTGTCTTCTTTGGATTTCATCTATTATAGTTGTGTCGGTCTTTACAATTTGTCGAATTCGGTCATTTGTAACCCTATCGAGACGTGATATGCCAGCAGATCTTCGCCAGAAATCCATCTCCAGGGCTAGCAATCGGCGTTCTAATGTTTTATTAAGTTGCCACGTTTCACAGCCATATAGAACAGTACTTTGAAAGATAGTATTATATATCATATGTTTTTTTTCCCTAGATATATTTTTTGCCCATAACAGCGAGTTTAGGCATCCTATAACTTTCTTTCCTTTTAATATCCGTTGTTCTATTTCCTCCTCAGTACGACCTTTACATGTGATTTTTGTACCCAAATAGGTGTATTCCTTACATATTCCTATTTTTACATTGTCCAGATCCAGATCCAGATCTGTTGTTTCTGCCCCAATACACAAATATTTCGTCTTGCTCAAGTGTTATTTATGTTATTTAATATTCAAAGATCTTTAAGGAGACGCCTTACAAAGTGTATTGAAGTGAAAGGCGGGCATTTTGAGCATTTACTTTGAATTTTTTTTTTATTACTTTTACTGATTATTTGTTGTCTTTACTGTAGTTACCCCGCATAGTAGTAATTTAAAGAAATAAATTCTTTTCACATTCTTTTCATTGAATGTTTAAATTGAAAATAACTCAAAAACTGATAGTTACATGAAATAAACAATAGTACCTTTTTTATTCAAAATTGAACTGCCTTTTAGATTTTCTAGTCATTTTAGCCATAACTCATTAGGCAAAAAAGATATGTTGTAATTTACCTAAGTAACGGGGTGTAACTAACGCCCTGTATGAAAAGTGCTTAATTTAGTATAAAATTCGTAATTTTCATGCCAAAAAACATAAAGTTGCCAATTTTCAAGACGATGCTGCTTAAAATCACAAAATTATTAAGGAATTTCAAATTAAAATTCCAACTTTAAATACCCTGTATCTCGTAACCCAGCAACATTTGTATAAGACATGTTAAGCTCAATCGCCATATTTTGGTGTGTAGTATCTCCAGTTCAAAACAAAACTTGTACAAGGTACGAAGGTACTGGATTGGGTGCAGCGAGGTTCTAGGTCCCGGCAATTGCCTGTCTTTTTTGAACCAGTGCCTCCCGGCGGCGAACTGTGCTGTTTCCAGGTCCTTGCAGGGTGGTCTGCAGGTCGGGTCTTCATTGTAAAATGTTACAAAAACACATGGGCAAGATACAATGGGCCAACAGGTCAAAGTGTCACCGGAGGCAATAGCCAGATAGACCTAAATAGGGGTGGAGTTTTTAGTGAGTAGTCCTGACACAGTCAGTGGAGTCTCACAGTAGACCTTGAGCTTTTGGACTCATAACCTCTCCATAAAGGATTTTCTTCACCTCCGAAAGAAAAAAAAATCTCCAGTTCGGAGATTCTTCTTCTTCTTCTTTTTCTTAAGACATTTGTCTTGTTTTTCCTCATATATTAGCTCTCATAGCAGCCGCAACTGGGATTCTGATGTCCAGCTCTAGTGCCACCTCTTGGGCGGTCGTCCTGGTGGTCTGTTACCTTCAGGCTTGTTGTGCTTAGCAGCTCTTACGAGGCGGTTTCCAGGCATTCTGTCCACATGATCCCTCCAAGCTCTCTTTCGGACTCTGGACCATCTTACTACATCTTGAATGCCGCAGGTAGCTCTGACGTCTTCGCGCCTCTGCCTGTCGAGTAAAGTATGTCCTGTTATGGTCCTTAGGGTTCTCATTTCGGCTGCTCTTAAAATTCTCTTTGTTGCTGCTGTTTCTGCCCTCGTTTCAGTAGCGTAGGTCATTACCGGTCTTACGCAGGTCTTATAGATTCTGGTTTTGCTCGCTATAGACATGTGCTTGTTCCTCCATATCACATCTCGTAGGAATCCCGATAGTCTTGCTGCTTTGATTGTTTGCGACTTGACTTCCGACTTAAGATCACGGTTACTGGTTATTTGAGCACCCAAGTATTTAAATGACATAACCTGTGCCACGCTCTTGTCAGTTCGGAGATTGCCCATCCTTAATGAATCACCCTGTACATAGTATTTGTGATTTGTGATCCCTCCTGACGCGAGGGCGAACAGTCTCGTTATTTATTAGCCACACCTCGTATTGAAAAACGATCAGAAGTTATTTTGAAAAACGGTGGATATATATTTTTTTTCATTCGAAAAGCTTCCGAACATCGATCGCGTCGTCGTTACGTACGTTAGCACTATCAATAAAATTCCGATTATACACAAACAACCTCCGAAAATATCGGGAATAAATGTTTGTTGTGACGTGTTTCGTAAATGTTTGGATTGTTTGATATAACGCAGATTCCTCCGCGGAGCTTTTCTTACATAAAATTGATTTTATTTTTCACTTAGAAGGCGTCGTCGAATCGTCGCTACGTAATGTCCCAGACACGAAGGAAGATCATTTATCGGGAGCAGTAAAACTTTTGTTTGTTTCCATGGAAATATGATCGCCGTTTTCTTTTGGCGTATTTGTTTGTTGTTTGTTGTTTGCCGGTGTCGAAGCTTCGACGAAGAAGGTGAGTGTTTATTCTGTAATTGTTTATTTTTTAGTTTTAAGCCGTGACGTTTATTGTTAAAAATAATTATGATAGTAATGAAAACTTTTTATACAAATGAATGGGTGGCGGGAAAAACATTGTATGTAAAAAATGTCAACTTTACAGTAGAGGAGAAAAACTAATCTGGTAACTGCAATATCCTGGATCGGGTGCTGAGAGCAACATACAACGTTTTTCCATTCAAACCTAATCGCTTCCGATCTGACCACCTTCTTTACTCACTATCATTAATGGGTTTAAATAATAATTAAAATTAAAAATTAAATTTTTTTTATTCATCTTGAAAAAAATACAAAGAAGTAATCACTATCATCGTCACTATCATTTATGGGTTGGTTGGTCGCACACCTTACAAGCGTCAGTTCTAGGTGAACCAAAGCGAAGATTGGACTCTTTTTTAAATATTTTCCGGTACAAAGTGACGCTAGCCTCAACAGCTGGGTATTTTAGCTTAAAAAGTCTGTACATCTTTTTGACAGACAGATCTGAAGACAAACATTCTTTAGACGAAACATTTCGGCTATAATGACTTATTTCACGAGGGAAGGAGTTTATGGGATCCACAATATTTTTTCTAACGGAATTATTCACTGCGTGGAGTCGATTTGTATGCAATCCCCTTCCATCCTTCGGTACTAATTCACCCATCTTCATTTTGTTCTGAAGAACTTGGATCCGACGGGGGGTCACTGAAAATGTGTGGCACAACGTTTTCTTACACACTGATTCTTCTCCATCCAAACTATAAATAAAAGATGCCATTTTTCTTGATGTCGAATCAGTTTTGCCGGTACGCCTTTGCGTTGGTTCACGTAAAGTAATATATTTCAGCAACATCAGATTTTGCTCATTATACGTCAATTTATAAAATTGGCCATGCAACGAATGGACTTTTTCAATAGACAATCTCATACAACCTGATCTCATACAAGTTTCACCACATCCCTTTGCAATAGTTGGGAGAGTTTTTTCCGGGATCTCCTTGCCTTTACCTCGGTTGGAAATGTATTTCTGTCCGCTGTCCTTTAAAATCTTCCTCTTCTTGTCTTTCCACTCCGAAATATTAAGCGAACGTTTCCGATTCCTTGTCACTTTCGGTTAAGTTCCAACTTTTATTCATTTTGAACAAAATAAAATTCACCCTAACGTAAAGAAACAACAACGGTCCTAAACAACAAGAAACTAGGTAACTAAAAGGTTCACATAGCGTAACCTTACATCAACAGGCTGTCATAGCCATTAGATTACGACATACAACGTTTTTCCATTATTATGAACACTCAATTTTACTGGGAAAATGCCTTACAGCCCATTCTGTTGGCATGTGAACGAACTAAAATCACTGGGGATTCATTCTCTGGTCTACATAGATCATTATTCCGTAAAAAAAAAAAATTGTCAAAAATCGACATACAACGTTTTTCCCGCCACCCATTCAAATGATTTTTACCGACTTGCCGTATCTAATTTTTATTTGATTTTGTCAATATTGTTTTTTACATTAATTTACTCTTTTTATACATATTGGGTTTAAAATACAATATAATAATAATACTCTTTATTTGAATAAAACTACCTCATACAAAACTCGTACAAGGTAATTTTTTTTTTATTAAAATTAACGTGCTTGGCTACTATGGCCACTTGCACAAAACAATTACATTGCTGTATAAAATACAATAAGGTAATATATAATGGATTGGTTAAATTTTACTATAAAGCTGCACATCTTTAAGGAATTTCAGTAATCTGTTAATTTGCTCTGGATTATTTAGCATATATCGTAGGCTTGATGAGAGTTGATACACTGTTGTCTCCTGGCTGAGAATTGGTGACATTCAGTTAAAATGTGTTTTATTGTCAAATACGATTGACAGCTTTGACAATAAACTCGGTTGCTTAGGTTAGGTTGCTGGATGTCATCAGGTAACCATGCGTTAATTTAGAATGTCCGATGCGGAGTCTCCTTATTACGGCTAGATCTCGCCTTGAAAGTTCTGTAGGAGCATGAAAAGGACTATTGATTGACGGCTGAATTTTATATAAAAATGAACTGTTTGCATCTCAGTGCTGTTGCCATATAACTTTCGTTCGTTTTTTGATGTGAGCCTTAAGTCGTTACATATTTGGATATTGTCAGTAATAGCAGTGGATGTCGAGCAGTTTCAGCGTAATGATCTGCGAGTTCATTGCCTGCTATACCAATGTGTGATGGTAGCCAAATTAGGGTAACTGATATCTTTTGGGAAGTGATAAGCTGGTGGTAAGTACTTTGGATATTTTGGGCAATTGGATGTTCGATAAATATTTTTTGGATAGTCTGGATTGAGGCTAGTGAGTCTGTGCATACAGCTACGTGCTTATTTGTTAAAGTGATGTGTTTAAGGGTTTGAAGAATGCTAAATAATTCGCCAGTATGAACGCTGCATAAAAGGGGGATAAGGGAGGAATGGGACGTTGTAACAGAGCAGCCTACTCCTGTTTTATATAGAACTAGATCGTATTTATTTGTTAGTATGATGTTATTAAAAGCTTTCATTATGAGTTCCCTTGGGAATATATGTTTGTCGTATCGTGTAAGTGATGTGTTAAGCTGAGGAATAGTAACGGCCCAAGGAGGAGTCTGGGGTAGTGGGAGAAGACTTGTTTGCGGTAGATTAATGTCATTAAGCAGCTGTGCTAGCACTAGTAGAATGGGTTTTGTTGATAATAATGGTATGCAGGATTATGGGGGTTCGAGGATACGGAGGCAGCATAAGAGAGTAGCAACTGTTGTCGTCTTAACCAAAGAGGAGGTTCATTAGCTTCACAATAAAGGTTTTCTACAGGGCTAGATCGAAAGGCATCTAGGCAAAGACGTACAGCTTTATTGTGTATTGGGTTTAAGAGGTGAAGATATGTTTTTGAAGCTGACATATATATGTAGCAGCCATAATCTAGTTTGGAGTGTATCAGCGATCTATATACTTTAAGGAGGGAATTTTCGTCGGCACCCCAATGCAAATGTTAGAGAGTTTTGATTATGTTGAGCCTCTTACTATATATTTATAATTCTATTAGTAGGTCACAAATTTCTCTTTTAAATGCTTTTTACTGTGACTGTCAATCTATAAACTGGGTAGTTATAGTTAACATTCCTGGTATTGTAGATATTTTGTGGAGTGTGATCTGAGAATAAATGTTTGTTTATGAACAAATACATGAGACATTCTTGAATATATACTCCCACAGCAGTTAATATATTAGCTGAACGGAATTTACCTCTTCATGACTCTTTATACTAAGATTTATTGATTATTCTTAGCACTCTTTTTTGTATTATGCATATTTGTTCTATCCCACTACTACCACCATAGAACAATACACCATATCTAAAACACGATTCAAAGTTAGCATGGTATACTATTTTCATTCCCGATTGATCTATATATTTGGATAGGATCCTAAATGCATAACATACTTTACTCAATTTACTTGATGACTTGACATGAAATTTCCAATTTAAGAACTTAGTGCTGGTTACGATTTCTACATTATGGTTATTTAATATTTTTGGGTAATGTATCATTAGCTGTTTTGGTATCAAAGAGTACTGTACTAGTTTTTTCTTCATTTACGAATTGTTTATTTTCTGTGAACCAGTGATAGATATTTGAAAGTATTTAATCTGAGTTTGCCACAAGAGGTGGATAATTTTTTTCGGAGACTAGGATATTTGTATCATCTGCATAATTGATCATACTGCAGTTGACATGAGTGTTTAGGATACCAAAGTCATCATTTAGATAAATTATAAAAAGATATACCCGTTGTTCGAGAAATGCAGTTATGTAACTATATAAAGTCATGGGCTACACTTCCGTAGGAATTTGCGCACCAAAATTATGAGACGCCACCTATAACATATGATATGACCTATGATGGAAATGTCTGAGTTCAAACATGTGGTTTGCTCCTTTTCAAAGTCTTATCTGAGAGTAACAAACCGAACAGTAGCGAGAAAAACCTGATTTGAGCGAATGTTTTATAGATGCGCATGACCAAAAATATTGTTACGCTTATGGGTTGTTTAATAAGTGGTATACACTCAAAAGTAACAGTAACAGTTATTGCACGTTGCGGAAACCGGGGCTTGCGTAACAAGAATGCACCGTCGCTAACGGAGCCTACAGGAATCCGGGCGAAATCCTGTAGTAGACAGCCTTAGTCCTGTGCAGGGGGCACCTCAGGGCCAGACCACCCCTTCCCCCATACTCGTTGACTGTAAAAAAGAACTGATAACGCTGGTAGACCGTAATCACGTCAAACTGATACGGGTTCCAGGACGCCAAGAAGTTGCAGGTAATGAGGAAGTAGACGAACTTGCAAGAAGAGGTTCGGAAAAACACAAACACTACTGGAAAAGTATACCAGGAAACAAACACGGGAAATAATACATCAAAGGACCGTGCCATAAAAGAACGGCAGAACTGTTACAGATGAACAGGATTCAGGTACTAGATTGGGTGCAGCGTGGTTCTAGGTCCCGGGAATTGCCTGTCTTTTTCGGACCATTGCCTCGCAGCGGCGCAGTGAGTGTTATGCTGTTTTCGGATCCTTGCCAGGTGGTCTGCTGGTCGGGTCTCCATTGTACAAAGATACAAAAAACACATAGGCAAGATACAATAGGCCAACAGGTCTAAGTGTCACCGGAGGCAATAGCCAGACGGACCTAAATAGGAGTGGAGTTTTTAGTGAGTAGTCCTGACACAGTCAGTGGAGTCTCACAGTAGACCTTAAGCTTTCGGACTCATAACATCTCCATAAAGGATTTTCTTCACCTCTAAAAAAAAACAGTTTTGAAACGAAGTTCCTTATTGCACATTGCGGAAACCAGCAAAACTGTGCGTAACAAGAATGTGTTAGTCACTTTTACATTACATTCTTGCGGTTGGGCCATTGGTATAGGCACCTAGTCACCTAGATCTTTGATCCTCTGTGACGATCTCTGTGTCTTCAGGGCATCAGAATTCCAGTCCGCTGGTTTTGGCAAACCGCAGGATTTTTGTTGGCCCTGTCTCATTTAGATCACTTGGATCCATTACCATGCGGCCCCAGGTCTGGTACCTGTACATCGCTAGCATCGGGCAGCAACACAGAATGTGTATGCTGCTGTCTTTTTTTTTGTCGCATAGTCGGCAGTTTTTTTCAGCCGCCAGCTTAAGTTTGAAGAGGTGCGCCTTTAGTGCGATGTGACCAGTGAGCAGGCCAAGCGTGCTGCTTAACCTACTTCGGTTCATCGTCCAGAGTGCGTCTGCCCTCTTCTGGAGAGGTTTTTTCATCAGCTGTCTTGATTTTCTGCTGCCAGTATTTGCATTCCACTGAGCGATACGTTCTTGTTTAAGGATTAGTTTAAATTCATGTTTCGCTTCGGCAATTGGCAATCCGATCCTTTTTGGTTCCACCAGGGTTCCATTTTTTGCCAGTTCATCGACTACCTCGTTGCCATTTACTCCTGTGTGCCCAGGAACACTTGTAAGAGTGACCTTATTTGCAGTCGCTAACTTAGTGAGGGCCTGCATGCAGTCCCACACTACCGATGATATTGTGGTGCAACTTACGAGGGCCCCAATGGCCGCGCGACTGTCAGTGAGAATATCAATCTCACTATTGGTTACTCTGTTTTCTGTCAGGTGCGTGGCACACCTGAGTATGGCATAGACCTCGTCCTGGAAGACCGAGGCGTATTTCCTCAAGGGGTATATTTTGTTTTGAAGAAAGGCCAGGTCAAGAGTACCAAAAACCGAAGAGCATGTATAAGAGCACTGATGAAAGTAGAGGAAGCAAAAGATGTGTGTACGAACCGTAGCAAGTGGAAGGAAGTGGTCTCTGCCTACCCCTATGGGAAAAAGGCGTGACTTTATGTATGTATGTATGCTTTCCCTGTGGTTGCAGGATGCTCTAAACACACCTGCCCCATAGCGTCCCTGGTACCCTGATCCATCAGTGTACCATCGTTTTACTCCTGGGCTGGTCAATGGTGTTTTCTTCAACTAGTCTTCTCTGGTTGGTATTTTTGTTTCATAGCTTTTTTTCTATCAAGGTCTTTTTCGGAATCTTGCCCGATTTTAGGGGTGTTTGCGGAGGGCCTCGATCTTGGTGTGACCAATCCCGTTGCTCCTCCACCCACCCTGACACTTTAGTCTGTATCCAGTGTTCATGGCCCGATCTTTGATCAGGAGATCCAAAGGTGCTACGTTGGGGGCTATTTGTATTCCCTCTGAGGGGGCGGTGCTCATTGCTCCCGTTGCAGCCCGCAAGAATTTTCCTCGCAGGCTTCTCAACAGGTTCACAGTCCTGGCCCCGTGTGGTGTCCAATGACACCACACGGCTTGTTTAAATAAATTTCCAATTTGTATTTTGTACCAAATTATCATAATAATAAATAAAACGTTATTTTTCTACTAGTTTTTACTATTTAATTACCACTTTGTTTAGTCTATTGTTTAAGCTATACCTTAACTTTAACAAGAAAAAAGTCAAAGAAAGAAATCTGTCAAAGGTCCCCACTTTATTCCCAACGAAACGGATGTCGAGTGTAGATTTAAACCGAATTGGTTACCACCCAACCACACCTTTTCTTCTTTATCTTGATTAAGAATATACTCGCGAACTTCTTTGTTTAATGTCAAGCAACCGTCGTGTTTTTTTGACGTTTCATCCTACTCCGTTCTATTAAACCAGAAGTGGTCGCTAGAAATAATCACCTCTAACTCGATTACATAGGAAGGCTAAGATTGTCTCCTACAGATTCCTGTCTCTGGAAAGGCAAATTAATGGAGAGCAACTCGGGGACCACTCCGGGATACTGAGTAAAACAAAAAACCACCATTTTCTCAGTATGGTTTCTGCAATGCTAGCCACAAAAGTACACGTAGAAAAGTCGTTCAAAGTCCTCTTTCCGAAGAAAGATGAATGGGTAAGGGGAGAAATCCTCTTCCCATAGACTGAATACGTAATATACACGGATGGCTCAAAAACCCCTGATGGAGTTGGGGCCGGTGTTTTCAGCAGGAAACCAAAGATTGAAATATCTACCAGTCTTGGCAGATATGCTACAATCTTTCAGGCTGAAGTCTTCGCTATCAAATTGTGTGCAAGAGAGATGACTAACAGACAACAGCAAACAAAAACATAACAGCCAGGCTGCTTTAAAAGCACTGAGCTCTAACAAGATAAATTCTAAACTTGTATGGAATTGCATCGAATCCCTAGAGTACCTTGGTGCGAACAACATAGTGACCCTGCTGTGGGTACCTGGATACCAGGGGGTGAAAAGAAACGAAAAAGCCGACACCTTTGCAAAATATGGGGCCGAATCTGCGTTCATTGGACCAGAACCGGTTTTTGGAGTCACTACAAGTGCCGCCAAAACAATTATTTCGGACTGGGCGGAGAGGAAAATACTCACGAACTGGTTCGATTTGCTGCGCGGAAGACGTAACATATGCTATGTTCATGCCCCGGCCTGGGAAGAATAAGGTTCAACATATTTTGTTACACTAACCTAGAACCTACCGATTTCAATAAAATCTCACCCCATACAACCATGAACTTCGTGCGAAGGGCTGGATTGTGCGGTGAGCTGTAACCTCTAGGGGTGAGCCACAATATATCTTCTACAGGTCGCAGTGGAGGGGCGACCTACGCCTCACTCACATGATACCTAAGCAGTCACGCTGTATATTAACAAGAAATATGTTTTCAAAATCAATTCTTAGAAACAATTTTTAAACTAAAGGTTTTGAAAGTTCACATTAACAAAAAAAAATGTAATGTTTTTTGGAAATAAATAAAAAAAAATTAAAGAAAAGTGGAAGGAAAGCCATCTGTAAACTTAGAGAAGCGAATTTTTTTAATAGTTAGGAGTGGAAAAGCAGTGTATACCTAATTGCAATAATTTTCAGTGGATATTTGCATAGCTTTATGAATAGCCAGAAAGTGTCAAAAAAGGCACGTCTGGCGGTGAATAGAGGTGTGTTGGTTCCTACACTTATGTATGGTAGTGAATGTTGGGTTTGGCAGAAGAAGCATGAAAATAGGATTAATGCTGCGGAGATGAGTAGTCTGAGAAGTATAGCCGGAGTGACTCGGTTGGATAAAATTAAGAATAGTGAGATAAGAAAACGCTGTGGTGTAATAGAAGATGTGGTCACAAAGATAGATAAAGGAATGCTTAGATGGTTTGGACACGTAGAAAGGATGGATGAAGGAAGATTGACGAAACAAATTTATAAGGCGAGTGTGAATGGGCAAATCGGTAGAGGTCGACCTCGGAGAACATATCTCGATCAGATCAACATTGTTTTGAAGAAAGGCCAGGTCAAGAGTACCAACAACCGAAGAGCATGTATGAGAGCACTGATGAAAGTAGAGGAAGCAAAAGATGTGTGTACGAACCGTAGCAAGTGGAAGGAAGTGGTCTCTAGTGGTCTCTGCCGACCCCTATGGGAAAAAGGCGTGACTCTATGTATGTATGTATGTATTTGCTTTAGAATTTTAAGTTAAATCGTATGATAACAAATAATTAGATTATAAAATATTTAAATTTTATTAACATTAACCAAATTTCGTCGTCTCAAACTTGCTTTTAATCGATACCCAAACGTATGCTTAGCAGATAAGAATTGGTATGTATTAGATAAAGTAGAATAAACTTTATCCATTTAAATTTATTGATTTTGCAATTTTTTAGACCCACGGTAGCAAATTGTTATCGTTGAGAGGTGTTGGGTAATGGCTGTAAATAATAAATTATTGATAAGGATTTATCTGAAATATTTTGAAATTTTTTTTTGTATGTCTGCAGATAACGATTTTATATATAGTTTCTATAACTGTGGCTTAGCCATGGCTGTTAAACTTTTAGCCGATTGTTTAAAAGACTTGAAAGGGAGTGCGTATGGATTGATTTGATCGTCAAATGCCTCCTTTACGCCGATAATCAGATCATATTAGCGTTATATAAAGAAAAGTTGCAGGCGATGGTTAATGTTATGCATGATGTCCTGAAAATCAAAGAGATGAAAATAAATGTAAGCAAGACGAAATTTATGGTTTTTGAAAGAAAAGAAAGCATGACAAACTGCGAAGAGCTGATTAAAAGAGAAAGAGTGGAAAAAGTAAATGAGTTTGCATACTCGAGAGACGGAAAGTATGACTGTGACCATGAGTTGGCAAATAAATGGGGTCCTGTACAACTTTATGAGCAGCCAGAACGTGTCAAATACGCACGTCTGGCTGTGCATAGAGGATTGCTAGTCATTAGACTTATGTATAGTAGTGAATGTTGTTTGGCAAAAGAAGTATAAAAATAAGATTAATGCTGCAGAGGTGAGTAGTCCGTGAAGTATAGCCGGAGTGACTAGGTTGAAAAAAGTGCAGAATAGTGAGATAAGGAAACGCCGTGGTGTAAAAGTAGATGTGGTTACAAAGATAGAAATAATTAGATGGTTTGGATACGTAGAGAGGATGGATGAAGGAACATTGACAAAACAGATATATAAGGCGAGTGTGAATGGACAATTCGGTAGAGGTTGACCTCGGCAAACATACCTCGATCAGATCGACATTGTTTTGAAGAAAGAGGGTGAAAATAAATGCAAGCAAGACGAAAGTAATGGTTTTTGAAAGAGAAGAGAGCATGAAAAACTGCGAGGTGCTGATTAAAGGAGAAATAGTGGAACAAGTAAATAAGTTTGTATACTTGGGTTCAAAATGTACGAGAAACAGAAAGTATAACTGTGACATTGAGCGAAGGGTGTTGGCAGAGAGTACCTGTGTACCAGAGTACCAACAACTGACGAGCATGTATGAGAGCACTGATGAAAATAGCAGGAGTAAAAGATGTGTGCAAGAACCGTAGCGGAAGTGAAAGGAAGTGGTCTCTGCCTACCCATACGGGAAAAATCGTGACTATATGTATGTATGTATGTAACCGTGGTTTCTGCGAATCCTTTTTTCCTATTAATAAAATAATCACATGCATGTAATTAAAAAAAATCTTTTTCGACTATTGATTTTTAAAATTTCTACATGACAATGAAAATAAGTTGTTTATTTTTAAGAAATTAAAAAAAATTTGCAATATCTACTAAATATATATCCACAAACTGATGCTATCAGCTTTTGTCTGCTCCTCACATTTGTACATTCAGCACAAAAAATTAACTAATCAATTAAAAACATCTACTTCGACCAAGGCTACTTACTATACGTCTGGTGACCCAGGGTAGGGTGCAGTAGTCAACAGCTAAAACGATGCTAGAGCCCACCAGAGCTCTGATATTGAGTGGCGCACTTGGTGCCATGCACAATTCAGGTATTTGTAAGGTGTATTATCCGATTCAGTGCTTAGCATGAGACAGGCTATCCGTGTTTGGGAGAGACCATTTAAGGTATGCTTTCCAAAAAGAGAGAAATGGACCGGAACCCAAAAGTCGGTGCTACTCAATAAGGACATCCCCGGTTCACAGATGTCTCCAAGATGAGCGCCGAAGATGAGATTATATAATATAATTTGTATGACTTTTGTTGGAAATCAGTACTTCCAACTGTACAATTGCTCTTTGAGAAATTCCTTGATTTTTAAAACTACTCAGTACGGCCCTGACGCCGACAAAAAATCATCTAAAAGACACGTGCAGTTATTTGCAATCCACTATAATGTTTTGATCACCATCTTATCACGTACGTGCGCAATTGCAGAAATCCGCTCCACGAACGCGTGATTAAGACGGTTACGATTTTTGACCAATAAAAACGCTGAATTCAACGCGAAATAGAAGCCACGTTCGAACCGGCTTCTGGCCTCTCGCTCTCTTTTCCAATCTATCCGCCGGCAAAGGAACATCTCGCCGCTACGAGCACGCTTTAAAACACAACGTGGTAAACTTCATATCAATATAATCAGATAAAATAAATCAAATTCAAAGCTAACAACCAGTGAAATTATTCTAAAGATACAAGAGGCTTGAAACTGTAAGCTCCATGTATTAAATTACACAATATATCCTCGATGACAAGTGTGTTGTTTTATTTACTGTGATAACAAAATTCACGGCGATAAAAGACAGTAAACCCTTCAGCCTATAGTAGGTAAAAAACCAATCGAGCCAGCTTGACTGAATTATCGAAGGAATCCACCAACTACGTTCCGGAAGACGTCGTCGAATAGCAAGAGTGCTTGGTTGCTAAAACTTTGGTACTCTTTTCATTGAGATTGGGGTAAAAGATTGGCAACCAAACATTCACGTATTATATCTTTAAACTGGAATGGAAAATTTCTTACGCGTTTATCATAATGTGGGGGTGCCCCGTCCTGTTGGAAAATTAGTTTTGAACCAGGGTGTTGAATTGGCAGAAGGGGTCCACAAAAATAAAACAAGTGAATACAAGATCGAAATTGAGGAATGTCTAGCCAAATTTGATGACTTCAACCTACAAAGAAAAGTTAAGGAAAAAAAATAATGTACTTACCGATAATCAAGGACGAGGTGTAGTAGATAAGATACATATTAAACACACCTGGGAAGAGTACATTAAAGAGCTGTTTGAAAGCAACTGGTCCTGATGGAATTCCTGCTGAAATACTAAAACTAATGAAAGGAGATAACCTAAAGTGGTTAACAAGGGTATTTAATAAAATATATGATAAGGGCGACATACCCGTAGAAAGGCTGAAATCTGAATTTATTGTCCTTCCCAAAAAACCGATTGCTATAAAATGTAATGAGTTTCGTACTATAAGTTTAATGAGTCATCTGTTAAATCCACAACCGAATATTTAAACTTTGTGAAGAACAGATATCTCAGTCCCAATTCGGCTTCAGAAGCGCCGTAGGAACCGGGGCAGCTCCTTTTTCAGTCCAAGTATTGTTTCAGCGATGCAGAGATGTTAAATGTGATGTGTATGCATGTTTTATCGATTACACAAAAGCGTTTGACCGAGTACGACTACCAAAATGATGGTTGTCTTGAAAAAAACTGGCCTGGGTGGAAAAGAGATCAAGATCATCCGAAATCTCTACTGTAACCAGGTGGCTTGTGTCAGGATAGACGGAGACAGAACAGAATACATAAAAATACTAAGAGGTGTAAGACAAGGATGTACACTGTCCCCAGTCATCTTCAATTTATACTCTGAATATATCTTTAGAGAGGCGCTGCAAGACATTGAGGCCGGAATACTACTAAATGGGGTACGGTTAAACAACATAAGGTATGCAGATGACACTGTTATTTTCGCAGACAGCCTTGTTACGTTGCAGCTTCTGTTGGACAGAATCACAGCTTTCAGCCAACAGAATGGGCTGGAAATAAAAAAGAGTAAAACGAAGTTTATGATAATAAGTAAAAACCAAGAAATCCGTGGAAACTTATTAGCAGATGGAACTCCCCTGGAAAGGGTTAATAGTTACGTATACTTGGCACAAACATTAATGATGAGTGGAACCACTCTATTAAGATCAGAACTCGCATTGAAAAAGCAAGAACCGCATTTCTCAAGATGAAAAAAGTCTTCATAAGTTTTCAGTACTTGAGGTATTTGAAATGTGGCTTTACCGGAGAATTAAAAAAATACCTTGGACAGACCGGGTTACCAATGCAGAAGTGCCGGCCAGATTACCGGATCTCTCGCCATTGGATTTCTTTTTGTGGGGACACCTAAAATAAAAAATATACGTTACTCCGCCTGCAGATCTTGCAGAGTTTCGACAAAGAATTGTGACAGAAAGCCGATTACTGGCATTACTGGTCAGCGGAGGACATTTCGAAAATATTATAACTCATTAATTTGGTGAAATTTAAAATTTTTCTGTTATTACTGATATTCATTAAATAAACTAGTTAAATCCAAAAATCTTCAGTTATTTAATAGATTAAAAAAAAATTACAATGTTGTGTAGAGAATTAAATTACCTTAAATTACAAATGATGTGTCACTCGAACACACTTGCTATTTAAAAAAAAATTGGGGATTTATGCGAGGCATACATTTTGTATAAAAATTCGTTCCCCTCTCAATAAAATTTGGCATGTTTTTTTAAATTTTGATGAAAGTAAGCGAAAAATTGATCCTGAAATGTTTGTATCGATTGTTTTTTTAAGAGACATAGTAAGCCATATGTTGAGATTAGAGGTCGACAAGACAAGAATTCTTATTTTACCATGAAGACAGTGACTATTCAGTAAACAGTACCCACGTCTGCTAATCCATTTGGCTCCGATTCTGGTTTAGAATATTTACTAACAAGCAGTAGACCTAGGCAGAAACGTAAGCGTTACGGTTTCAGTAAATATAAAATAATGAACTGAATCTGAAACCGTAGCTGTCGGAGATGGCGGCAGCAAAAGAAAAAAGCAGCAGTAGCAGTAGCACACTTGTCTCAACTTTCACATCCTATCGATCACTTTCGGTGAATGATACAAATAGACTCAGGCAGGAACAGGTTGATTCCATCAATGGAGATCTTAAAGCAATCGTCGAGTAGGGAACCAACAATCTTGTTCAGTTCAACGCCCAAAAAACGTGTGCCACGTTTTCCAAGAAAGTGAATTCCTCAAATCATCCTATTACAATGTCCGGAAATACCCTTGAACCAAGTCCCTCCATCTCGATTTTGGGAGTCACGGTGTCCAATAATATGTCTTGGCATGACCATGTTGCTAACATCGCAAAGTCGGCAAGCCAGAGGGTAGGTTTTATGTGGAAAGCCAGAAAGTTTTTTACTCCTGATCAACTGTTGACGACGTACAAGGCTCAAATCCGACCTCTACTGGAGTATTGCTCGCATATTTGGGGTTCAGCACCAAGGCATTCTCTTCGTCTTCTAGATTCCATTCAGAAAAGAGCCATTCGCTTGATAAACAGCTCAACTCTCACAGATACCCTTCACCCTCTAGAACATAGAAGAAGAGTTGCAGACCAGTCATTGCTCTACAGATATTTCCATGGCAGATGCTCCAGCGAAATAAAAACTCTTGTACCACCATTGGCCACATTCGGCCGAAGAACTCGGCACGCTGATCAGTCTCACCCATTTACTCTCAAGATTGACACTACAAGGACCAATCTTCATCAAGAATCCTTCTTTTACAGGGCTGCTACGGAATGGAAGAAGCTTCCAAAATCAGTTTTTCCAGAGAACTATGACCTGCAGATTTTTAAAAAGCGTTTCCACAATCATTTCCTTTCTATAATCCATTCCCCTTCTAATAGTCGCAGTGCGGCCCACACGATAGGTCTACCCTTTTTGCGACTATTTTCATAAAAAAAAGTATTCACCAATGCAGAAAAGTGGTGCTACTGGCAATACTGGCAAAATGAAATATTTAAAGCTAGTTACTTAAATAACTCCGCCGAAAATGATCTGGAGACCTGCTTGAAGACGAAAAAACAGAAATATTACTGGAAAATATGACGTCTGAATCACAAATAACATCAGACGAGCTCGAACGAGCTATAAAACTGTCTAAAAATAGGCAACCAGACCAGATGAAATACCCAATGAAATAATCAAACTACTTGAAAAAAATGGTAAACATTATCTCCTAAGCCTTTTCAACTGTATGGGCTGTATGGGGTCGGCTTCAGAATAGCCCCAGGGTAAATCCTGCCTGTCGTAAGAGGCGACTAAAAGGATAACCGTAGGTGGAAGATGGTCTCATCGCCCGGTGAAATACCACCATATCGACTTTGTGTGCTGTGAAATGGATCATTCCATGTTTCAGTGTTCGGTCGATACTTTCCGGTCTCCCTCTTTCCTTTTCCCCAATTCCTCCTTTATTTTCAGGTGCATCCTAATAGTAATAATGATGAAGTTTCCTAGAGTAAAACACTCCGGAAGCAAAATACCTCTCCATTCGGATTTCCGGGCGAAAGGTACTCGAGGGGACTCAACATTAAAGATTAATTTTTGCAACATCCGTGGACTCAACAAGAACATCAATGACGTCCACCATCACCTACAGACGAAAAAACCGGATATTCTGGCTCTAACAGAAACACAAGTAAACTCGTCCACCAACAAGGTCCATATGCTTTGTCCTGGTTACGAACTCCATTCTCGACTCAGGTTCAAAGGTGAAGTCTGCCTTTAGGCTAAGGCTAACCTTTCATGCCAGCGTGAAGAGAGTTTGGAACCGAAAGACTTTGATGTGATGTGGTTTAAGCTGATACCAAAGTGACTAAGTTCCTCTGCTGCCTTTACCTATCACCTAATGAACCTTCATATAACAACCTCTTTGAGTTTTTATCACTCAATTTGGACTACATTCAGGAGAACCATCCAACAGCTGAAACCATAATCATGGGGGACTTTAATGTACATAACGCTGCCTGGCTCAAATTCTCTAACAAAACTGATGATGCAGGTCGTCAAGCTGAGGCCTTCGCCATCACTCATGGTCTAGAACAACTGGTCGAGCTACCAACCCGCATCCCTGATGTCAACAACCAGGCTGCCAATACACTAGATCTTTTCCTCACCACCAATCCTGACCCGTATAGAATAGAAGTTTGTGCCCCACTTGGAAACTCTGATCACACCCTCATCTCCACAACATGCTCTTTCCATTTACCATCGAGCAGCACAATACCACCCAGTCTCATGTGGCATTACAATTCGGCCGACTGGGAGGGTCTTCGTATGTTTTTCTCAGCGTTTCCATGGAAGAGAGTTTGTTTCTCCTCAGTAGATCCAACACGATGTGCTGAGACAATTTCTGAAATCATCATGTTAAGGATGCAAACTTACATACCGAATACCGAAAGAAGAACATCATCCGATAAGACCTGGTTTAACAGAAACTGCTCTAGAGCTGTGGCTTCCAAACAGGCAGCATACCATCGATGGAAAAAAAATCCGGGACCTGAGACCAGAGCAGCATATGTTGAGGCTAGAGGCATATGCAAAGAAACAATAGAATGTTCAAAAGATGCTCATAATGCCAAAATAAGATTAAAACTTGTTGAATGTCCTAACGGATCCCGTTCATTTTGGTCTTTCGCCAAAGCTGTGAGAAGAAACTTCACTTCCAGCTCTTTTCCTCCTCTAACCAATGAAGATGGAACACTAGCAACGACTGCCCAGGAAAAAGCCAATATCTTTGCGCACCTATTTGCTGGAAATTCCACTCTGGATTCTTCGGGAAAACAACCGTCGAACATTACACCTATTGACAGTCACATGCCCGAGATCACCTTTCGCCAACGTACTATCAGAAAGATTTTGCTGGGTCTCAACACCAACAAAGCCTGTGGATCTGACGGAATCCCGCAGATTGTTCTCAAGAAATGTGCCCCAGAACTAACACCTGTTCTTTGCAAGTTGTTCAACCACTCTTACAATTTGGAAGTATTTCCGTCCAATTGGAAAATTGCAAGAGTACAGCCAGTCCCTAAAAAAGGCAAAAAGACCCTACCTAGCAACTACAGACCTATCGCACTGCTATCTATTATTTCAAAGGTCATGGAAAAAGCCATCAACATCGAGCTCATGAAATATCTGGAAGACTCAGGAATTATCAATGATAGGCAATATGGCTTCCGCCATCAGAGATCAACTGGTGACCTGCTCGCATACGTCTCACATATATGGCAGCTATCTATTGAAAAGTATGGAGAAACTTTAGCTGTGGCATTAGATATCTCCAAGGCGTTCGATCGAGTTTGGCACCAGGGACTCCTCGCCAAGCTTCCATCTTATGGCTTGCCCCCTCAGCTGTGTTCTCTGCTTGCTAGTTTTCTCTCAAACAGGTCTCTCCATGTAGTGGTCGATGGAGTTTCATCTGACACTCTACTCATAAATGCTGGTGTTCCGCAAGGATCCATTCTAGCACCAACACTATTTTTACTTCACATCAACGACCTATTGAAAGCAACTTTATGTCCCGTTCACAGCTTTGCCGATGATAGTACCCTCCATACCGCTTTCTCTTCCAGGGCCCCTATATCAGCCCGTGAAACCAGAAATGGACGAGGAAGAAATGTTAACAATATAAATATGGACTTAGCAACAATTCTCGAATGAGGATCCAATAACTTGGTAGAATTCAATGCAAACAAAACACAAGAATGTCTTTTCTCTAGAAAAGCCGATCTCACTGTGCCTAACATAACTTTGTCAGGAGTAACCATACCACTGAAGTCATCCATATCGATGCTTGGTATTACTATCAGCAATAACCTTTCCTGAGAAAATCACGTGAGGTCCATTGCCAAAAGTGCATCCCAAAAACTTGGTTTTTTGTTTCGTGCCAAGAGCTATTTCACCTCCAGTCAGCTGCTTATGATCTATAAGGCACAGATCCGACCTATACTGGAGTACTGTTCCCATATTTGGAGTGCAGCACCTAAACATATCCTGAAGCTACTGGATTCTGTCCAAAAAAGGGCAATTCGTCTCGTCGGTGATGCCTCGCTTACAAACTCGCTCACTTGTATGGAACACCGTTGAAAAGTTGGCGATTTGTCTCTATTTTATAGATATTTTCATGGGCGATGCTCTTCTGAAATATCAACAATCGTTCCTCCTTTGGCAGTCTCTTCGAGATTAACCCGTCAAGTTCAGTCTTCACACCCCTTCGTGGTCACTTTGGAGACCTGCAGAACATCACTTTCCAAAGACTCATTCATCCAACGAATTGCGAGGCTTTGGAACTCATTGCCTAGGGAGGTGTTCCCCGAGGCATACAACCTCCAGAAATTTAAGAAGAACACCAACTCCTACCTTCTTTCCCTTGGTTCCCACGATGTTCTCTGAACATTACAGGATATCCCTTTTCGTGGGAACCAGAACATAAAAAAAAAAAAAAAAAAATATACGAATCAGGAAATATACCAACAGACTGGCTACTATCACATTTGTGATGATACCAAAAAAGATGAACGCTAAGAAGTGCAGTGACCACCGCACTATCAGTCTGATGAGCCACGTGCTTAAGCTCTTCCTGCGAATATTGCACAGTAGAATGTACAACAAAATAGAAGAACAGTTAAGTGAAGCACAATTTGGATTTCGCAATAATCTTGGAACCAGAGAAGCACTGTTTAACCTTCAGGTCTTAGTTCAAAGATGCAGAGATTAAAATTCTGCAGCAGGTGGGAATCGACGATAAAGACTTGCGAATCATCGCGAATTTTTATTGTCATCAATGTGCAAACATTTGACTCGGACGGAGCACATCAAAGGAAGTGGAAATACGACGTAGAGTAAGGCAGGTGTGCATTCGGTCTCCTTTAATATTTAATATTTACTCTAAATATATCTTCAGAGAAGCCTTGGACGAAGTGGACCTTGGTACGGTGCTAATTGCTGCTAGTCAGGAAGATCTGCAAATACCATCAATACAAATCAGGGCATACGGGATACAGCTAGAAAAGGTTAACAACATCTCATACCTGGGCGCTAATATCAATGACAACTGGGACATGAGCAAAGAAATAAAGATCCGTTACGAAAAAGTCAGAACCGCCTTCTTTAAATTAAAAAGAATTCTCTGCAACAAAGGAATCACTTTAAAATTAAAAATCAGACTAACACGCTGCTATATATTCCCCACATTGTTCAATGAAGTAGAGAGTTGGACGCTGACCGACTCATTATTGAAGAGGCTGGAGGCCTTTGAAATGTGGGTCTACAGAAGGATCCTACGAATAAGCTGGATGGACCGAATAAGAAATGAGGTGGTTCTACAACGAATGAGGAAAAACACAGAAATAATTAAAATAATAAAAAGTCGAAAACTCGAATACTTCGACTACGTGATGAGGCATCCAGAGAAATATTATCTCCTTCATTTAGTGATGCAGGGTAAGATTGCCGGAAGTAGAGGTCCAGGACGAAGAACATCTTGGCTCCGAAATCTTCTAGAGTGGTATAGCAAATCATCCGCTGAACTATTCCCAGCTGCGATAAACAAAGTTATTATAGCCAATATGGTTGCCAACGTTCGATAATAGGACAGGGAACAGGAAGAAGAAGAAAATGATCTACAGAATCCAATACCAGAACCAGCACTGAGTCTTGAAAAAGAAGATAACGAATTTGATTTAGATATTACTTACCTATTTAAAAAAGCTAATAATGATAACTCAGAATCTTGGAAGTATGAAATTGAAAAATACTGATAGGAGCCTACGACAGAAAATTATGAGAATATACTTGATTGGTGGAAAAGACACGAAAATGTCTACCCGTCGTTATAAAAAATGGCCAAGGATTTTCCCGGAACGCCAGTCTTATGTGCCTTAATTCATGGCTGATGAATTCCGATTTAAAAATGTGTTAAATTTAATATTTTTTTAAATCTAGTTTACAATTTTAGTTTTAACAGGATTATCACTTATTTTTTTTAATTTACATTTTTGTGAATAGTTCTAGCAAAAAATACTCGAAAAAATGTGTTTAATAAATTAAAATATGTTGTTATGTTAAAATATGTTATCTTTTTCAAAAATAAATACGTTTTAGAGTTTTCATTGCTAGTCAAGATATTTCAAGATTTCTTGTTCTCTTGACAAGAAATCTTGGTATTGACATAAAATTTCCTGTCCTGTCTTGAAATCTGAAATTACTTCTTGTCTTGATCTTGATCTGAAATCAAGACAAGATCTTGAAATTTTCAAGAACTTGGCGATATCTAGTTTAGATATTTTGTAGGAATATTGTTAAATGTTTATATTTCTTTTAACGTACTAATTACTTAAATATAACATATTTTCAGCACTAGCAACCACTCACATACTGTTTTTATTTACAGATTTATACAATGATTACCCGTTTGATGTAGTGCCACAGCATAAAACGATGAGGGTCAAAAACGGGACTCCGTTAACATTAAAATGCCACCAGGAAAAGGCAAGATGGCACTTTAAGGTAACTTAACAATGGATTGCATAAACCAAACGTTTAAAATACAAATTTAATAGCTCTTGATAGAAAATGTAATCATCTGATTTCTTTCTTTTAATTAATGGGTATAAAAATTTGTAGGTCAGTACATTACATTTATGTTAAGATAAAAATAAATCGGTATAAATAGATAATTCCGGTTTACAATGAATACAAAACAAAATTCAATGTACGTCATCGAAATGTTTCAAAGCGGTGATTTAAAGTAATGGCGGAAACAGTTATGTTAAAAATCTAAAATTACGAATAACATCAAATGGGGATTGTGAACCTGAAATTCGTACACGCATTCAACTGGATAAAGCAGCTATGAGCCAACTCACCAGAGTATGGAAAGATCGCAACATCTCGATCCAAACAAAAATAGCTCTAGTAGAATCACTGGTATTCTCAGTTTTTTGGTACGCTCCGGAAACGTGGGTGATCAGGGCCGCTGATCGACGGAGAATCGATGCGTTCAAAAAGTGGTGTTGGCGCAGAATGTTAGGAATTCCATGGACTGCTTGAAGAACAAACGCATCCATATTAAAACAAGTAAGAATAGAGTACCTTTTGTCGGGCCAAACCTTAGCGCGGGCTCTAAGGTTCTTCGGCCGCATAATTCGACACGCTAATGTTGAGCGCCTCATTGTACAGGAAATGCCATTTGGTAAAAGACGACGAGGCCGATCACCAACAAGGTGGATAGACACCGTTCGCAATTTCTTCTTCTTCTTCTTCTTTTTCTTAAGACATTTGTCTTGTTTTTCCTCATATATTAGCACTCATAGCAGTCGCAACTGGGATTCTGATGTCCAGCTCTAGTGCCACCTCTTGGGCGGTCGTCCTGGTGGTCTGTTACCTTCAGGCTTGTTGTGCTTAGCAGCTCTTTTGAGGCGGTTTCCAGGCATTCTGTCCACATGATCCCTCCAAGCTCTCTTTTGGACTCTGGACCATCTTACTACATCTTGAATGCCGCAGGTAGCTCTGACGTCTTCGCGCCTCTGCCTGTCGAGTAAAGTATGTCCTGTTATGGTCCTTAGGGTTCTCATTTCGGCTGCTCTTAAAATTCTCTTTGTTGCTGCTGTTTCTGCCCTCGTTTCAGTAGCGTAGGTCATTACCGGTCTTACGCAGGTCTTATAGATTCTTGTTTTGCTCGCTATAGACATGTGCTTGTTCCTCCATATCACATCTCGTAGGAATCCCGATAGTCTTGCTGCTTTGATTGTTTGCGACTTGACTTCCGACTTAAGATCACGGTTACTGGTTATTTGAGCACGTTCGCAATTTAACTAGCTTAAATTTAAAAACGGCAACAAGAGAGGCTAACAGCAGGCAACGTTGGCAACAAATTATTAGTCACGTCCCGGACAGACTGGACAGAAATTCACAACATCATGTATGATGTAATGAACTAAACAGAACAAGATACCAATTTTATATTTAATGCTAAATTCCTCTATATGTATCGATAAAATTAGTTGGCACGACTCCATTTTATAATTAATTGTTTATTATACTCGTTTCGGCTCTGCACAATGTATATTTATACGCATTAAACAAGCGTTCAGATTAGCAATCTAGTTTATTAGTTCTGTATTGTTTTATTTAACACTCTGCGGCTATAAGTAATTAATTAAAGTAATTAATGTGTTTTTATTTACAAAGCACTGTCATTAATTCAACAAACAGGCTACAAATGTATCCGCACGTAGTTACACATGGTTTAGCTTTACATATATCGTCTTATAAATATGTTAAGCCAAAGATCAATAAAGAAAGTTTTATACAGAACAAACGTGAGCGTCATGGAAATTAAATGCTTCATTCATCATGAACTTGATTATAAGTGCAGTGAAAACACTGAACAAAGAATTTTGAATTAGAGAGAAGAGAAGCATACCCAAAATATAAATATGTAAATATCGCAGTAACCCAACGAAAATTATTCAACTCATTAATTGATTTAAAATATTTTTTTTATGTACCTAAATATACAGATATGCAAAAACGATCACGTCGACCAGCACCAAATATGATAATTTAAATTATTATCCGACAACTGTATATTTTGATTAATTTTCATTTCAAATTTCTTTTCAACGAATTTTTGTTTTTTAGTAATAATTATTCATTTTTAGCCATGTGACTCTAATTTTTATGGAATAGTATGTAATGAAAATCGTCACTGGAAGAAACTGGAAAACGAAACAAGAGGAAGAATACATTTCGAAGCTGCAAGTAAAGAACACAATGGGATATACAGATGTTCCCAGAATAACATGCCCGTTAAATTATTTGTAGTTGAAGTTTTCGGTAGGTGAGATCGTCAATTATAAAACCAGAATAATCATACGAAATTTGTTTTAAAACATAAAATAAATAAAAAAGTTGTATATTTTAAAATAAGAATCTACATCTTAATTACATATGCCGCGGCCCTCAAAGTAAATTTCGTACTTCTTCTTCTTCTTCCTCGAGTGCTCATCCGTTAACGGATATTAGCGATCATCATGGCAATTTAAACCTTTCAAATATCTGCCCTAAAAAGGCCGGTTTGAGAACCAAGTTCTCAAATTCTTTAACCAAGAGATCTTATCCTGCCAGGTCCCCTCCGCCATAGGACTTTCCCCTGGACAACTAGCTGTCACGTTTCCCATTCCGCATTATGTGACCCAAGTGCTCAAGCTTCCTAGTCTTGATCGTCATTATGATCTCCATATCTTTATTTATTTTCTCGAGCACTCTAACATTTGTGACGTCGGCTGTCCAAGGTATTTTAAGTATTCGCCGATATAGCCACATCTCAAATGCCTCAAGCTTTTCTGTGGAGTATTAAGTGAGTGTCCATGATTCTGCTCCATAAAGCAACACTGGGAACACGTAACAGCGAAGCATTCTTACTTTTGTAACGCCGCTCGGGATTTTTCAATCCGGCATTTAATTTCACGAGAACGGTCCCAATCTTCGTTTATTGTTGTACCTAGGTACGTGTATGAAGCAATTTCGTACTAATCCATGATAATGCACGACCACATGCTGCGTCAATAGTGGCTAACTTTCTTGATGATAATAGTATTGAAAATTTGCCGTGGCCTGCGATAGCAGTGTTCTTTTTTTATCGTCACTATATATTTTTAGTATCTCTTGTCCCACATATATCCTGAATTTAAGGAACAGCGTTTGACGCACAATCTATGTTAAAATAAAAGTCTATGAAAACAACTACTTTGCCCCTAATTAATTTTGTTGGACTTGGCTTCTAACATAAAAAGGAAGATATGATATTTGTCGAGGTCGACCTCTACCGACTTGTCCATTCACACACGTTTTATAAATTTGTTACGTCAATATTCCTTCATCTATATTTGTAACCACATATTCTTTTACACCACAGCGTTCTGTTATCTCACTATTATTTATTTTATCCAACCGAGTCACTCCGGCTATACTTCTCAGACTACTCATCTCCGCAGCATTAATCCTATTTTCATGCTTCTTTTGCCAAACCCAACATTCACTACCATACATGAGTGTATGAACCAACACTCCTCTATGCACAGCCAGACGTGCCTTTTTTGACACTTTCTGGCTGTTCATAAAGCTATGCAGTGCCCCATTCATTTGTTTTCCTGCTAACAACCTTCGCTCAATGTCATTGTCATACTTTCCATCTCTAGTAAACTTTGAACCCAAGTACACAAATTCATTTACTTGTTCCACTCTTTCTCCCTCAATCGAAACTTCACAGTTTGTTATGCTTTCTTTTCTTTCAAAAACCATTACTTTCGTTTTGCTTGCATTTATTTTCATCCCTTTGATTTTCAGGGCATTATGCATAACATTATCCGTCGCCTTCAACTCCTCTTCTGATGACGCATAAAAACGCAATACACCTTCTGACTTCTAGCCAAGAATTTTTCGACTATACCTCGTAATGAAAAGACCTGATCCATACATCTTCTTTCTCTTCTAAATCCTGCTTGCACATCCTATATCATCTTCTCAGTTTCATTCGTTACTCTTTTAATCAATATCTTTGCATACAGTTTGCCGACTATGTTGAGTAAACTAATACCTCGGTAGTTCTTACAGTCCCGATGCGAACATTTTCCCTTGTAAAGCGGCACGATAACGGTCTTGCACCAGTCGTCTGGTACGCTACCGTACTTAATAATTACTCAATAATTTAGGAACTAAACAATTTTGTAAACTTTAAAAATGTTGTGTTGTTCCAATAATATTAAACAACTTTAATCGTTTTATTACACAAGTCAAAACGAATTTTAAGTCTGGATTCAGTGTGCCTGATTTTGATTACTTATACCTAACTAATGAAAGAAAAAATAGTTTTACCCAATAAAGTTTGCTTTTATTTTTTTATCAGAACGAAATTTCAGATTTTTAAGAAAGTTTTTATTTTTATAAATTTAATTATTTATAAAGAGAAAACAAACTTTAATTTATAAATTTACATTACCCACTTTTATTTACAAAACAGTTAAAATAAATCTACAAATACAAAAAAAATCCAAACAAATAAATACTTATGGTACTTCTTTTGTATGAGTACGAACTTTCTCGTATTAGCCCCCCAAATGTAATCACCCATCAAGTTCTTAATATATTGTATTTGATAACGTTGCTCAAAGTCTATTACATCTTGTTGCCCTTGCTCTTCTGAATATGCCACCAAGTAATCTTTATATTGGTCTAAATGAACATGTATTTTAAGAAACATTCTGCAACCCACCCACGAGTTTGAAGTTATCAAGCATAGTGGAAATAAGCTGTTTCTAATTTTTAGCCATTTTTTTTCCAAAAAAAGCCATAAATTACTGCACCACGCTTGTTTTTCATGGGTGTTAAGTAATTGTGAAAATTCTTCACTTGCCAATATTTTCTTTATTTGTGGACCGACGAAAATACCGGCTTTAATTTTAGCTTCTGACAATTTAGGAGAAAAACTCCCTAAAGAGCCGCTTTAAACTTCTACCATTCTTACCAGAAAACCAATCATTCTGAAATCTAAGTATACTCTTCATACTTAAAGTTTTTAGTTATTACATGAGAAATGAGCTGCCCATATTTTATCTTGGCTTCGTATGGGGAGTTTAAAATATGCTTAGCGGCACTTAAGCTTTGGCATCACAGAGAATAGACTCAAAAATTGTCCGGGAATGTTCCGGAAACCTACGAACCTTGGCTAACCATAACAAAGTCACTTTGTTGTGGGTGCCAGGGCATAAAGGTATTTCTGGTAACGAAGAAGCAGACAAACTAGCTAGGTGGGGCTCTGGAACACCATTTATTGGGCCGGAACCAATAATAGGGATACCCAAGGTCAGCGTTAAAGCAGCGATCAATGGCTGGGTCCACTCTCAGCATCAGCTGAAGTGGGCACAGCCAGAGGAAGCTAAGCACAGCAAACTAATGCTGAAAGAACCCTCACTTAGCAGGCAGAAAAGCTGCTCTCGCTAAGTAGGGAAACACTTAGAACAGTTGTAGGGCTTTGTACCGGACACTGGTTTTTGAGGAAACATCTGCACAATATAAGCGTGTCTGACACAGAACCTATATGCAGATTATGTAATGGGGAGGAGGAAACAGCCACTCATATTATCTTCGAATGTGCACTGCCCAGTGGATGTAAACAAGACCAAGGGAGTGATCCACCTGGGGCAATAGCAGTATAAGAGTTTCTACTCTTTAACAGGAAAATAAAGAAATGAGCCTAAACTAAGGAGCTGGAAAGGTACAAAAAGCAGACAATACTGCAGTGCCTACGGAAAAATTAGATCTCTTTCACAACTTCTATTCAAAATAAGCTTTTTAGGCTTCACAGCGCTTTACATTTGTCATTAAATTAAATTTTTTGGCTATTATTTTAATGTATTTGCCGCAATTGTAGCAAAAAGAGTCAACGTCATTTTCACATTTTTTTGAAGACATTTTTAGACCTCTCTGACTAACGAAATAAGTTTTTTCTTTGAAAAGCGCGTGCGCACACTAACTATAAATTCAGGACTAGTATACCACTCGTAATTCTCTCTTACATATTTGAAGCCGTTGCTCCTTAAACAGTCCGCCAAAACCATGAATATTTATTATTGTATAAAGTACAAAGGCTAACTTTATTAAATAAGAATAAAGTTTTAAGTTACTTTTTGATGTAGACAGTCAGAAAATATTTATTAAATAATCAACTCAAATTTTTTTTTGTTATTTTAAACAATTCCATTTAACACATCAACGGAGATATCTAATATTTTCATTTTTTTTATACTCTTTTCTTTTCTTTTCAGATCCTGGTTACAATGGATCTAAACCTCAAGTTTACCCTCTAAAAATTTCAAATATAACAGGCCCTATTAACATGGAATTTACGATTCAATGCAAAGTAACCAGCGAGGTACCACCGACAATAATCTGGTTCAAAAGTTGCTACGGTCAAAAGTGCGACTTCAAATATCACCAAACCTGTTATTGTCACATTAACACCTCCATCTCAAACTACAACACAGGAACCACTTACCTCAGCAAATATCTCATATTCAATGCTAGAGACGTTGATAGTGGCACGTACGTGTGTTTAGCTGTTACGCAGTTCGGTAAAGACGATCAGAACGTGACAATTAATGTACCGAGTAAAAGTTCAGTCAACGAATTATATTCCTTACTATTTCTGATACCTTTTGCGCTACTACTGGTGCCCTTAACCGTGTGGTTGTGTTATTTTAAAAGGAAAAAAAAGTCGGTTGTAATAGTGGTAGATCAACAAAAACATCTTATAAGACCACCAGGTCAATTAAATGAAATCATTTAAAATGGTGCTTATTCTAGGTAGTGAAATTATTCGTGTCCATGTGTTTTTTGAAATTTAATTTCATTCAAACTAATTGCTAATCTATTAATTGGTTATGCAACATTTGTAACTTATTAGTACATACTTGAAATTACGAGAGAAAGTTAAGTTCGCGGAATGGCGGAGATGGATGTTACGAGTGATGACATGCTGGTGACGTGCTGACAATGCTCAATGCGCGCAACTTTTTTTTTAACCTCTAATAAAGATAAGGATGGTGTGTCCGGCAAGATAGTTACTTAAAACGAAACTTGGGTTCATTGTGAACCTAAGTTCAAGCAAGACTCCATTATAGTCCTAGCACAGGGAAAATACAACACAACTGTTAGGGATCGTATGCAGCAGGCTCTTAACCTGGTAACAAGATGGACGGACTTGCAGGGACTAAACGTCAATCCTAACTAGGCAACCATAGTAGCATTCACCCGAAGAAGGAAAATAGAGGGCCTAGGACATATACGACTTCGAGGGGAAGACATACAGATAAAGGGGAAAGTTAAATATCTTGGAGTAACTCTTGACTCTAGAACCAGCATCTAGAAAAAACAATAAATAAAGCGGTGACCTTACTAGTGATGGCCAGACGCTCTTTTGGGAAAACACAACAAGGAAGGGCCATAGGGTAAGGTGCAAAGGCATTAAAATCAACACCAACTGCAGCTATGGAAGCTCTCCTGGAGTTGCATGGGCTTGGTGCATCCAGACTGCAGAATACACACAACAACCTGAACGTTCGAACAGGACACATTAATATCGTCAGAATTGTGATCGGAAACGCGTTGTAAACGAGGACGGACCACATTCCGAAACGGTACTGCTTTAATGACCAATTTAAGGTGCTGATACCTGACAGAACTGAGTGGGACGACTCCCAGCTCAAGAACATTCTACAGTGGAATACAGTGGTATACAGAAAGCCTTGTACAGCAAGGAAGTGACGTCCAAACTGGTATGGGACTGCAAAGAAGAACTGAGGACAATGGCAGACCGTAATCACGTAAAACTGATATGGGTACCAGGACACCAGGGAATTGCAGGTAATGAAAAAGCAGACAAACTTGCAAGAAGAGGTTTGGAAACTCCCCCAAACCGAAGGCAGATGTTAGGGGTACCAAAGCGTACAGTAAGAGGGTCTGTTAAAAACTGGATTGGGAAAAAACACAAAAATTACTGGGAAAGTAGACCAGGAAACAAACACGGTAAATAATACATCAAAGGACGGTGTCACAAAAGGACGACAGAACTGTTAGCAATGAATAAGAATCACTACGGGGCTCTTGAACGGTCAAGCACCAGTAAAGAAGCACCTCAACAAAATGGGACTGTATAATCGAGACCTGACCTGATTGTGCGGCAACGATCTGGAAACAGTAAAACACATGATGTGCTGCTGCGGGGCACTGGACCGCAATAGACTGGCAATTTTTGGGCAGCCATCCGGCGACCCAGAATTATATTGCTCCAACCCAGTACAGAACTTATACGAAAGTACTGGATTGAGTTCAATGATATAAAACAAAGGCAAGATACAATGGGCCGTCTGGCAATAGCCAGAGTGGAGTTTTTAGTGAGTAGACCTGACACCTAGTCAAGGGAGCCTCACAGTAGACCTTGAGCTTTCAGAGTCATAACCTCTCCGTTAAGGATTTTCTCCACCTCTGCAAAAAAAGACTCCATAAACACTCATAAACAAGTAACCAAGAAATTTGACGTGACACTGTCGGCTCAAAAACAAGTAGCGACGATATTTTAGAACTTAGAAGGAATTCTATTAAGGAATCCGATACTAATGAATACTACGCTTTTATCATTGAACAATTAAAGAAGGTATCAAAGAAAACAGAATAAAAACATTGACAAATCTTTCTTCTACACGACAATGTTCCACCTAAAGAGAGTGATGTTGCGTTAGCCGCCCTGCATAAAGTGGAATTTGATATGATAAATAAACCACTTTTTAGTGCAAACCTGGCTTCGAGCAATTATTATATGCCCCGAAGGCAAAAAGAACTTCGTGACATGCACAAATTGATTGGAGAAGAAGAAAAATATCTAAAAAATATCTACAGATATGGAAAAATAATAAGTAATTAACTACACGACTTTAATTTGAATTGTCCCCACTTCGGCGACATGTGTTTGTTCCGTTAGCAATCAGTATAAAAATGTTAGCGACGGTATGTACGTCTGACTTATCAAATATTTTTTCATATTTGTGTAGTGAATTAATTAGAAAAATAATAATGTATATATTTTCTCTTCCAATTCCATAAACTAAAAACTTTCCATTGTAGTTAAGGTAGTAAAAATAATACAAATTGTTTGTGCTGCAGACAGAAGTGGCGTACTTGAATCACACAGCATTTTTTACAAATCATTATTTAAAGTGTGGATTAAATACAAAAATAACTTCCTTATTAACGACATTAAAGTTAAGCCATTTAATCTCCGAAATAACTACATTAATTAATCATTTGTCTTAAATGTTGTAGTTGTCTACCATTCAATCAATTTAATTAGGTTTGAATTGTTTATGAATTTTTTTTTGTAAAAATCTTGTTTGGTTATATCGCGAAACAAAAAAAATGCACAGTTTTATTTTGTACAAACTTTCTCGTAACATGGCTCTCATTGGTTTTATGGGATCAGTGTCAAGTTTGTTTTGTTGTTATCTATACAGGGTGTCCCTGAAAATATTGCATTCCTTGAAAGAAGGTGCAGAATAAATAATTAGGAACAAAAAATTCTTATAAACTTTTTTCCCAAAAATTAAGAACAAAATTTTGATTTAAATGTTTGTTTGGCAACCATGCGTTGTACTCTAGTAACGTGTTACTCGCAAGAAAACAACGGTCGTTATTTTTTTTAAAATGCCTGCGTTTTTGATTCGCGAATATCACGACATGTTATTTACATACGAAAAGGCTCACGGTTATTCTAATGCAGCTCTTCGGCTGTATACAGAACGTTATCCTCAACCTCAACGACAATTTCCTAATGCCCGCAGTTTTGTGAATATGTCGCAAAGATTAGTTGCTAAGGGTTCTGTGGTACCTAAAAAAACTAGTGGACAAACACGAAGTACTCGTATTCTAAACGCAGAAGACGAAATAATGGATATTGTTCTAATCCCTAATCTTATTAAATCACAAGGCATACTTAAGTAATACCATTTATTTAATTCTTTTTCGTCTCGTATAACAGATATTCTAATTAGGTACCTATCTACTGAAGTAAATAATCTGCTACTTTTTAAAGTCAATTTAAAAAGTTTACAAGAAGCACCAGATTTTTTGCCTCGATTCTAAGTGACTCACTATAAACATATTGCTTAAACATTTATAATTAACCTTAATAACGATCAATAAAGGTGTACTTTTAATTTAATAAACAGTTAGGTAAATTAAAAACTTTAGAATTAAACTCGGAATTAAATTCATTTGACGTTTCGGTTTATCTAACTAAAAACCATTTTTAAAAATTGTTTTAATCGGCATTTTGCTTGACAAAGTGATGTTAAAAGTACATTTTTAATTAGATTCAAGGACCATATTATAATTTCAACAGACAGTGTCATGTCATGACTCATGATAGTAAACAAATAGATTATTTTCGTATAGAGGTGCGGCGTTGCCGGCGTTAACTGAATTTCTGTAGACAATAATATTAAGATATAAATACTAATGTAATTGTTTTTTTTTGCAAACCGTTGACTTCAGAAAAAATGTTATAAGACTTTTTTACTCTGCATACTGTATTATGTCTTGTGTCTAAAGGAATTCACTATTTTCGGGGACACCCTGTATATTTAAGTCACTAGAGAGCCATAAGTTTACTTTATAGATTTTTCATAATTTGCCAATTTGTAAATAAGATCTGAAAATATAATAAAAGTAAACTCTTCGTAACGGTTCAGTTTCCAGCTAAATCTATTAATGGGGATTTGCGATACTCGACATACAGGACATTTGGTTAACCAAATGCTCCGTATAGCCTGGACTACCAGAACAACAAATGCAGCAGTTCTAACCAAAATGAATACCCGCCCCCAGTTAACGAATACAATGAAGGCCTACCTGGGACACCTAATGCGACTCAAGGAATATGACCAATTACAGCTGATACTGGAGTGAAAAATAGAAGGTAAACGAGGTAGGTATAGGAAGGAAAAAAAGTCCTGGCTCAGAAACATAAGAGATTGGACAAACATGAATGGTAATACCCTAATCCATCAAGCTCAGAACAGAGAAGAATTTGCCACGGTGGTCGCCAACCTTAATAGAGACGTCACTTGAGAGGAGGATAGTGTGATAAACTTAACTAGAAAATTTTTTTTATAATGTATGTGATCGTTTTTTTTTTAATGAATAATTTCAGCGTATGAGTGCCGCAAACCAACACACGAACCTATCACTAGGTCCAGCAGTGGTATGGAGTTCAACAGAACGCTGGAAAAAAATAAGAATGGGCCAATTTCTGTGACCACACTCGAGGCCCCAGCCCCGGACACTTTGTTGAAACTTATTATTAAAGTGCTCAATTATTTGCACGAATTGCAATTTTCAAGTTCTACTTTCAAGAGAGCAATACAGAGAAAATAAATAATAGTTTAAAAAAACTTAGACAGCACGCCTTACAAGAAAACCGAACTAAAAAATCATTAATAAAAAATAATTTTGCAATCAAAAGCGTGGGGTGCTTTTGATGATGTTTTAATTTTCTTCTTGGAGACTTTACTTTTACCAATATCTGTTTATTATCAAATATATTAATTATTAACTGCATAGCTTTATGAACAGCCAGAAAGTGTCAAAAAAGGCACGTCTGGCTGTGCATAGTGTTGGTTCCTACACTTATGTATGGTAGTGAATGTTGGGTTTGGCAAAAGAATCATGAAAATAGGATTAATGCTGTGGGGATGAATAGTCTGAGAAGTATAGCCCGAGTGACTCGATTGGAAAAAGGGAAGAATAGTGAGATAAGGGAATGCTGTGGTGTAAAAGAAGATGTGTCTCGACGCGCCGGCAAGGAACAGGGAGGTATCTAAATGAGGGTTGTAGAAGTTGTAGGATGTTGCATGTCTCTGCCTATGTTGAATCTCTCCGTGCCTCGATTCGATGTTGAATCTTCGATAGCTTGGGTTGGTCCTGCTTTACTGTACGTTGCGGAATTGTGAGTTATGGTTATCTTGTCCATTACACGTTGGTTTATTTTTTAAGGAAATTAAAACTATATAATTACCCTGTTTAGTATATTACGATGCTAAACAAAAGACGCCATTTTGTCGTCTATTTAAAACAGGATCAATTTACAAGTTTAGGTCTCTTTTATCCTGTAGAATTTTGTCGCCCCAAACTGTATTTTTTTCTTAATAGGATTCACATTTTATTTTATTATTGCAGTAAAAATTAACATTTTTGTTGGAACTTAAAAATTAATGATACATGATACCACGTGGGTTTTTCTAAGCGAAGCTTGCTTGTTCTCTCTACGAAGACCACGGACTAAGTCACCAAACGAAAGTGGTCAAAATAGTTTAATAATAGCAGCGCTGATGTCAGCTATTCTAATTGGTTTTGCTTTTAACTTTATGTATGATTGATTGCCCATAGCACGCGTCTATTGGCTGTAATAATGAGGTTTTTAAATAAAGGAATGGATTAAAGAACATTCTCCTGCTGCAAAATAACTGAATTTTCAACAATGTAGTTACATAGATGCTTAGATTGTTTGGACACGTAAAAAGGATGGATGAAGGAAGATTGAGGAAACAAATTTACAAGGCGAGTTTGAATGGACAAGTCGGTAGAAGTCGACCTCGGCGAACATATCTCGATCAGATCAACATTGTTTTGAAGAAAGGCTAGATCAAGAGTGCCAATAACCGACAAGCATGTATGAGAGCACTGATAAAAGAGGAAGGATGTGTGCAAGAGCCGTAGCAGGTGGAAGGAAGTGGCCTCTGTCTAACCCTACGGGACAATGTGTATGTATGTATATAGCGCACCCCACGCTTTTGATTGTAAAATTATCTTTTATTATTAGTTCGCTTTTCTTATAAAGCGTGTGGTTTTTTTAAACTATTATTTATTTTTCATTTTTTAGTTCGGGTTTTTCTTTTAAATTATTGCTACCTATCGGTATTAATTGTCATATATGTTTGGAATTCCGTGAAAATTTATTTGCGTATAAAAAAACGCGAGCTGGTATTAAAATTACTAGGGTTTAAAATGGTGATATGCGTTAGCGACATGTGTTGGAGAGTAGTTTAAGCGTCGCCATCTATTTAAATTAAATTCATGGGGGATATCAGCCATTTTTAATCCATATAAAACACTTTTTTTTTAAATATAACTGATCCTGGCCACGATTTTTGAAAAATTTATGAAATTATTGTATTGTCATTCGTCCTTTAGAAGTATACACAGTTTCAAGTCGATCCGATGTTTTTAAGTGGGGAAAATCGTATCCAAAGATTCCGTTACATACATAGATAGGTAGATACAAGTCAAGCTAATATGAAGCGTGTAAAAACGGAGAGTATTCTCGAGCAAACTTAAGACAAAATCGAGGAAGAAGCTGATTACTCTATAGCGGATAACGCGGATGATATTTCTATCTGGACGTTTCACTCGGTTCCGAAGACGATGAACTCGCAAAACCTGGTCCATCAAAAGTAAAGAAGTGAAGGAGAATGCACTAAAAATAATTACTGAATTATCTGTGAATTAGACCTAGATAGGATACCACAAAAGCAACACTTCATCGTGGTGTTAAAATGAGTTTTTTTTGTCAATATGCATGTTGCAATAACTTTGTGGCGTTTATACGCTGAAACTTTTCATCGCTATATACATTATATGAAATTTTCTCCAGTTTAATTTCTCACATAACTATATTAATCGCAAAATGAATCAGAAAAAAGAGAGATAGTAAAAGAAAAAAGATATTCGTGGCGCGAGCGGCAAAGATGCGGGATTGCAAAGTGAAAATTCGAAAAGAACACGTCGAAATCTATAATACCAATTTTTAAAACTCCCGAGAAACTTTTTACATAAAACTACCAAAGAACTGGATTAAAACAGTAAAATAGCAGAAACTGAGCCATTTGTTACAATTTTACAGTGTATTTATATATAATATCAAGTTATTTAAATATGTTGTAAATATTTTTAAAGTAACTAAATTGTATGTGGTAAATTTTAATAAGATCAACTGTGATACATTTTGTATAAATTAAATTATTTCCAAAAACAACATTAGTTTTTCATTTTTAATAACAATTTTAAATAAGAACAAACTTTAACTAGTACATTCAAATAAACAACTCATTTAAATTAGGTCCTTTTTTGTTTTTTACTGCTCTGTACACAACTTAAATTAATAATCTTCCTAATTTGATGACTGGAAGTACTCTTGAGAATCCTTGGGGTTTGGTTTGATTGTTTTTTCACCTTTCCTCCAGTTGGCAGGACAAACTAAAATATTTAAGTATTTAGTAAATATCATTATGAAATTGATTATTTGAAAAGGGATGTTTTTCTATACCTGCAAAAAGTTATCTTTTCTCCCTAATTTTAAATAATAATTATTGATTACGTTTTTCAATACTTGGGTAAATTATATTAATTATATTAAGAATGGGCAATCTCTGAACTGAAGATACTAACACACCAAAATATGGCGATTGAGCTTAAAATGTCTTATACAAATGTTGCAGGTTTACAAGATCGGTTTGGAAAAGTTAGTTTTGCTACGGCAATATTAACCTATACTATAGGTATATGTGGGTCTATTATATATCAGAAAACAACTACACTCCTGGCTATATGCCTACGACGAGCATTAAATTACATCTGATAAATAATTGCATAATCCCATTTCGGGTTATTTGTAGATGCTTGTTAAGTAAATCACACTACAATAACTAAATTCAATCAGGTATACATTTAGAACTATATATATATCCATAACTATATCACAGGTATTTGGAGTTTTTTTTAAAGGTTATAAGCGTATCACAGCCTTTAATTTCATTTGGTAGGGAGTTATATTCAATTAGACCTCGAATGAATGAGTTCCTACCCTTTCTGGTATTGGATATGTCTATATGAAAGTTGTTTGCACTTCTAGTATAGTATTTGTGAACTTCATGATTGAACTTGATGAACTGATTAAAATAGGTTGGCATCATTCCTTTGAATATTTTGAAGATAAAGATCATTGCAGAAAAAGTCAATCCTTTGGTTACTGATTGCCACTGTAAAGTCTGTTGTATGTGGAGTATAGGTGTATATCTATATTTCAGAATTAATCTCATACCACAATTTTGAAGTTTTTGAAAAGAAGCTTTACTGTAATTGTCTAGAATTGTAGAATTATCAAAATGTGGTTGAATGATACTATTGTAGACTGTCAATCTTGCTTTCTGTTGCGATGTTCATGTTAAATTTGTGTGCTGCTACTTTCGTCTTGTATAACAGGCATTGTAGGTCATCTTCATTCTCTGCTGAGGATTGCATCGTCTGCAAATCATAATACTTTAATGGTGCAATTCCCCATCCTATATCCAGCATTCACTTTTACTCTTTTCATATAACAAAAAAATAAATAATAGTTTAAAAAAACTAAGACAACATGCTTTGTAAGGAAACCGAACTAAAAAATAATTAATAAAAAATATTTTTACAACCAAAAGCGTGGGATGCTTTTTATGATGTTTATGTTTTCTTCTTGGAGACTTTACTTTTACCAATATCTGTTTATTATCAAATATATTAATTGATATAGCGCACCCCACACTTTTGATTTTTAAATTATTTTTTAATAATTTTTATTTTAATTTTTTAGTTCGGTGGTTTTCTTATAAAGTGTGTTGTCTTAGTTTTTTAAATTTATTTATTTTTTATTTTTTTTTTAGTTTGGGTTTTTTTTTTAATATCCTGATGATCCTGGCCAGGTCCTTTGAAAAAATTAATAAAATTATTGTATTGTCATCGGTCCTTTAGAATTATACAAAGTTTCAAGTCGATCCAATGTTTAGTGGGTGAAAATCGTATCCAAAGATTCCTTTACATAGATAGATATAAGTCAAGCTAATATAAAGCATGTAAAAATGCTTCGGTTATCTTTAAAATTACATTTCATGGCATAAATATCATAAGTAATATCATAAGTAATATATTTACCTTCACCGTGTTTTTCTACAAATCGTATGGCTTCAATAATTCGTAAAGCTTCATCTACATTTCTTCCAATAGGTAAATCGTTTATTGTTATATGTCTTAAAATACCATTGGGATCAATTATGAACATTCCTCTTAATGCAATGCCTTCTTTTTCTAATAGAACACCATATGACTTAGCTATGTTTTTATTGATATCTGAGAGAAGTGGATATCTAATATTACCCAGTCCACCTTCCTAGAAAATAAAAAAACTATTGATTGGAATTTTAAAAAATGGTATAGAATTACTTACATTTATAATTAAATTTTCTGTTGTTTTTAAATGAACAGATAAAAAATCTTAATATTTACATTGTATATAACCAATGTTAATAAAATAAGTAGAGTAGACTCTCCCACAGTAAGCTATGTCCCACAGTGGACCTGTCAAATACATTGCGAAGTTGTCTACATTGAAAACAAAACAATAGCTGTATTTGAAGTGTCTTCCCCCTTCCTACCCATCAACCAATCAGTGCCGCTCGAACATTTGGCTCAATAGGTTCTGTAGTAGGTGATAAGTGATTTAGCAAGGTAGGTAAAAAATATACTTCACCCAATAGTTTTCTTCTAGTTAGATAATTTCCCTTTCTAATCGTAAAATTGAGATTTAATTTTGATTATTGTTCCATGTTCAACAGTGAACAAAGTTGAGATGTTACACAGTGAATCATTGGTTCACTGTGTACCACTTGTATCTCATTAATTGTATTGAATGTTTACAATATTTTCACAGCATAGCTTGCAAAAAATTGCCTGTAAAATAGGAGCCCACACAGAACAGAACATAAGGGCAGCTGTTGAGCTTATTTCCAGCGTAGAGAAAAGAGAAAAGCAGCGAGACTTGAAGAACTTCCTTACACAACCCTGAGAAAATATTTAAAAACAAAAAATGCAAGAGGTCAGAATGTCCGATTAGTTCCCCACTTTAACGTAAATCAGATTTTTAATTTGGAGCAGGAAGAGGCATTGAAAAAATATCTCAAAAATTGTGAGTACCTCTTCTATGGCTTAACAAATAAATATTATCGCAAGTTAGCGTATGAGACAGCGATTATCAATAATATACGAATTCCAGAGTCTTGGAAACAGAATAAAATGGCAGGTCTCAAATGGCTTTAATCTTTTTGTGTTCGTCATCAGATTTAAGTCTAAGAGCACCAGAAAGTTGTAGCTTGGATCGAGCCACAGCTTTTAATCGCCATAACATTGAAAAATATTTCCAAAATCTAGAAAAAGTTTTAATACGGCATCCCAATTTTGCTAATGGTACAGGCGTCTATAATTTAGACGAAATGGCTACAACCACAGTTCAAAAGCCTCCGAAAGTGCTGGCACCAAAAGGAATAAGATGTCTCTCGAAAGTTACAAGTGGCAAGAAAGGAACGTTATGCACAAACATGCGCTATTGTTTGTGTAAGAGCTACATGATCAAAGGCATGACACCTGGTACTTTGGGTTTGGCCGCACCGAGCGGGTGGATGAATACTGAATTATTTCCTGAGATCATGAAACATTTTATAAAATGCAGTTCCTCTTCAATGGATAATCCATCTTTGTTGATGTTCGACAATCATGAAACCCATCTTTGCCACCTCATTCATATCATGAAACACAACCTCTGGATGTTGGATTATTTAAGCCCTTCAAAACCTTTAATAATTCTAGCATGGATTCTTGGATGATGAGTAATCCCAGTCAACCAGTATCAATTTATGATGTGGGTGGTTTCATCGGTGAAGCATATCTGAAAACTATGACACCTACTTCGATAGTGAATAGCTTTAAAGCAACCGGAATCGCTCCTTTTGAGAGAACAATTTTTAAGAAATCGACTTCTTACCAAGCACAGTCACTGATCGTTCACAACTTGAAGAAGTTAATACTACTGCTGTCGCAGCAGACAATATATTAATAGATCTGGAACCCGATTGTTCAAAAAGAAAACACCCACCTTTTAAAGCAAAACCAAGAAAAAATCTGAGGAAGAATAGAAAAAAAGGGTAGCAGTATGATAGCAACGGAAACGACAGAAAAGGAACATATTGAAAAAGAGAAACAAGCAAAGAACTGACAAATGGAAACAAAACTCGTATGCGCATCAAAAAAGGGAAAAAATTTGTAGGGAAAGTTTTACAGGATAGTTCTATGTCTGAATCTGATACTTCCATTTTTTGTTATAAATCAACCAAAGTTGTACTTGCATCTTTAAATATATCCAGAATTTTATATTTTAAGTTTTATATGTAGTTATGAGGAAGAAATATATAATTTTAGAATTAATTTCTTTGCTTCATTTGAACTATGAGCTATGATTTACTGTGTACTGGCTGGTGGTTCACTGTGGTGGTTCAGATCATCATACACAGTGAACCTATTTTCAAGGTTTTAAAAAAATATTAAAACTATATTAAAAATTTAAATGGGTATCCATATTATTACACATATAACACATCAAAACATGAAGTCTTCATTCGATATGTTTCGTGAGGTATTTTTATCAAAATAAGGAATCAGTATATATAAAAATTGGCTCGCTGTGAGGCAGTCTACCCTACACTAAAACATTATAATTGATCTAAAATATAATTTGGTAGTATTACTTACAGATCTTTTTGTGTTAATCCAGGCCAAGTGACTAAAGTGAGAGTCTATTGAACATCCAATGATTTCTGCAGATAAGGATTTAAAGTCTTCAACTTTGTCTTCTAAAGCAACAAGTTCTGTAGGACAGACAAATGTGCTAAAAATATACACATATTTTTTTTAAAATTTGTATTTTTTAAATAGACAATCATGTATTACAATGTAAAACAAATTTCATTTAGCTCTGAAATACTCACCAATATAATAAAAATTACTTACAAGTTTAAAGGATAGAAAAATAAAACAACATATCTTCCTTTAAAATCAGCTAATTTTATTTCTTTGAAATCACTGTTGACAACAGCTGTTCCACAAAAATCTGGAGCTGGTTGCTGTACTTTTGGGGCATTGAATAAAGAAGATGCTGCAAGAAACATTTTTTTAAATTTTATTAAAATAATAAGATGAGATCTAATAGTTTAAAAAATAATTAAATGAAAAAATTAATTTGTTTCGATATGGCAACTTACTAAATCCAAAATTTCTGTTAACTTGTTTTATAGGTACAGCTTTAAGGATTTGGGGAACCTAAAAAATAATCGTAGTATTTGTATAATCATTAATCAAGACGTCTGCGTCTGAGGAAAATATTATACTTAATATATTATACTTAATTTAAAATATGTGTAAAAATACATAACAGAATTATTTATTTCGACTTTTATATTTTATTGCAGAGGTCAAAATTCTAATCTAACCTTAATTCGGCGGTGTACTTACTCGGGTAACAAACGTTTTAAATAAACCAGCCATGACCAATTGTTTGGATATAAAGTAATTTTCCTCCTTGAGTATTTAAACTAGTGTAGTGGAATTAAAGAAAAAGGTTATTTTGTCGGAAATAAATTTCAAAAACGTTTTGACAAGTATGCTGTCAACTCTAAAAAAGTGTTCAATCATTCATTTAGATCTTCTCTTTTGGTATCCATGGCTGTGAAAGATATTCAGCACGCAGAAGTGGATTTTATAAAACATTTTCTAGTAATAACGTTGATTAGCCTTTTATAATAGATTAATTTGGTATTTCCCTAAAATTGAACTTATATTTTAAAACCTACCAAAAAACGAGATTTTAGTTAATAAATAAAAGAAAAAGATATTTTTCTATATTTGAAAATTGTCAGCAAGGTATCTAACTATATGTATATAAAAAAAATTATATTGCTGTTCCTCCAGTTAGTAGTCCATAAAAATGAACATAGTAATTTACCATTTAAGGAGGCTTTAGGATGCTACAGATAAATAGATTTGAATTGTTCATCGTTCATCGTTCATCGTGATATTTTTATATGTTTAAACATTCCTGTAATTCTCAATTTTCAAAAGCTTTCAGTGGTAGTGTATATGGGTAATTATGCCATTTATTTGAATACACGCGAAAATATATTGGTATTTTTAGGATAAAAGCGTTTAGGTAGTCTAAATTTGTCAAATTCATTTGTAGGCTTTTCAAATATATGTAAAGTAATATGATTAATTAATAAAATTTTAAACTCTTTTTTATGGAATAAAGATAAACCTTTTGACAATATATCAAATTATTTATTCGCCATAGTTCCATAGTTTATTCCTAGCAGCCAAGACATCATTTTCAATTTTATATCTAGCTATTCACGTTTCTTTTTAACGTGGACTCTTCAGCGAAGTCTAATATAGAGGGTTATTACCAGATATTTTGCAGAGTTAGCGCAAGGAATTTGAGTGTTATTTGTATAATTATTTTGGTTTTGTTTACAGGTAAAGTTGACAAAAACAGATTTGTTTTCATTCAACTTAATACACCATATTTTGGTCCAGTTGTTAATCTGGTTCATACCTATAAGTTTGCAATTTTCTGTTAGCTTCTTCATCGTTTTTTCAACAGCCAAAATGGTAGTATTATTAGCAAACGTTGCTATAGTACCGTGCTCATGGATAGGAATAGCACTGGTATACAGAGTAAGTAGAGCATTGAACCTAGTACACTACCTTGAGGTACTCCTGCCTTAATTTTTTTAGATCAGAATATGCTTCATCATCTTTATCTTCTAGTGCTGCAACCTTGGGTGGGTCTTGGCTGACTGCCCAACTTTTTTCCAACTGATACGGTCTTCCATCAATCTTTGGTCAAAAGGGACATTCATTTTCTGCAGATCTAATTTAATATTAGCTCTCCAACGCATTCTGGGGCGTCCGAGTGGTCTCTTTCCTGTTGGAACCTCCTCCCACATCAATCTTACAAGTCTTTCATCCTGAAGTCTGTGTACGTGGCCTGCCCATCTTAATAGTTGGAATTTAATCTCTTGCACGATATCGCTATCGTTGTATAGCTCCTGTATTTAAATATTCTTTCTAACACGATACCGATTTGTCGTCGGATCGTGGTGAGCTCTGAAAATTTTCCTGAGAATTTGAGAGTCTGAGAATATGCTTCTTCCTGTTTTATTCTAAAATATCTATCTAATGAATAGGATTTTAATATACCGTATGTAGTTTTATCAAAAGCCTGTGCCACCTCTAGGAAAATGATGAGCTTACTTTCTTTTACTTTAAGGACTTTTCAGTTGTCTGTGATTCTGTGAACTTGATCAATTCTTTAGAAACATAAATTAAATTAATTATTCGGTTTGTTTAATTTACGTAACTATTTAATTTAAAAAAAAAAATTTAATTTAGTTGGCACTGAATACCGGTTTTCATTACTTTTCCTGCACGTCATTGTCTTCTTGATGTTTTTTTTTGTTATCTTTATCGGGATTAACACAGGAAATTGTGCTTTCGAGAGGGAAAAACTAAAACCTGGAGCTTAAATTAATTTTTTCTTTCTATACGGTTGAGATCCGAACCACACACCATTTATCTCTATTAAGATTGACCAAAACTTCTAGCCAAGGTTACTATCAAAGTACCAAATAAGGAAATCTTTTGGAGATTTTTTATGATATCACGCGTATGGGGAATTTTCCGGATCGTTAGATCAGATAGCCAAGCGGCACTTGAAGCTTTGGCATCACGGAGAATAGACTACAAAATTGTCGGGGCATGTGCAGGAAACATACGAACCTTTGCTAACCATAACAAAGTCACTTTGTCGTGGGTGCCAGGGCATAAAGGTATTTCTGGTAACGAAGAAGCGGACAAACTAGCTAGGCGGGGCTCTGGAACACCATTTATTGGTCCAGAACCAATAATAGGGATAACCAGGGCCAGCGTTAAAGCAGCGATCAATGGCCGGGTCTACTCTCAGCATCAGCTGAAATGGGCACAGCCAGAAGGAGCTAGGCACAGCAAGTTAATGCTGAAAGAACCCTTACCTAAGCAGACAGAGAAGCTGCTCTCGCTAAGTAGGGAAAAACTCAGAACAGTTGTAGGGCATTGTACCGGATACTGGTTTTTAAGGAACAACCTGGTATATATAAGACCAAGGACCTGGGGCGTGTCTGACACAGAACCTATATGCAGATTATGTAATGAGGAGGAGGAAACGGCCACTCATATTATCTTCGAATGTGAAGCCACCGCCCAGTGGAGGCACTTCCTGGGGTGTATACAAGACCAAGAGAGTGATTCACCTGGTGCAATAGCAGTACATGAGCTTCTACTCCTTAACAGAAGAATTAAAGAAATGGGACTAAACTATGGAGCTGGAACGGTACAAAAAGCAGACAATGCTGCAGTGCCTAGGGAAAAATTAGACATCTTTCCTAACTCCTATTTATTCATCATCATTATCAGCATCATCTGTACTAAATATTTAAATCAAAAACGATAAAAAACTATAAAGGTTTTTAGTGTCTGATGAGACACAGATGGGGAGGTTAACCTCAATAGATGTAGGAAAAGGATGAGAGGCTCAAAGTGTGGTATGAAGGGACATGTAAAGACGGTCAAAGTTCTGTAAATGTTAGCACGTGGCCTGATAGAGTATAATTCAACCATTGTCAGTTATTTCAAAAGTAGGTAAAGTACAACGCTTGTTTGCACCTGAGTTGCATGCCAGTCAGTACCTACTATACATAAGACAGTGTGTAAAAAAGCACATACCACCTGCACCCACAACCACAATACGGTGAGGCATCATGACCCCATTAACTTCAGTTTGTTTCATTCTATAGTGACTTTTATTCAAGCTATTAGGTACTTTGACACTATTGCTGATGATGTGTATTGTGTGTTGCATATAATTAATAAGAATATGCATTGACTTTGATAGAGCAAACGTGTGTCATTGAATTGAGAATTTAAAGAACATTTTTTAAGAATAAGAAATAAATTGCAAAATAAAACCAATTGATAGATATAATTACAACGATGGTAAAACCTCGCACGTTCACAGTTATGCTGATTTTTAAAAAAGGTTTATAGTTATGATTTAGTTTAGAGTTTAGAGAGTATCGCAACCCGTGATCGCAACATCTCATAGCGAGTGCTAAACAGTTGAAGACGAGTGGTATCGAATATTGCCGAAAATAAAGTAGAATTTTGTGGTCACCAGACTCTAGAGTTTGACAGGGGCATTGCAAATACCGGGCCCTAGACATTTGTCTCATTTGCCTATGCGATAATCCGGCTCTGCTTAGTTCAGTTGGCAATTAGGTACTCGTGCTTGCGTTGTTAATTTTTCTTGATCGTATTTGGAAAATACACACCACGTCAAAAGTCTTGGACCCCTATATATCAAATGATTCGATTAAACCCAGTTATTTTTCTTACTGTGGTAAACAATTACATGTATTTAGGGAACAAAAAAAAAATAAAAAGATGTCAATAACAAGCCCTTGCTTTATTATCATCAATGTTTTTACAAAACATTGGCAGTGATAGCATATTCAGCCAAGTATCTAGTGTATTCTTTTGTTTCATTCTTGTGATTATAATGAGAGGTCATGAAATTTCTTCGTTTAATTGGACAATAATAACTGCTTTACACGATGCAGGAAACTCTAATCATCAGATATCGGAAATCTTGGGCATTCTTAGATCATCTGTTATGCGAAGAGTACTCAGATATCAAGAATTTAATACAGTGGAAAATAAACCACGTAGTGGACTTCCTCGAGTGTCTAGCGAAAGAGAGGATCGTTATTTGGTGCAATATTCCCGCAGACACCGCACAGCTTCAGCTCTCATTAGCCACTTTCAGGGTTCGTTTCTCCGTGTTACATCGACACCTACAGTTCGAAGACGACTTCATCATGCAAATTTACGTGCTAGAAGAGCATTACGGGTCCCCACTCTCTTTCCAAGACATCGTGCAGCCCAGCCCGTCTCCAGTGGGCGCGAGAACACAGGAGTTGGCTTTTGCAGCAGTGGAGGTGGTTGTTATTTACAGACGAAACCAGAATTGGACTGGTAAATGATGACAATCGACAAAGAGTCTGGAGAGAACCAGATCGTCAATTAATTCACATTCCACAGAAAATGATCAGCCAAATTTACGTCGAACAAGTAAATACGCCCATTATAATTATCTACCCCATACGTAACGAATTAGGTGAAAATTTTGTATTTATGGACGACAACGCCCAACTGCATCGCGCAAGAAGGTTTCAGGATACACCTAAAGCAGGACATATTAGTAGATTGAATTGGCAATCAAATTCGCCTGATATGAATCCCATTGAAAATATGTGGGATTACATTGCTAGATCCATTTACGATTGAATTAACCCACCTCAGACTGCAGGTGAGTTAATCGTTGCAGCTACAGATGAATGGAACAATATTTAACAAGACACTATCAACCGCTTGATTATTTCAATGCACAGACGTTTCAATATCTTTTTCCAACGTGGAGGAGGTCATACCGAATATTAGTCAGTGTAAAACATGTTTAATTACTTTTTTTGATTTAATTAATTTTGTCAACAAATTCACACATTTGTAAGTTTTTAATTTTCCAAGTATCCCAGTTCATGGAAAATACTTCTTTTGCAAAAAACAGATTCAGCCTGGTGTTGAGTCCACTGCTGAACATAGGCCTCCATTAAACTGCTCCACTGGGCTTTATCTTGAGACGTTCTAATCCAGTGTCCGTCTACTCTTTTTATATCGTCGCTCCAACGTGTTGGCGATCTTCCTCTGCTTCTTTTGTCTGCGCGGGCTCTCCAATTTATTATTCTTAGAGATCATATGTCCTACCCATTTCCATTTTAGTGTCGTGATTCTCTGTATGATGGCTTGGACCTTTGTTCTTTACCGGATGCACGTATTTCTTACGCGATCTTGGGTTCGAATTTCAAGCATAGCTCTTCTCTCCATTTTTCTTCTCTCCATTTTTCTCTGAGCAACCTCCAATCTATGTACGGTGTTCCTTGTCAGTGTAAGTGTTTCGGCACCGTAGGTCATTACTGGTAATACGCTGTCACGTGCCTATTTTTTCCCTTCTACAGTTCCATTATAATTGTGTCTCTGATGATTTTGTATTCCTTAGGTACTCGTAAGTAGGGTTGCGTACCGTATTTTGTTGTAACTTAAATATATCATTCGTTGTAAATAGTGTTGCATACCTTTTAGTGATAGGATTCGATTGTTAATGGCTGTGGCATTTTTCGTTAATCGATGGAGATTTAGTGGGGGTTTTGTTATTAGATTTTGCTTTGGTTTTTGGCCTCGATTGTTGTGTGTTGTCGGTTATATTATTGTTTGGTTTGCATTTCTGTGTGGATGGGGCTGGCTATCAACACGGACCAGTGCGATTATTGGTGTGGAACATAGATTTGCGAATATTGTTGGTTGACGTTTATTCCGTGTCATATTTCTTGGTATACGGCTTGGGAAGCAGTCAGTCGTTTGGTGGCAGTCTTGGGAGTGGTGTGGTGAGAATTTTTGGGACGATTTGATATTAACACGTGTGCAGAACCTCTACGGTTTTTCTTTCATATCTGGCTGTATTTGGGCCATCTTAATTGGATTTTGAAGAAAAACCATTTAATTTTTAACTTGACCATTCTATCTTACCTTCGTTGTTGATATTTTGGATTTTGGTGTCAAGTTAAAATAACCGCATGCGGGATTTATTTGAGGGAAGCCATGGTTAATTAGCAGGTGCCGTTCCATAATCAAACCGGCCAGGAGTAGTGCATTCGTATCATCCATATCGACGATAAATTGCAGTGTTATAAAGACTTGCTTGGTGTTTTTAGAAGGAACTCCGTATTAAGGTGATCAAGATTAAAGTTATTCTTTTTTTTATATCTGATCTACAATGTACGTTTACCCAAAGGTTACAAGTGAATTATTTTTGAATATTTAACGACGTGACTTATTTTTGACACCACAATTAAGTTTAGTTTTAATTTATTAATATAATACATTATTAAAAACTATTTATTGCATTAGATAATATGCCAAAACTAAACTTGGATTAAAATAATCTTCTCAATAATTCTTTATGTCCAAGTAAAAATATATTTTCTTCATACTTATTTGTAAATATCCTACAATTTTGATATTTAAAAGGACAACCATTGTAAAAAAAAATATTTTTAAATAAACTCGATTGTTTTGGCAGTGTAAATCTTTATGTAAATGGTAAAAACATGAGTAAATTAGCAGCCTTATGTAAACTTTTGATTAAGTATTATTAAGAAGTTGACTTGCATACGTTTTTTTTGGTAACTTGGTAAGATTTGTTACTCTTACTTTTGTTTTGATTATTTTTTGGAATCGTAAACTTTGGATTTTTGATTTATTGTTGGCTGCTAATTTTGAATATATTTGTTATAAGTTTATTATTGAACTGTGTACCTTGATTTATTGTTCGCTGCTAATTTTGGCTATATTTGTTATAAGTTTATTATTGAACTGTGTACTTTATTTATTGTTAGCTGTTGATTTTGACTATATTTGTTATAATTTTGTTATTGAGCTGTGTACTTTGATTTATTGTAGGAGTAAAGTATCCAATATATTTTGGCAATAATTTCATTTATTTAGTTCACCATAATCTTAGTTGTTTATCGTGTGGCTCTGCTAGTGCCTATAAGACCTAGGGGTTTCCGGCTTGAACCGTCTAAGTCGGTGGCGCGGCTCACTTTTATATTTTTTTTTCTTCTACCCTCTACGGCTGAGCTCGGGCATAATTTGCCAGTAGAGAGACCGCTGGCAGAGTACTCAATAGAGAACGAAAAAGACGTGGCAAGACGTGGCAACGCATTGATTGAAGACTTTTGATTTTAGGCTTATTGGTATGCTGCTTTTAAAGACTAAAGACTTAAAGACTTAAAAACTACTACCGTATGCAGCCCACCCTAGAGATATTTTTCTTTGTAGTTCCTGCGTTTGATTGTCTCGACTTATTCTAATTTCGTGACCTAGATATTTGTATCTGTCAACCACTTCAACGATTTTGTCCTCTAGAGATATAATTTCATCAAGAACCAAATTAGTCATGATATTTGTTTTTTGATGACTTATACACTTCTTCTTCTTCGGATGCTATTCACTAATGGATGTTTGCGATCACATTTTCCATCTCCTCTCTATCTCTTGCGGTATGAATTAGGGTCTGTATGTCATTCATTCCTGTCCGCTGTCTTATGTTCCGCAACCAGGACAATTTCTTCCTTCCTATTCATCTACGGCCTTCCATCTTACCCTCGATCAACAACTGTAAATACTCATACTTTTTGTTCCTCATGACGTGCCCCAGACATGCAGTCTTTCTCTTTTTAATGATAGTCAACAGTTCATGTTCTTTGTTGATGCTGGACAGAACTTCTACGTTTGTTATTCTTGCAGTCTACGGTATTTTGAGCATTTTGCCGGTGAAGCGACATCTCGAGTGCTTCCAACTTGTTAATGTTGGTGACTTTAAGGGTCCAACCTTCCATCCCATAGAGAAGTACCGACCATACATAGCACTTTAAAAATCTCAACCTCAGACTAAGATCGAAGACTTATACACAGGCCAACGTTTTTTGTTGCTTGCTCCAGCTCTTTTATCATTGAATCATCTGTTATCAGCACTATGTCGTCCGCAAAGCGTATATTGTTTAATTTTTTTTCCATCTATACTCATACCTTTGTTATTCCAGTCTAGGGTCCTAAAAGCATATTTTAGAACGGTGTTAAATAGCTTTGGGGGTAACGTATCGCCCTTTCTTACTCCTCTCTGTATGAAAAACTTTCTAGTGGTATTATAGTCCAGTCATCTTAGGTCAAATAAGTTGAAAATCTCGGAAAATTGAGATACCCAGTATATTATTACGTAAAAACTTGTATTTTAGCATCCTCAAACTATTCTTAAAATTCGAAAAAAATTGGATGTCCGCAAGTTTTAAAATCAGGGGTCAAAGGTCACAAAAATCGATTTTTTCTACTTTTTTTGCAAATATCTCGATTTCTATGAGTTTTACGCTAATTGTATTCATTATCAATATTGTAGAGAATTAAATTCTCTACAACTTTTCTATTTAATATTTTTTCATACCTCGAATTGTTTTTGAGATAGAGGGCGGAGAGCGCGCGGTCAAAGAATCATATGAGGTCAACTGATAGTCCCGATCAAAAACTTGTAATATTAAGGTTCTAAATTATTGTTAAATATATAATTATCATTATTTATTAACTTTTTCATTAAATTTAATTTTTCTCTCTATGAATTTTAAAATTTATTAATTCAATAACACTGTAAATGAAAAACTATGAAGAGACATACTTTAATTACATTTTAACTATTTTCTCATTTACACTAATTGCATTTGAAGTAGAAAATAATTAAGTACATTTTATTTAAAATCCGTAAACTCTTAAGTTCTTTCATAACTTTAAAAATTATACCTGGGAATCGGACCCCTATTATACAATACAAACCTTATTAGCAGTTTATAATGCTCCAAAATCTGTGAATAGTATCGATCATCTCCGTTATGCATTATACGTCAAGTCAACCAAGTCGAATAAACCTGTGCAGTTATCGAATATTCCATAAATTACATTAGAATTAAAATATAATTTAAGTATTCCTCAACAATTTCTCAATTAAATGACCAGGTAAGTGCTATTAAATAAATTGAAACCTAATTAATAATAGCTAAGTAACCGAAAAAAGATTGAATTTAATGAAAAAGTTAATAAATAATGATAATTATATATTTAACAATAATTTAGAACCTTAATATTACAAGTTTTTGATCGGGACTAACAGTTGACCTCATATGATTCTTTGACCGCGCGCTCTCCGCCCTCTATCTCAAAAACAAATCGAGGTATGAAAAAATGTTAAATGGAAAAGTTGTAGAGAATTTATTTCTCTACAATATTGATAATAGATACAATTAGCGTAAAACCCATAGAAATCGAGATATTTGCAAAAAAAGTAGAAAAAAATCGATTTTTGTGACCTTTGACCCCTGATTTTAAAACTTGCGGACATCCAATTTTTTTCGAATTTTAAGAATAGTTTGAGGATGCCAAAATACAAGTTTTTACGTAATAATATACTGGGTATCTCGATTTTCCGAGGTGAACCCCCTATAATGACTGGACTATTATGAATTTTTACGCTGGCCGTTGAGTTGGTGTAAATATTTGTGTTGTGTGAATATTGTTGATTAAATAAAGGTATTGTTTTTACAAAGCAAAAATTAATAAAATTGATCGATGTTAGATATGCTCTACCAGACATTTTTTTCTCATAGGAAAAATCCATTAAATTTAAATTTATAACCGTTATACGCTTTCACATGACAGTTCAGAGAAGTAATATATATGAGAAAAGGCAACAAAAACCCCACGCCAACAATATCCGAGATTGTTGGTTGGTATTTTCGCATCCAGCGATAGACGTATAATAAAAAAGGCTATATAAGGAAAATGCATTTCTATTTCGCGACGCGAATGTCCCCCCCGAGACCGCCGAATAAACTCCATCGCCATTTTGTTCGGCGGTTCACTTTTCAACGGTCGTTTTAACGTTAATAACTTTTTCCACCCTCTTATTCTTTCGTTTTCATACCCGTTTCTTATTCGTGTGCTCCTCGGGGCGTGAATATATTCGAATGGGAGTCGAGGTGTAGCTCGTAATTGATTCGAAAATATAAGGTAATGATGTCGCTTTTTATATTTACAAAAATACATCGTTTCTGAATGTTATTTAGCTTTGAGACAGTGTCGTCTATGAAAAAACAAACAATTGGTATATTGCAACGTAGGTACGTACAATATTTTTTACCAATATATAGGTACTGTAGCTGCCATACATACAGTTCATGCACAGAGGACGAAACGTGAATTCCCTAAAATTCCAACGACTAATTTCACTAAAAACCTTTTTGATCTTAGTCGTGTCCTCTTCAAGAAAGCACGTATACGACCCTAACCTTTACGACCCTAAGTTCTGCTCCTTTGCAATAGCGCACGTATACGATCCTAACTTTTGTGACCAGAATCTTCTTTCCTCTCCAGCTACTCACGTACAATCACAGTAAATCGGGATGATTCTAAAAAGGCCTTTTCGCCAAATTATGTATCATTGACAGACTGTCATAAAACTGACCGACGTGGGGGAAAGTAGATAAAAAGAACGGAGAGAGGCACACAAGTTCAGTCGTCTTCAGTGAGTCGTCTTCAGGCAGTTGTCTTCAGGCAGTCGTCTTCAGTCAGTCAGTCAATTTCCACCAGTCTCTTAACAAGCTTCGACAGTCATTCAACAAACTTCGACAGTCTCTCAACGAACTGCAACAGTCTATAGATGAACTTCAACACTGGCGCACATTACTTCGCTTGCAAAGTTTTTCCTTCATTTCGATAAATGTACGTAGTTAATAGTAGTTCTAATTATGCATCATTTCCGTAACACTCGTCACACAAGATTCCCAAAGTACTATTGAAAGGCAGTGGCTAAATAAGTACGGACTAACAATAAACGTCAAGAAAACGAAATTTATAAGGATATCAAAAACCCAAGATACCGATAAAAGTCTGACGGTCAATGACGGGATCTTTGAACAAGTGGAGAACTACAGTTATCTTGTCACAACAATCAATTCCGCAAATGATTACAAAGTGCGAATAGAGAAATCACGAATAAACTTCAACAGGATGAGAAAGATACTTTTTTTTTGTACTGAAAATTCGTAGAATATTTATTTTATTTTAGGGGCCGTTGTGGTGAGGGTGAGTATAAACATCTTTAGAAGAGAAATTGTTGCGTCCTAGTCTCTTTCCTAAAAAGCATTTTTTTTTACTGAAAATAGTCGCAAAAAGGGTAGACCTATCGTGTGGGCTGCGGACGGCCCGCACTGCGACTATTAGAAGGGGGAGGGATTATAGAAAGTAGATGTTTGTGGACCCGCTTTTTAAAAAGTTGTAGGTCATAGTTTTCTGGAAAAACTAATTTTGGAAGCCTGTTCCATTCCGTAGTAGTCAATCTTAAGAGTAAATGGGTGAGACTGATCAGCGTGCCGAGTTCTTCGGCCGAATGTGGCCAGTGGTGGTATAAGAGTTTTTATTTCTCTAGAGCATCTGCCATGGAAATATATGTAAAGCAATGTCTGGTCTGCAACTCTTCTTCTATGTTCTAGTGGGTGAAGGGTATCTGTTGGAGTTGAGCTGTTTATCAACCGAATGGCCCTTTTCTGAATGAAATCTAGAAGCCGAAGAGAATGCCTTGGTGCTGAACCCCGAAAATGTGCGAGCAATACTCCACTAGAGGTCGAATTTGAGCCTTGTACGTCGTTAACAGTTGATCAGGAGTAAAAAACTTTCTAGCTTTCCACAGAAAACCTAGCCTCTGGCTTGCTGACTTTGCGATGTTAGCAACATGGTTATGCCAAGACATATTATTAGACACCGTGACTTCCAAAATCGAGATAGAGGGACTTGATTCAAGGATATTTTCGGACATTGTGATGAAATTATTTGAGGAATTTATCTTCTTGGACAACGTGGCGCTTTGTGTTTTCTGGGCGTTAAACTGAACAAGATTGTTGGTTCCCCACTCGACGATTGCTTCAAGATCTATATTGATGGAGTCAAGCTGTTCCTGCCCGAGTCTATTTGTATCATTCACCGAAAGTGATCGATAGGATGTGAAAGTTGAGACAAGTGTGCTGTCGTCTGCGAAACTGTAAATGGGGTTCGTGGTGGTTTTCAAGAGGTCGTTGATGTGTAAAAGAAATAGGGTGGGGGACAGGATGGAACCCTAGGGGACCCCAGCATTGGTTTTTAATGCATCAGTAGAAATACCGTCAACTGCCACATGCAAGGAGCGATTTTGCATGAAGCTCATGAGCATTTGGTGCAGTTTGGTTGGGAGACTGTAGGCAGATAATTTGCTTAACAATACCTGGTGCCAAACGCGATCAAAGGCTTTTATCCAAGGCTATTGCACAGGATTCACGAATGAGAAAATCTTGAGACGAATGGGAAAAAAAGAGAAATGTTACTTAACATAAAGAGAAGAAAAACCACTTATTTTGGGCACCTCACAAGAAATCCAAAATACCAACTACTACAACTGATAGTTGAGGGCAAGATTGAAGGCAGAAGAGAAGTGGGAAGAGAGCAAATGTCCTGGTTAAGAAATCTAAGGGAATGGACAGGTTTAAGAACTACATGAGACCTGGTACACACAGCAACAGACCGTGAGGCGTACAGAAATGTGATCGCCAACATCCAATAGTGTGGATAGTCAGATGAAGACGCACACTCTTTATAAATATTGTTTGAAAGTCTTTCGCAATAATTATTTTACCTCTTGCCGACAACTATATTACAACTATTACTTTCGTTTTGTTTTGGTACACTGTTGAGTTTGCAATATCGAATACTTACCCCTTCGACGTTGAGTTTTATCGACATTAAATAAAATCATAACGTTCAGCAACACGATATTTTCATTAAATAGAGATGTTCCCCAGCAGACAAAAAAAAATCGTTTTTTCGCATTAACCATAAAGCAGTCTCGACGGACCTCACCGAAGTCATTCATAATAGATACCAGGCACTCTAAAAGAAAGATCACTAAAGGCCCGACAGATTAATCTGCGCTTTTCTCTATTAAAAGCCTCGGTGGACACGCACCCTCTTCAGATTTATTCCCCTTTAACCCCACACCCTCCGCAACACATACTTAAAACATGGGAGTATCGCGTACGGGGTTAGATGGAATTTTATCATATTTTAACTAAAATCTGCTATAAATGTTTACTGTTTTGTGGTGTTGACGCTACATTTTATACGAATTGACAATAAACTATTGATAACGGTTGTAGCGAATTCTAAAGAATTCTTATACAACTTATTTTATTTGAGCCTGTCGGCTGCTCTACACTTTCGGGAGGGTCGTGAATAAGAAAAAATTGTTGAATTTTTTTTTTGTAAGCATACACAAATGTTCATACAAATTTGAGCGCCATGTATTTTATTCGGGGTAAAATAAAAAAACCTTGGATCTATGCAAATATTTTAACAATAAAACTATTGGTAACTAATTTCTAAGTATAATTCAATGAAATATTTATAAAGTCAATGCATTGACAAACTTCTCCAAAACCGTTTATTATTCTAATTAAATTAAAGAAGTTAGTTTGTCAAAAACATACAAAAGTTATAAATGAGTTAGATTTAAAAAAAAACTTTCAGATAAATAATCATAACATTAACGTCTACAATATCAATATTCGTCACTTACTGCAGAGTACAATCTTTCCTAGCATTTGGCTGAAAATCACCTTTCTCAGACTAACAATCCTTTATAAATTGAACTTCAATAATCTTCTGATTTCTTAACAATCTCAAAATTTGGTTCACACCTAAAAATATAAATTTCCAACCGAAGATTAATTGAATTTGTCTCAATATTTCTTAAAATATGTTATCCCTAGGTTAGGATGATTTAAATTTCTAAGGATTTCTTCAAAATTAATTGTGAGAACATCATGGCGTCTCAGACATTTGAGAGGATAAAAAAAACAATTCCAAAGTATCTTAAACTTCACTGTGAAACTTCAGAAAGCAAAAATTCTTTATACACTTGTACTTTAATATCTCTTTATCAAAATATCAAAAGGTAATATCTTTATTCAAAAGAAGTTTACTGATCTTCTTACACACTTCAAAAGGAAAAACTCAGGAACGCTATCAAAGATTGACGACTTCTCTCCAGGAAAGACCAACGACGAAAGAGAACAAGTACCTGTCCTTTTATCCCTTCTCATCAAAATTCTATTTATCGACAGATCTGGGCTAGTAGGTTAACGGTTGTTGCCAGACCTAATTAAATGTATTTAATTTTGCAAAATAATATATTAGAATTTTCACAAATTGAATTCTATGATATTCCTGATAACTTTTTCAATATAACTTACCTCTCGTATACCTTGTCACAATGCTGAATTACTTTATTTATGCAAAGAAAATATAAAACGATTTAATTAGTTATATGAAAATAAGCCAAAATAATCTTAGTTCTGAAATGACAACCATGTAGTATCTACAATACCTATTTTCATAGAACATATTTAGCTGTCAATATTCAACTAATCAACCAATTAATGAGCTTTAATTGAAATTATGAAAACATAATATACGAGGAAAATAAAAAGTTATATCAAAAAGGAACGAAATTCACAAGTGTGAGATATTTCGTTTCACGGTTTGGGTAACCAAACGAACGGGTGAGGATAAAAAAAAATTCTCAGGAAGATAAGAAACATCGCGAATAAGTAAATATCGACCGAAAAATAGATAATGGTGGCGATAATAATGGTGGTGATTTTGTTGTTGTTGTTGCCGAGGTGGTGAAAATACTTTACGGAGAGGTTATGAGCCTGAACGCTCAAGGTCCACTGTGAGACTCCACTGACTGTGTCAGGTCTACTCTCTAAAAACTCCACCCCTATTTAGGTCCGTCTGGCTATTGCCTGCGGTGACACTAAGGCCAGTTGGCCCATTGTATCTTGCCTATGTGTTTTTGTATCATTGTACAATGGAGCCGCAGACCTCCCGGCAAGGATTCGGAAATAGCAAAACACACATCGCGCCGCCGCGAGGCACCGGACCTAAAAAGACAGGCAATCCCCGCACCACTGCCCCAGGATCCCCACCGCACAACCCGCAGGCCAGGCCTCCATTATACAGTCTCTTAGTGATTCTTAGCTGATTCCTGTTCATCGGTAACAAACTAAAAAACAACAAAGCCCCAGGAAACGATACTATATCGGCAGGATGTCTGAAACATGGAGGAGAAATTTTGAAACTCGCTTTCTATCAGCTCATCTGCCAGATATGTAAAGAAGAACAAATACCAACCCCCTGGAAAGAAAGTATTATAAAATACCCATTCATAAAAAGGGCGCAAACTTTAGAGGTATATCCCTTATTAACACAGGATGTAAAGTATTCTCTCTATTTCTATTAGAGCGATTGACTGCGTGTGTAGAGTACCAAATAGGAGATTACCAGGGTGGATTCAGAAAGAATCGATCAACAGTATACCAGATTTTCACTATAAGGCAGTTAATGGAGAAGTGTTAGGAATACAACAAAACATTGCATCAGCTTTTTATAGATTTTAAGCAAGCATATAATAGTATCCTAAGAGTGGAATTGTGGAATGCCATGGCAGAACTGGGCGTACCGAAAAAGTTGATCAGTCTCACAAAAGCTTGTGTAGAGGGATCTACAAGTGAAGTAAGACTTGAATGAAAATTGTCAACCTTCTTTCCAATCAACGGTGGTCTTAAACAAGGAGATGCGTTAACCCCACTCCTCTTTTACATCGCCTTGGAAGGCATCGTACAAAGGGCAAACATAGGAACGCTCCTATTTGGAAATCAGGGTCTGCGCATTGTAGTAGCTTTCGCTGATGATTTAGATATAGTAGGAAATACAACTATCAACGTTAAGGAAGATTTAGATATAGTAGGAAATACAACTGTCAACGTTAAGGAAGAATTCATTAAACTGGAAAATGCTGCAAAGAAGGTTGGCCTACAAATAAACGAAGATAAAACAAACTACATGACTACAACAAGAATAGAACGAAGAGACAGGATATGACAAAATGTGACAATGGACCACTATAATTTTGAAAGGGTCCATGAGTTTAAATATTTGGGAGCTACAATCACCTGAGATAACAATATAACACAAGAGATTAACAACGGAATTCAGGGAGCCAATCGCTGCTGTTTTGCACTACAAAAAATAATGAAATCGAAAAATGTAACCCGCCGTACAAAAGTTTATTTATCATTTATTATTTATCATGCAATTATAAGACCTATAATGACATATGTATGTGAAACACGGACGATGACAAAACAAAATGAGAACCGACTAAAAATCGCAGAACGAAGAATTCTTAGAAGGATATATGGACCAATCAAGGACAACGCCACACAACAATACAGAAATAGAACTAACAGGGAAGTGCAAGAACTATATAACCAACCAGATATAGTAAAAATAATAAAGGCAGAGAGATTGAGACGGGCCGGACATGTGAAGAGACAGGACCAACGTGTCGTAAAACTGGTGTGGGAAGAGACCCCGGTAGGAAAGCGGCCGCTGGGAGGGCCAAGGATGCGGTGAAAAGATAATATTGCAGCAAACTTACGGACCCTAAATGTCCAACGACCAGAAGAACTTATAATGGACTACTTGGAGTAGCAGCCACGAAAACATATAGAAACATATCCGTTCAAATATTAAAATTTTCACTAAATTGTACACTTCCCTTAGTAAACATCACACTTGGAGTAAAAAACGACAGAATGACAGCGCAGGAAAATAAAGGTTAAAAGGTCAATTGAATTAAAATAGATTTACTGTAGCAAAATACCGTTTTTAAAAAAAGCGACCTTAGTTTTGAGAAAAGGGCTAAACTATGTGCATTTTTATTTCCTTTTTACTTTTACGTTCGCTTGAGCAACTTTTTATTGCATATATATATATATATATATATATATATATATATATATATATATATATATATATATATATATAATCCAGGATATCTACAGCTGTCGCTGCCTTCCTGCTTTCAGCCCTTGTCTCCAGTTGTCCTTGTCCTGCCAGTCTCCGTCCTGCAGGTTTCTTAATTCCATCGCCTCATCCACTTCGTCTCTCCATGATCGCCTTGGTCGACCTCTCTTTCGTCTTCCTAATGGACTCCACTCAGTTACCCGGTGTATCCAGCGATCCTCCGGAGTTCTTCTAACATGTCCGTACCACGTTAGTTTTTTTTCCTCTATGTGTTCTAGTATGTCTTTTTTACCTCCATTCTTCTCCTGATCTCCTCATTTCTTATTCGATCTAATCTGTTCACTCCACAACTCCTTCTCCAAAAGTCCATTTCTGTGGCTACAATCTTCCCTTTGTTTTTTTTTGTTGATCACCCACATTTCAGCTCCATAAGTCATTATGCTGCGAACTATTGAATTGAATATTCTCGTTTTATTAGTCTTGGTTATGTGGCGGTCCCATAATATTGGGTTTAATTGATTAATACATGCCCTAGTTTGACCTAGTCTATTTTTTATTTCTTCCTTTGTTGTTCCACTTTTTGATATTATAAATCCTAGGTACTTAAATTTGTCTGTTCCTGAGATCTGTCGGTTATCATCTATTTCTAGGTGATATATCCTGTCTTGTGCCGTTGACATATATTGGGTCTTTTCGAGGTTGACTTCCACTCCATTTTTCCCATATTCCTCCTCTAGTTTCCGCATCATAAAACCTAAATCCTCCTCATCTTGAGCTATGATTACTTGATCATCGGCAAAGCTTAGAGTATACAGATGATCATTCCTAATTGGTATTCCCATTCCTTATTGCATAAATATTTTATTTAAAAACTATTGCGTGTTTATTTCCATTTGACATAATTCACTGCATCCAAAACAGCTAACATCTAACATCACGTCTACCAACGCCAGCTTTATATACCACATTTTGGTGGATACTTTACAATAAAATTCCCATAAAAGATTGTTCTCCTTCTCTTTGTCCTTCTTATTAAAATCATTGAATAATTAATAACCTAATAAAAGTGGGCTGTCAGCTTGAGGCAACTTTTTGACAGACAGATAGAAGAATTTGTCGCTGACGTATGGTGACGTCAAACCATAAGTTTGCCCTCTATCACATTTTGCTTAATGCGCCTAAAAAAGTTTTCGCTTTACTACCGGAGTACATTGCTGTTACTACCATTTTCGAAAAAACCAGCATTTTCATTGCTATCACATGGCGCCGCGATGACATTTAGCAATTAGCTAACCTTACCCAGCTCCATATTGTTTTTAAACTATTTTATTTGAATAAATGATTCTTTTTGGCAGGTAGCTAAAAAAGTCCCCAGTCTTGTAATTATTGCAGCCAGGAACTGAACAATATCTCTTTCTAAAGCTACTCATGATTGCTGATAAGGCATTGAAAGAAATAATCGTTATTAGTTTATTTTATCATAAAAGGACAATCAAAATACTCAAGTAAATAACTATATCACCATTTTTTAACACGCTTATATTAGTTTCATCTGTATCTTGTTTGTTTGCTTGTATGTATGTTTGTAATTGACTCTTTGGCCTCGATTTTGCCCTACTTTAAGCGATCAGATTTAATTTAAACTTCGCACACTTGTCAAAGACCAACGACAATGCAATAATTCGATCAAAATATCCGATTATCCCGATTACTTTCGCCAGGATTAGTAGGTAGACAACAGGAATTCAAGCGTTACGGAGTGGGGGGGGAGTGGGGAAGTGGAGGGAGAAGTGGCGGGAGGAGGAGTGGCGAAAGTAGCGGGAGGAGGAGTGGGGGGAAGTGGCGTAAGGAGGAATGGGGGGTAATGGCGGAAGGAGGAGTGGGGGTGTCAAATGTCACGACGCTCGAAATCGAGCAACGACTGGAGAGAGTAAGACTGTACTTGTATAAAAAGTTTCAAGGATGATTCTCAACAAACTGCTTTGGGTAGGTATATTAGGTTTGTTTCTATCCTCTCCTCTCAGGTGGCGTCTCTGTTGAGGTTGGTGACCACTATGGCAAATTCTTCTCTGTTGGGCTCGATGGATCAGGGTATTACCATCCATGTTGGTCCAGTCTCTTATGTTTCTTCTAGTATTACTTATGGTTGTTCATATTCCTTATGCCTCATTAGATGTCCCAGATAGGCTGTATCTTCATGATACTTGTTAACTGAGGGTGGGTATTCATTCTAGTTCAAACTTCTGCATTTGTTGTTTTGGTGGTCCAGGCTATACGGAGCTTTCGCCTGTATATTTCAAAGGCGTCCAATTTCCAGAGTTCTTCCTGACACCGTCCATGTCTCACAGCCATATAAGAGCAGGGACCACACATAGCACTTTACTGTTCTTAGTCACACCTCGAGGGATAAACCTGGATTACACAGTATATTTCGCATTTTCAGAAAACCTGCCCTGGCTATTTCTATTCTTCTTTTAATCTCTTAAGCGTGGTTCAGATGATGGTTTATTTCACTGTCCAGGTATATGAAGCTGTGAACATTCTGGAGGGTGACGCTATTGATTACGATGTTTACATGTTGTTCTTGTTTCTGTAGGAGTTACAAATGGTTTGCATTTTTAATGAGCAAGTACAATGGCAATCAAGCGTTTCCGGAGAAACCAAACTCTGACTTAGAAATGGAATGTTCTTGCATCGTTGACAAACGATTTTGAAACCATTCGATTAATTTGCGTATTATTTCCAAACTATTATTTTGACGCATGCGCGGTTCGAGGAATTCTATATTTTATTTATTCGCTCCGTGCGTGACTGCAGCGCCATGGTATCAATGAACTAAAGGACGGTGTCACAGAGTTTTTTAATGTATATATGAATGGGGAACTGTAATAAAAATTAATTTTTATTATTAAAAAAAATTTTTTGCGTGCCAAACCAAGTGACAATTAATCTTCAACCCTGTGAAGTTGTTATGCAAAAATTACCGATAAAATTTGAGAGTAGATCAGAATTTAAATAATATTGGCAAGCAGAAAAAGTACGATATGACGTAGTTACGAAATAAATATGTGTATATTTTTGTCAAACTTTCAGATTTAAAGCAAACATGGATATAATTTTTATTTATTAGTAGCTATTTATGAACAATTTCATACAATTACCGAATTCTATCATATCATATTCATTGTGTATCAGCGACAGTTCTTACCTATTAAAATTAACAGAAAATTCATATATGTCTCTTAATACACCTAATATAAAATACACTTGATACAAAATGTTACATACTGTAATACCTACCACTATAATGTTTTCTATAAATACAGTGATTTAACACCTGTTTTGTACAGAACGTATTTATCATAGTTTTTTTTTCTAGATAATATCTTTCCTAAAATATATTAAACAATTTTATAATTTTAAATTCAAAATAATGTAAATTAATTAATTAGTTTTATAAATGTAAAATAGTTATATCATTTATAAACATCTTACATTGCATTGAAATTTTTTTGTAGTTTTAATATTCCCAATACTTAAAATTAATAAATCGTAAGCCTTTGAGGCTAGAAGGTAAGCAAATCTTACATGTACATTTTTATTAGAGTTAGATACTTTCAGAAATTTGTTTGTCATACTATGGTCATAATATTATGCGGGATATGATTTTTTAAATGTTTTTTTATGCATAAATATTACCAATGTATGAAAGTACAGCGATCTTACGTTACATATATATTATAATAATAATAATGTTTATTCAGCAATAATGATTTACAATAATTAACAGTATGTACAAACCACTTTAGAAACAAACAAAAATAATCATTGAAGCTATTGACACAGCTTCTGTGTGATAAACATATTAATTTAAAATAACAATATCGTTTTGAATAAACTAAAGTATAGCCCATTAGGACCAGAACTGGTTGGGCATGGGCTTAAAGAATTTAAAATCAGAAAATCAGATATCCCTTTATTGATAACATTTGTAAATTAGTTTTCTAATTTGCTTTGTTAAATATGCTACATGTTGGTTTAATTTTATGTTTTTATCTATAATAATTCCTAAATATTTAGTATTTTCAACTTTTTTTATGCCTCCAATGCCCTTAATATGAATGCAATTCACTACACAGCAACTGCGGCGGCTGTTTTTACGCATTTTTTAAAAATTATAACAAAATTAATAATCTGACGTGTATTTTGGTAACTCTAATATTAAAAATACTGTCATTTATTGTCTAAGTTACCCGCTGCGTGCGCTGGTGTTCACTCCGGCTTCCCCTACCTTGACTTCGCTCGGAGAAAATAGCTGTCTCTAAAGGTCTAAGTGTCCTCAAAATGTCTAAACTACTACAGAAACTGGTCTATTATATGTTTTGGTTCGATGACCTTTTGAACGTATCTTAGCCTAAAAGACCTATACTTTAAAAAGTTTAATAAAAACAAGAGACAATATCATTGGTTTTTAAAATATGTAACTTTTAAAATTATATTATTATAGGTTTGCAACAAACTGAAGAAAAATTATGAATAATTTTCTATTTATTTATATCTTCGATAGTAGTTTATGAAGAATTTTGTGTATGGAGAAATTCCACTGCACGTCTATGATCGAAACAAATCGAATGTAGTCAGCGGGAAATGAGAAAATGGGAGCTAAATCCCGAAATGTTGTTAATTAACAGATTAGATTTCGAGGATTTCGTACTGTTAATGGGAATATAAAGTTGTAAATTGTTATTTGTAATTAATACTTTTAAATTGGTTAGTCAGAAATCGCAATAATGCACAAACTAACTGTAAGTGATGATTGGGGTTTATTATAAATAGGTATAGAGAATAAATTCATCACATTGTTGGTACCCCAAAGAAATGTGTTGGCCTTTACGCTTTTTTTCTCTCACATTATTATTATCTATTGTTATTACCCCCGCTTCACATAAAATCCATTCGGCTATCAATATAAATCAGTGTTCTTCTGAGATTTTTTAAAATTTCTAAAAGGGAAATCGGAAATTTTAAAATCTTCTAAAAAATGGTAAAATGAAATCAAGATCAACAAAAAATATAATTAACTACTTAGGTAATACTTTGTTTTAGCTCATTGGAAAGCATGCAAACAATTTTTTATAGTAATATAAACAATATTTATCCTCAAGAAGTAGTTTTTGGAGTACCTACATTATACGTAACTTTTCAGTGACTAATTATTTTTTTTTTGATATCCTTTATTACTGTGATCTGTTTCATACAAAAACAATAAACGTGAATTCCCAAGTATTTGACGTGATCATGTACTGGTAACTCAGAGTTGTTCATACTTACAGTTGGTTCAATTCCTTTTCGTAGTGTGAACGTTATGTGTGTTGACTTAGAGCTGTTGACTTTGATTACATTGCTTAAACCATGCTTGAAGTCTATGTAGGTGGTGTTCCAGTAGCTGAGAAGCTAGGATAGGGACTTTGTGAGAGGCCATAATGACAGTATCATCGTCATAAGTTGCTATAGTGGTGTTGTCTTATGTTGGCATATTTGCGGTGTATAGGAGGTATAGTGTTGGTCCGAGGACACTGTAAAGTGCCTTTTTTTCACTTCTACAGTTCCATTATAATTGGGTCTCTGATAGTTTTGTATTCCTCAGGTACTAGTAAATAGTGTCGTGTACCGTATTTTGTTGTAACTTAAATATATCATTCGTTGTAAATAGTGTTGCATACCTTGTTGTGATAGGATTCGATTGTTAATGGCTGTGGCATTTTTGTTAATGGAGATTGAGTGGGGGTTTTCGTTATTAGATTTTGCTTTGGTTTTTGGCCTCGATTGTTGTGTGTTGTCGGTTATATTATTGTTTGGTTTGCATTTCTGTGTGGATGGGGCTGGCTATCAACACGGACGAGTGCGATTATTGGTGTGGAGCATGGACTTGCAAATATTGTTGGTTGACGTTTATTCCGTGTAATTTTTTTTGATATCCGGCTCGGGAAGTAGTCAGTCGTTTGGTGGCAGTCTTGGGAGTGGTGTGGTGAGAGTTTTTGGGACGTTGTGATATTGGCAAGTATGCAGATCCTCTACGGTTTAACTTTCATATCTGGCTGTATTTGGGCCATCTTAATTGGATTTTGAAGTAAAACCACTTAATTTTTAACTTGACCATTCTATCTTACCTTCGTTGTTGATATTTTGGATTTTGGTGTCGAGTTAAAATAACCGCATGCGGGATTTATTTGAGGAAAGCCATTGTTAAGTAGCAGGTGCCGTTCCATAACCAAACCGGCCACAGGAGTAGTGAATTCGTATACCCAAAGGTTATAAGTGATTTATTTTTAAATATATAACGCCGTGACTTATTTTGACACCACGATTAAATTTAGTTTTAGTTTATTAATATAGTACATTGTTGGAAACTTATTTTGACACCACGATTAAGTTTTGTTTTAGTTTATTAATATAGTACATTGTTGGAAACTATTTATTGCATTAGATATATGCCAAAACTGAGTACTCTGATTTATTGTTAGCTGTTGATTTTGATTATATTTGTAATAAGTTTATTATTGAACTGAGTACTTCGATTTATTGTTGGCTGTTGATTTTGACTATATTTGTTATAATGTTATTATTGAACTGAGTACCTTGATTTATTGTTAGCTGTTGATTTTAATTATATTTGTTATAAGTTTATTATTGAACCGAGTACTTTGATTTATTGTTGACTGTTGATTTTGACTATATTTGTTATAATGTTGCTATTGAGCTGTGTACTTTGATTTATTGTGTGAGTAAAGTATCCAATATATTTTTGCTATAATTTTATTTATTTGGTTCACCATAATCTTAGTTGTTTATCGTGTGGCTCTGCTAGTGCCTATAAGACCTAGGGGTTTCCGGCTTGAACCGTCTAAGTCGGTGGCGCGGCTCACTTTTATTTTCTTTTTTTTTTCTACCCTCTACGGCTGAGCTCGGGCATAATTTGCCAGTATAGAGACCGCTGGCAGAGTACTCTATAGAGAACGAAAAAGACGTGGCAACACTTACTTGAGGTATACCAGAGTGGATATGATGTATAGAGGTGTGTGCTTCCCTTAACCTAACCTGAAAAAACCTCCCGGTCAAGTATAATTGAAGGAGCATGCATATTGGATGTGGCATTTGTTTCTTAAGTTTTGCTGTTAGCCCTTTGTGCCACACCTTGACAAAGGCTTGGGAGACATCGAGAAATGCCGCTGTACAATACTTTTTGGCTTCTAGTGCTTCTCTTGCAGTTCTGACTACTCTGTGAACTTGTTCAATTGTGCCGTGATGTTGTCGAAAGCCGAATTGGGAATTGGGTATTAAATTATTTTCCATTATAATGATGTCTATTCTCTTTAGTAGAAGCTTCTCAAATACCTTAGAGTTAATGGTAGGAGGCTTATTTGACGGTAAGATGAAGGTTGTGTAGGATCTTTGTTGGGTTTTGGGAATAACACTATTTGAGCTACCTTCCACTGAGAGGAGAAGTAGCCCAGCCTTAGAACAGTGTTGAATATGTACATCATTAATTTGGTAGCAGCCTCAGGTAACTATTTTAGTGTTTGGTCCGTTATTAGATCGTATCCCGGTGATTTTTCATTATTTAGTTTTTTTATTGTTTCTTTGATCTCGGTAATCTTAAACTTAGTGATAGGAAGACTCATCTGATATGGCTCATGCAGTGTATCTGTTATAGACTTTTCTTCTTCAGCAGAAATCTCTCTATTGTGCGGTTATAAAACTGTGCTCAAATGTTTCACGAAGGTATTGGCTTTCTCTTCGTCGCTTCTTGCCCAGGTGCCATCCGTTTTTCTAACGGGAGTTTTGGATTGTGTCTGTATTTTTAGTTTTTTTGTTAGTTTCCATAAAGAATAGTTTTTGTCCTTTGCGTTGGACAAGTTTTCTAGAAAGATGTTGATCTCTCGTTGATTATGTTCTTGCAAAGTTTCTTTTAAACGTCTTGTTGCTCTGATAGGTTTGGTTTTGTCAGTGGGGTCATGGGTTGTCTGCCATCTTTTTCTAAGCTTCCTCTTATCTGTTATCATGGATTTTATGTAGGAAAGGTAAGTTCCTGGTTTGGTTGTATGAGTTATTTCACTTGAAGCTACCCATGCAGCTTGTTGAATATTTGTGGTTAGATGTAATACAGCTTTTTTAATGTCTTGTC